>CAJRST010036666.1:8078806-8326015 GCA_907169785.1 Menidia menidia
TCTGTCTGTCTGTCTGTCTGTCTGTCTGTCTGTCTGTCTGTCTGTCTATTTATTTATTTCCCGGATATATTAGTGTGTGGTTGAAAGGGTGAATAAGGTATATTAACCCTTTATAGGGCACTCAATGAAATACTTTAAAATTAAAAAATTCAACCTTAGAGTCTCATTGGACAACATAATAAGACTTTATTCCAATTGTGACATTTTTGAAATTCTTTTATTTTCATGTAGAAAATCGAGTTCAATGAAGTTACCATATTTGGTAACTTGCCCTTTAGTGGTAAAAATGTCAAGGCCAATGAAGTGATCAAATTTGGTCACTTGCCTTTAAGTGGGAAAACAAATTCCAATAAGTATACATAGATAAAAATACATATAATGCAGGTACTGCACTAGCGCCGGGCTGGTGAAAATGTTATCAGCATAGATGGCTGTGGTGGTGGGGAAGGACATGGTACTGGCAAGGACAGATACAATCTGGCTGGTGGCACCTAAGCCTTCTTGTTCAGGTTTCAGGGGAACATCATGGGCCTCCAGGGTAGTCCTGCCCTGGTTTAGCACAATGTCATGGAGGAAGCCATCCTCAGATGCCCTGGCAAACAACTTTAAACCCCACTTGTCTGGCTTGCTTTTGATATATTGCCTCAGGTTGTCAAGTGGCAAAAATCACTCATAATTACTATTCATAAACTAAAAACACAGTGTTGAAATTGAGCAGAATCACTGTATAGTGATATAAAAAACTTTTGCGACCTTAAAACATAATATGCTAAGTTGTATTGCTTTATTTGTAAAGAAAATGCATAGTATGTTTTGTTAGATGCATTGGGCATATGTCCAAAAACAGACATTCCAAGTAAAATCTAGTTTTTAGTGAAAAGGGCATATGATCAAATATGGTGCCTGCATTTTTCAAGCCGTATTTTCAATAATTTTAATAATTCCTCAGCAAACAACTTGTATGTCAACACTAAACACAACTATTCAACAATAAAATGTATGAGTTTCATCAAGTTCACATGGTTAGTTTTGATGTTTCTTTTGAAAATGTCCAGTGAACCGAGCTGCAAAAGCTCATTTTTCTGACTTTGGAGAAAGTGTCCGTGGTCTCTGCTGATTGGTCAAACTACAAAACAAAGTAACCTATAATGTAGGGTGATCTTTGCTGATTGGCTGGATAAAGATAAAATTATTCTAGAACTCACTGAGACGGGGGGTGGGCGCGAAAACTAACAGGTGCCTCTGACTGCAGCGCTGAGAGGGACTCCTGCTGGAGCGGGAGAACGGGGTTGGGAGGGGGGAGGCGCCCCACGGCAGCAGCTGCCGCTGGAGGACAAGATTATGAACGATACGTGCTTTCACATAAGAGTCTCCAAAAGCCGCCAGTGACACTGGAAAAGTCGCCAGATTTGTCGCTAGTCGCTTTTTCGAAAAAGAGTCGCTGGAGGGGTCTGAAAAGTTGCTAAATATAGCGACAAAGTCGCTGAGTTGGCAACACTGCACTATTGACCGTAAATCATTCAGCTGGTATCCTCCTCCCTCCCCCGTCGAACGGCATTAATGGTACATTCCACACGTTCACTTCCCAAACAAAAATGGCACATGAGAAGTGGCGGTGAGAAAAGTGTTATCACTATCGAAAGCGAAAGCTAGCCACTGTGTGGCCCACACCGTTTCTCTCCAGCACACTTCGCTATTCCGCTCGCTGTTGCTCAGACATTGCGCTGCAAATGTCCGCTCGGGTGTCACGCGCCAGAGCCCTCCTGCGCGCCACCGGCCCCGTGTCCCACACCGGTGCCGACCTCCAGCGAGCCGGTGTCAAGTTCAAGCACATTTTAACTCTGGTAAGCCCCCAGCTTGGGAGGAAGCCAGTAACAAGTCCCGTTCGCGGCCATATTAACGCTTCAATTGGAGCTCCCAGATTCTCAACAACTGCAGCTGTCTGGAGGTCCGGTCAGGCTACAGGTCCCTCCTCACCCCGGGCGAGGGCACTTTGGCTGGGCAAGTTAGCCCTCGGTACCGCCCTCGGAGCGACCACAGCTGCCCTGGTCCAGGGCCTCCACACCGGAGTCGTGACCGCTATGGCCCTCAAAATCAACCTGGACTCTGCTGATGGTGACTGGAAGGAGACCAAGGGTGAGAGTGGTAATTCCGTGTCCCACACGACTCAGTCTGTGTCCTTACAACCCTACTGGGTTCTTGGTCAGTAAGTGAGAGGGGTAAGTGTGAGATGGCACCTGATCCCAGCAGCTGTCCACGTTTCAATGATCACACATGTGGCCTCACACTAGAGAGTAACCCCCCCCCCCATGATGATGACAGAGAGCAGTTAGGTGACACATCAACAAGCAAAGTGCATCCTCCTCTGTTAAAGCAAAGCAGAGACGGAACTATAAATCCAGCAAAATCATAGGTGTGAAACCCACTAAGTACTGAGGGTTCATATTCAATTTTATAATTGAGTTAATCCTGTCAAAGTTGATAAGAGTCTGTACTGTTATAGTAGCGGTTAAAGCCTGAAATGTAAGAAGTTTTGATCCAATATTTGTCAGGCCTTCGTCTCAAGGTAAAATTAGATCTTTACCTTTAATAATGGTTAACTGTTTAACAAATAACATTGATTTGAAATCTTTTTCTGTTCTCTGTTTTCATATTTTTGTCCCAGAGCTCTTGATTTCGCTGCCTGTGAATGAAAGGCGTGCTTACTACAGGACCTCGGGCTCCGTGCCGCTTGATGACATCCCGGCGTGGACCTCCACTGCAGGTCAGTCACAGCACGTCGTTGTTCAGGCTTACAGATGTGCTCCATGGAGAACTGAAAGGCTATGAGATTTGATAGGAATTGTACAAATGTAATTATGAACACACTGAAACAACTTGTAGACACTGCTGGTACTTCACACCAGAAGCTGATGAAAAATGAACATTTATTCAAAAATTCTCTTGGCTGTTATAATTTGGTGCCATTTGTCTAGCACATGTCAAAGCTCTTTAACCTTGTTTCTGATTTGGAAATGTTAGCAAACTGTAATCTTTTGGGCTTTTTAAACCACATAATCCCAATGAAAAAGCAGTAATGTCACCTTTGTCTTCCATCACTCGCAGTTAAGCTTTCTGCGTTTTAATGAAAGTGTTAATTGTCAACATTTCTGCAGTTTCCTGACACAAGGATAAACATGAATTCAGATGTTCAAAACCATCTTCAAATGCGATGGCATGAAATATGTGACTGTTTCTTCTTTAAAAGAGATACAAGTGTTATGGAAGGAGTTTTACATGACACAATATTTGTGACTGTTGCTGAAAACTGCATGAAGTTAACAGTACACAGACCTGAGCAAACTATTTATTCATTTGTGCAATATAGAATTCTATGCTTGAGTGACCACCGAATGCTACTGGACACAAGATAACCTCTGTTTAATTATTTTGTCCCTACGTTTTAGTTATTTTTTTCCATACTTAATGTATTTCTTGTCCTAGGGATACATTTCATTAACTCATTCTAATTAATTATTCCATGCATGGTAAGAGTACACAGAGAGCACCAGCGCAACTGAAATGAGAAATAAATCGTCTTTAGCGTGTTGTTGCTGCTTTCACTTTTCACTTGAGTGACCTTGAGTTTGTTTGGACTGTTTGTTTGCATAATTAATTAGAGATTATACATTTGGATGAATGTTAATCTTTTTACAGTTCGGTATCATCAGACCACTAAGTTCAATCACCTTAAGTCACTTGCATTAATCAAAATGAGTAAACAAATAGAATTTTAGTTGTACAATAGCCATTTTTCAGAACTTCTTTTGGAAGTGAAGCAAAACTTTTAATGTGTTTTTCTTTCTTTGAGAGTCTCTGTTATTTTAGATAAAGGAAGAGCAGCAATTTATAAAAACTTCTGCTGTGATTCATTGATTTGGCAATATGGTATCATATTTTAACATGCCCCCTCTTGAAAACCAGATCCATGTAATTATATGTGAAAAACATAATCTTATTTATAGTTCATTTGATATTTTCTACTCGTTCTACCGTTTAGGACGTACTGAGACATATCAACCTATACCTGACCACTTTTGTGTCATATTTAAGGTGGTTCTGAGCCAAGTCGTTACCAAAGGAACGAAAAGTTGGATCGGAAGATTTCTCTGTACAGCGGTGACATCACAAAGCTGGAGATAGATGCTATTGTCAATGCAGGTAGGACTGCGTGTGAATGTGTGTGCACTTTTCTTTTTTCCTGTGTCTCCACGTGTCCTGAAAATTAATACGGTCATACGGTCACCAATTATGTATCTGCTCACACAATAAAATACAATAGAAAAAATAGATTTATTTATTAGTTAATCTTTTTGTTGGAAATCTGAGACCACAAGTGTCGAAGAAAGAAATTCACGTACACGAAAAAACAGCAAAATAATCCAAAAGACAGGCACATGGAAATGGTGAGACTTATGAGACTCCACTTACAACTTTGGTAAGAGCAACAAGATCGGTGAAAAAAAGGAAAGGACCCAAGAAAAAAAAAATCAGACAGATGTGTGTGTTGACATCTCGGCATGATCCAACATCTTAATTGTAAGTCATCTCTCAAAAGTGTTGAGGGAAGCAAAACTGGTACCAGTCACTTAATAATGTCTGCTCCTGATGCCTTATGTGTGTGTGTGTGTGTGTGTGTGTGTGTGTGTGTATATATATATATATATATATATATATATATAAAAAACATTTTTGCAGATCAATAATTTGCTCACACTTTTTTAATGCCCTGCCATCACATGTGGTTTACAGGCAACTTCACAAGAAATGTGCTATGGCCATTAGATGGAGCCAAAAGCCAGTTTATTCATACAAGACATCCCCCTAAAAGGCTGTTTGGGGACAATTTAATCGGCGTCTTGGCACAGGCGATGGATCGGGGGAGAGCGAGGCAGTCCAGCATTCCTAAATGATGCTCGATGATGAGGCTTTAGCTGAAAAAGATGGATTTTCACTGGCAGCTGACTGTCAGCAGATGGATGCCGTGCCAGCATCCCGTGAATATGTTGATTGTTGACTCTCATTTACAGGGTTATTGTTTGTGTTTGTGTGTACACTTGCAGGCATTCAGTCACCCATCTGCCAACAAATATTTAAGTAATTATATGTGTTTACACAGTAAGTAACTGTCTGCGCGTGTCTGGATGGGAGAGTTTGAATTAGGGTATGTGTTTTACAGGAGTTTTTACAGAGCTGCCGGATGCAAAGAAGCATGCTATTAACAAGGAGAAACGGCTAGTAAAGTGTTATTTTGTAGAGAGGACAAGACAAGGTGAGGGGAGGGAGACTGGAAAACCTAACAATGCCCGGGGAAACGTGACTGAAAGATGGAGCGCGAGGGAGTCGGCACTCCAACTGACAAAAAGCAAGAGAGGAGTCTGGAGGAGTGGAAAGAAGAAGATAAAAGTGAGACAGGATGAGGACACGGGCTAGTATTTAAATCCTGGAATTCATCACCATGGCAACAAGCAGGTAGAGGGTACCCTCAAAGGAGCTTTGGGTAGCAGAGTCCGATCATCCTTTCCTGTCAGACTAATTGGCTGTCCAGCTGACTTTCTCTTTGGTCATTTTGTTGACTAAGCTGATGACCTTTTCTCCGATGAGTAACTGATTGCTTGAGAGGCTCTGAGTGACTGTCGTGGTTGAAGTGATGCGACATTGAATTGAAAGAGGGCAATGAACAGTTTTATTAAACCCGTTCAGGAGATGAACTTCTCCTGTTTGTGGATCTACCAACAGAGTTCCTGAGCTTGAACGCCTCCAAGATAGCGCCGTGGGTTTTTGACGGGGATGGGAGTGCAGTGGATTTTCTCTGGCTGAGGCCTTGAAGCGTCATTTAGCCCCTAAGGCGGGAGGCATTCAATTGAAGCCAACTGTGGCCAATTATACGCCATACTGGCAGACTGGTGGGTATGTTTGGAGGGGGGCTTCCAGGCCTGGCTGGCAGAGAGCAACCGACACACACTGCGTGCACACAGAGAGGTGCACACACTTGTATGTCTAAATGGAAAGTGATCCAGACAAAACGGGACCAAAGACTGGTGAATTAACAGGTGGAATCTTAGTTGTCCCTCCCCTCTGCCTGTCCTCAGTGAGCCCTCATCGATCTGGTAAGCTGGGTGCTGTAGGGAGGTCGGGCAGGCACTGTTAGTTTGTGTCTTTCTCAATAAAGCCTGGATTTACAGTAACTCTCAACTCCTCCTACCTCCTATGTACCCCCTTCCAACCCCCCCTGCCCTCCCTCCACACTTTTACAGCCCCTGGCTCCTGCCCACTCCTATAAAACACTACAAACATAAAAACCCACAAGCACTTAAGAGCTGTCCTGGTGAGGGGGGTGGTGGGTGGGGGTACATATGGGGGAGGAGACATTGGGCAGGAACATCCTCCTCTTTACACCCCTCAATCACTCCGTCCGGAGAAGGAGAGCGAGATGGAGGGGAGGATATATTGTCTCTGATGGGCTAGCTGATTAAGATGGATTGCACAGTGAAATGTCGTCGGGCTGATGAGTTCTTGGAATGTGTGCTTCCGTGCAAGTGTGTGCGTGCGTGGACACGATGTCTCAGCAGCAAACTTTGCATTAAAACCTTTTTTCAAATTGATTAAATGCAAATTTGCTTAGCTCTACTGAGCTGCATTTTCACTCACAAAACTTTTATTACTCATTTCAATTTCTGCTCCGACTTTTAGTCCCCGTCAAGTTTATTGTAGCTGACAGTAAATTCCTTTTTTTCTTTTTGACCTTCTGTTTTCCTCCACAGAACTTAACTTTAATTGAAAATGGTTTAACGTATCTATTGGTAGGTGCTCTCCGTAGCTATTTGTAATGTCCCTTTACTCAGTGGAAGTAACAGTGTGTTAGAGCAAATGTAGCCGCAGAGTTGGCTGATAAATCTTTCCTGCCGGACTATAAAAAACTGTCCCTAAAATTAAGCCATGCGCCGACGAGTGAAAGAGAATAATCCGGTCCCATCTCATTCTTCAGAGCACTTGTCACTGTCACAACTTCTGCCAGCTGGGAGTCAGTGGGAGTGCGCGTGTGTTTTTACGGGCCGACGTGCGTGTGCACGTCGCACTTTGCATGTGTTTGGATGTATGGAGAGGCTAACTCATATGAGTCGCAGGTGTACGCACGCCTACACCTGCCCATGCTGGAAATAGGCAGGTCACATGAGCCAGGCAACATCTGTGCAGCTGCTCACAGCCATGTCTGATGGAGCCGTGACTTTGTGGTGTACATTTGCGTGTCTTTTGTGTGCAGGTGTCCTGTTTTTGCGTCCATGAGATAGGCTTTCCCCTCTGCCGGTCAGGGATAAAGCTGTTGGTTGGCAGTGGTCACCCTCTCACCGTGGCAACAGCTGAGAGATACAAGATTAGAGCCAATAGTTTTTCCTGGGCTGCAGGTGCTGGACAGGATGAGAAAAACTGTGCCGTAACCCCCCCCTTACTGATTTGAAAAAGACATCAGACAGCAGAGTCAGATGTTCTGATGGAAAGCATAGGCCAAATAGTCCAAAAGCCACACAGTGAAAGTACAGTAATGCTTCTTTTCTCAACTACAAATTCATAGACAGGGCAACAGCGTGGTTTGTAGAAAGAAATCGGATGGGTCAGAAGGAAAACAAGCAAAACCGTGGTGACTAAGAACAATTGTCCACCCCTGTGTAATAGTCACAAAATGAAGGTTAGTTGCTGATGTTAGTTGCTAATGCTAATTTGTTTAGCAGACGCTTTTATTTAGCTGATCAAGCAGTGCTAACAGACACGTTACCAACGTTAAAGTGAGGACTTTTGAAAGGTAAAGAAATTCAGCTTAATAATTTGAAATAAGTTGTTAAAGTTTGGATGTTTTAAGTCATCTTAACTTTTTTATTTATCCCATACATAGTTCAGTATAGAGCTGTTGTCCAAGCACATTCAATGTTATTACTACTATACTATTAGAAATAATGCCGGTTAGATCCGAGTGAGAATAATGTTGATATTGGTGGCAAAAGAGAGCGTGTATGAATGTCATATTGTATCTGACCGGAGCATGAAACAAATGTGCTGGTGTGCTGCTTTTTAATTGATAAGGTTTGGCCAGAATTATTTTAACTTTATTTGAAATTGGCCAATCAGCTTTAAATTCTTTTGCTCAGGAGTTCATCAGTTTTTTAAAGCATTTTATAACATATTCCAAATATACTCAACTAAATATAAATACATCGCTTTTGTGTAGGCCTAAATTAGCTCGTACTCATAAATGGTGAATTTGACCTCAGTTGTTTTTTTGTTGTGTTGTTTCCACTTTATCATTGTTTTATGGATGGTTCGATGAGCAACAATACACGAAAGTCTTGTGTTATTTTTGGTTTTTGGAAACATTTGATGATTCCACTGGATGAAATACAAATGCCGTGGTTGAGAATGATTTATTAATTCCAGACAAGTCCACCCTCAATGATGTCTTCAGGGTTTTAGATGATGAAGGAGTGAGGAGTCTTAGGAAGCCTTGGATAAATAGACTCAGGCAGCAGAACATCGACCAGAACAGCTGGAGGAGAAAGGTGAGAAGTATGTGCTTTGTGATCCTGTTTGGTGATTTTAAGAGGATAAAGCAGGCAAACCCTTGGCTCTGCAGGTAGAGCCCTTTTACAAGAGTATTACTCTACAGTGGCACAGCATCACACTCCTTCTGGAAGGCTTCGCTGATTCTTAGCTGGCTCTGTCAATGGGGCTTAGCGTTGTGCTCAGCGCCAGAAAGCAGCCTGGCGTACGGCCCTGCTTTCGCCACGCTCCTACTGCGCGTACGGAGAATTATCAGGCTTGACTTCTTGTCCTGAATTACATCAGAGTATCAGAGAATATTTCCGAGATTTCACCTAAGCTGCTTCTCCCTAATTTGACTGAAATAGTCGAAGGCATACTGTGGGAGTACTTGTATTTGTGACTATTTTTGTCGTGATTTCGAAGCACCGGACCAGGGATTTACCCAATATTTTTTTCTTGTTTTTGAAGACCTGTTTTGAATGACAAAATACCGGCTTCCAATTCTGGAGCTGCTAATGGTCGGTTGGTTTCAAGGATGCATAAGTAACAGTTATTAGACCACAATCTAGTTCTCACCAACAGTATTTATTTTTCTTCATGAGGAATGAATGTTTTGGAGGCTGTATTTCAGGACTGCTAGTTTGTAACCAAGTCAGCTGTCTGAGGTTTCACTCAGGGGAGGGTGCCTGTTGTGATCCACCATATCTCTCTGGTAGGAACCGGGGTCTGAGGGGCTGATAGAAATCCCAGAACAGAGACTGATCTTGCAGCTGAGGTCTCGCAGGCCCAACAGTGTATGCTCTATGTCTCTCTGTTTGCTGCAGTTATCATACATCCACCCTAGAGCACTTGTCAGCTCCTTTTAGGACAAGTTTGTATTACAAGATGCAAAATGTCACACCAAGTTTTCTTTGGCAGACAAATATATCATCTGCATTTGCGCTTTAAGACTTAAAACCGGTACCAGAAGTAGAAATGTTTTTTTATTTGATTTTTTTTGTGCGGTTATGTGTGTGTGGTAGTTAAACTGAAGCCAGAGAAAATGGAAAAACCCACCACCTCTTCTTACCAGGGCTTCTACATGAGTAGAATTTAATTAAGCCAGACTTGTGTTGTTTACTTGAAAAGTAAAATGGGTTCATAAGCTGCTCTTCTGAAGCAGAACAGGTTACAGATCCCCTGTGAACTGCGCTGTGTCTCCCTGCTGTAGTAACTGCACTTTCTTAGCTCTTGTTCCTATAGCAGTTTTCCCACTGCGCTGACTTAGTGTTTTGTGAAGCAGTGCTAATGGACACGTTCCTACAATATGCCTGTCAAATGTCTGAATACTGAAGCAAATCCACACTGCTGATGTCGAGTAAATATAATGTGTTGTCAAACCTAAGCAAAGCTGTAACCACCTCTTCTGGCCGAACTAGGACAAAATCACGGTCGTGTTTAAAGTCTGTTTAATTGAGTTATGAGCTGCTTTTTCTTCTGTTAGGGTAAAATGTGATTAATGGGTGAGATCCAATAAAATTATGTCTAGAGAATATCCATTCGAGTAAGTCTGAGTTATATGAATGTTAAGAAGTGATGTCATAGTAAGCTGTGGTGATAGAAAGGGTCAAAAGCAGCTCAGAACTCCTGTGGTATTCCACAATGCTCAGGAAAAAGTATCTAGATTTGGAGAAATCTATTATTCTTAGAAAAAAAAACTGAAAAAAGTAAATGTTGCTGTGTTTTAAGCAATGATATGTTATTTATCTGTTATTTTTAGTAGTTTTATGTTACATTTGGTTATTTCATCTATGACACATGTTTTTAGAAATATACATATTGCTCTTTGTAAAGTCGGTAACATTGAACCAATGACTGCAGCTGCCAAATAAAAGGAGTGGAGTTAAATCACTCTAAAATGCAGTGTTTGCTTCTGAAGTGTTTTAAAGTTGAAAGCAAATCATTCATTGTTATTGAAAAGTCAATAACCACGTCAAGAACTGGTAACTCAAAACTGTCCTTAACCGGAAAAAAAAAGAAACCCGACGTGTTGTTGAGTCCAAACATGCAACCCAAACACAAGGCTGTCCAGACAGGTAAAGAAGGCGGCAATTTGTCACAATAAGCAGGGAGCTGCTAAACAGATTGATGAGACATAAAAGGCCAATAAATTCCCAGAGGTAGCTGCAGATAAGGATCTGAAGTCTCATTTGTAATCCGTACATAGGCACAAAACAAGGCCTGAAGGAGACACACGCTTATTACTGTTCAACAAGTCGGGCTCTAGCACAATAAAGATGGTGGACGAATTTGTACACATGAAAAAAATAGTTTTTAAATATTAAGCAATTTAGATTTTATTTTTATATTTAAGTTACTTTGGATTACAGTGTCTAAAGGCTACATACTACATACTCTTGTCTGATTTGTTAATAGTTCTCTTTTGATTATATATTTTTGGGATGTTGTCTGCTTCTTTTACCCCACAGTGTGAACCTAAGGTGACTCGGAATTATGGAAATAAAAGGAAATGCAAAAGGGGAAAATGGTAAAGCTCATGTTGAAAACATATCACGAGGAAAAAAAGGAATGTTGAAGGTGTTTAATTTAAAAAAACAAAGCTCTGAAGATTATAGAAAAAAAACATCATAAGTGCATTATTTAAAGTATGTAAGGCAATTTCAATATCGTAAATGTGTTTGTAGTGTTTTCTGTTATACATTTGTTTTTTATGTATTTGAATTAAGAAAAACAATTAAATTTGTTATGTAGAATAGGAAATTCTGAAGCCTTATAATGCTAAAGTAGGAATTTGACTGTGACTGTCATTGCATAGCCAGTGGCTCTGCAATGATGCCTTAACTCATTTAAAGACCTTGAGGTCACTGTGCTTTGTGTTATTTTAAAAGTACCATCTTAACTCTAACTCTAACTCAGATTTTTCATTTGTGACCAGGGCTGCACTTTATGGAAGCTGGGAGAATTAGGCACGCTTCTTTATAGATCTACATGTATTAATTCCAACTTAAATCTTTAATGATGGTTCAGTAGCTTGATACTACGGAGACATGCATACTTTACCCTGTGAAGTAATAATTTATTATTTGGAGAGAAAATATTTGTATTTGGTTTGAGGATTTTGTTACAATCCTCCACAAAATAAGAATAGAGAATTTGTGTTACACATACACATCTTGAAATGGTTTATTTTCATGATGAAATGACTGTCCATTTTCTGTGTTTTCTTTTCTTAGAATAATAGTGTTTATGTTTAGGTATGGATATCTTTTGGCCTGTTGGTTAGCATTTTTTGGCTGGTGTACATCGTTACTTTTGGACCTTTTTCCTATCGTAATGTGTGCTTGGTTTCCCACTTCGCATTGTACCGAGGCCGTGTTTGTTCCGGGCCGTCCTCGCGTATTTGTGCCTTTGCCATGGGTGAAGTTTAGAGCCTGCAGCGTAAATTGAGCCTGGATAAGACGGCACTGCTGCTCTAGTTTTTCCAGTCCAGATCTGTCCAAGTTAATTATGGTGCAACTGTCAGAAAGACCACTTAAATGGTCATTTGGGCGGTGACGTTAATTCTGTCTGTGTGGTGAAAATTTAGAGTTTTCATGGTTCAGTGCATCTAGTTTCCACGGGAAGCTCCAAAGTCCAGTTTGTGTCTCAATTTGAGGGAGAGCATGGATGAAAAGCTTTACTATTGGTTCCTCGGAACCGCATCCTCTCCCTTCCCCCTCTTTCTCATTTTAGCTGGACATCATCTCAGCGCTGTGACACAAGAAGAGCAAGACACTGGCATTAGACAAATGGGTCTGGATTTACAGCTTCAGATTGATTTACACCCTGACTTTAGGAAGTTAACATACCCTTGGGGAGTTAATCCCTAATGTTGTCTGGGTCAGTAAATAAACAGAAAAGCCAAACTGAAAGAGTTTGCAGAAAAGCTCATTCGTGCTAATTATTTTTCTCCCACCCCTCCCTTATTAAAAGCTTTCCCACCCCTCCAATCAATCGCCACTTTAGCAAGCAGAAAGGAATGGAGGAAGTGCGAGTCTCATTAGTCTGATTGGGCCAATGTGGGAGATGGAAAGAGATGAAGTGAAAGAGAAAAGAAGTCGGCGTGGTCATCAGCACTTGGCCCATCAGAGCTTCTGTCAACAAGGCAAATGCTGCATTCAAATGTTTTTGTTTTGTGGAAGTGTGGTTCCCAGTGGACTTGGGGTTGATGTACTGATGGCACGCTCGCTGAATGGGAAACCATTAATGGCGTCCTTTAGGCTACGTACAAATAGACATGGTAGCTGTCTATTTGAGTTTGACAGAGCCGACAAAGGGGAAAAGAAAAATATAAAATACGAAGGGACGCAATCGAAAGGGACGCAGTCTAAACGGAAGCAAAAAAATTGAATCTTTATTATGTTCATTTCTTTTAATTTACATATCACTGGTGTGTGTAGAAAGAAGAAAAGTGTGTGTGCTTTACTGGACTCTCTGAGGCCACATCCGGCTCCTCATAATCAACATCTACAGACTTTTTAGTTAGAAGAGGAAAAAATTCACCTGGCAAATCTGCAATGGCTTGTCTCCTTAGTTCCCAAAAAATGATAAAGTGTGGTTAAAGGTCAGTGTTGTGTTGTGTTGTGTTTAAATTGATCTTTAGCTTAAGGTTCAAACTAATTGAAAAACTGTGGACATTTATTTTTTTAATTTGTTTAAAAAAAAAAGGGATTAGTACAGTGGAAAGGCTAGAAACTTTCTGTGAGTCACATGTATAAAATGATAAAGACAGATTATCCTTAGAGAAAAATTTTAATCAAAATAAATTGTTTAAAAATGAGATCCTGCTGCTCAAGGAAATTAAAGCAGACAAAAACTTGTATAATTACAAATATTCCACCAATAAATGGTAAAGCAGCAGGTTTTTTATATAATCACTTAGAAAAAGAATATCAAAAGAGCCTTTCAGTGGTGAAGATGTCCAGGGTTCACCTTTCCTCTCATGAAAAATGAAAAGATGGAAACAACTCAAAATTGTCAAGCAGAATGAGTATTTAACATATCAAAAAGTGTGAAACACTGAAGAAAAATCCACTTATGATGATAAATGTGGAAGACCTGAGAGTTAGACATAAACCTTGATACCGAGTGGGAACAAGGACAAAATACACCTTGAACTTTAAACCTGGACTGAGTCCAGACCTGCGATGGAGTTATTGAGCAAATAGTTCAGAATGGAGTCGATCAATAGAGATAATCAGAGGTGAATCTTAAAATGAAAAATTTGACAGGCCTCCGCGTGTCATTCATGCAAAAGGTCATTTGAATTTCTATATGAAAATGAGCAGGACTTTTGATGAGAGCTGTGAGACCTGCTTTACTTTTCCGTGCTGCTTCACCTGGAGCACCTCTCAGCACATTACAATGATATTAAAATGTTTTATGGCACACCCAATGCTCTGACCTCCTCAGCTGCTCAGGTCAAATGCTTAAAGATAAAAAAAGGCCTAGGACAGCTGAATCACATCATGAATCCATTTGTTTGGGCACCTTTGATATCTTGATGTTTTTCATTTAAACTTTTGACACTTGAATTAATCTGTTTGTTTAAATGAGCCATGAAAATCATTTTGACCATAATTAAGTTACACAAGATGGAATAAGAATAAATTAGACATGGAAATTAAAAACACATTATAAGAAGATTATCCTCATTGTAGGCAGTATTATTTGAATATTAAAGTATAATGCAGCCTGACATTAAGCCCCAATTTTCTCTCATCCTTGTAATAATAGCTTAGTGAATTAAGTACACAGGATGTATAACTGTAGCCTCCAAAACGGGCTTCATAGTATGCCCAAGTCCCCTTCCTCGTACTCTACCGGCAAACACAACGGTCTTTCTCTTTATTCTGGCATGTCCTCATCACCGATGATGCTTTTGTCACATAATTATATAGACGCTCGTGCAGACGGTACGGAGTACACACAGCACACAATTTGCACAATTACCATCTTGTAATTGCGATCTATCAGGCATCATTGTGAAATCTTACTTTATGTGCATGCTGTTGACTATGCAGCATTTCCAAAGCTAAGGAAATGACAAGACTATTTATAGGAGCTATTTATCCACTTAAATCCTGTTATTGCTATTGTGCACGCATTTAGCGGGCAGGCCTGGTCAGAGCTGGACTGACTGACAGGCGGATCAGTCAGCCAGTGAACCACAGTTGTATGCAAACAATCCCTGGAGCGAAGTTAGTATTCAAATGTTAATGTCCTTTTTAATCATCATTAGCTTCGATAGAAGAAAACAACGTGGCGCTTGCCGAGGAAGCCGCGTGGAACCGTTAGTTAAAGTCCTCTTAATGAGAGTAAACAGCCGGTACAAGTCGGTTAAGAAAGTCAAGTAGCTGGTTTGTGGAACAGGGCTTTAAGCCACAACAACCTGACCTGACTATTGAAAATGTGTGGGGATGAAGTGCTACAAAAACATAGAAACTTCTGAAGAATATTGATGTAGAAAACTTAAAAGAAGACTTAAAAGAACAGAGTACAAATTGTTAATTAAAGGGCAAAAAAAAGTCTATCAAAAGCTGAGAAAAGTGTCATAACACCTTTGGAAAGGTTGATTGATAATGACTTTCTTTGCGGAAGACTTTCAATTTAAAACTCTCTTCAGTTGATTTTTAGAACTTGTTTAGGCTGAGAATTCTTCTTATTTTTGTTGTCTCTTTCTTTTTTTTTGTCATTCTGTTGTAGATTTAGTGCTTTATTTGGGATCATTGCACTGTTGATGACCCAGCTACAGCCAAGCTGCAGTTGTCCAAACTTCACATTTGAGTTCAGAATACTTTTGTATCCAGAGGAGTTCAGGGCTTCAAAGTGTCCATGTTGGTGTGAGGTGTTTCTGCTGTGATGCCCTGCTCATTTTATCCAAACATGGAGCTGTGCATCATGGCCAGCCACCTTCGCTTTGGTCTCAGCTGTTCAAAGGACTTCGGGCTGAGATATGTTTTTTTGGTTTTCGGGCATTGTTCTGTAATCTGTCTGAACACCCACTCCTGGGAAGATTGTCATCTTTCTTCAATATTTTCCTCTTGTGATGTTTCTGATGCTTTCTGTCTTTTAACATGACT
The DNA here is from genome assembly GCA_907169785.1 of Menidia menidia. Lineage (NCBI taxonomy): Eukaryota > Metazoa > Chordata > Actinopteri > Atheriniformes > Atherinopsidae > Menidia > Menidia menidia. The sequence goes on from CAJRST010036666.1 coordinate 8,094,502, forward strand.
GCATTCTGCGTTTAAATGTCGGCATTATTTTCCAGGATTTAACCTAATACTTTTTGCATTAAATCAACCAGTTGCCTAAAAAGACAGACTAGTTCAGCAGCACGCTGTGCGTGTTGGACCTCTGGTATGATCACTATCCTCCGTGTGGCCTTTTCTACTTAGTTATGAATAATTTACCCCGGCTCCTGGAATTAATTTATTTTTTGGCTGAGATCTGTCTGCCTCGGCGGAGGAGAGGCTGAGAATCAGTCCTCCATAGAAATCACAAGTTGCCATAACTACAGGAGCTGATGTCTCTGTATGGTCCACAGTGGAGCCCAGGAGAGGCGGGTAGCAAGCCGAATTTGAGCGACGGCACGGAGCTTTGGACGAGCACATCCAGCAGGAGCCATCTGCCCCAAGCACTCCTTTGCCAGAGTTGTTTCTCTTCACAGATTGCTCACATAGCCTGGAGATGTAACTGAATCTCTGACAATTTATCATACAGTACAAGGGAGGGATGTCCATTTGTTTTCCCACACAATTGAAGTCTGAAGACAAGGCGAGCATCACAAAGACTCTTTAAAGTGGTAAATGCTTTTCATTCTATTTCTAAGGGTCCTCTCTCCACCACAAAGGTACAAAGATGCTGCAGTCCATAAGCTTTAATTGAGCTAAACTAAAGCATCACACACACGCGTGGGGAATTGAAGTCGGCCAGTTATAGTACAAGGGCAATTTGGTTATGCCAGAGCTTTTCTCAAAAGATTTGTTATGTCTCCTTTCTCCCTACAGAGAGCTTGACAGCCTAATTCATAAAGTTAGTTTAGTCAAAATGCCCCAGAGGCTGAGTCTTTTTTTCCACTGATGTCCTCTCCTTCCGCGGCCACAAAAGACCACCACAGCTTAATGGTTTTGTTGTTGCTGTCCTTAAATTCATTCCTCCAAGGTACTTCACAGGGTATTTGTGGGGTGTTTTTCTGTAAGATGAAACATGTCGGGGTAAGATTTCTGGCTCTGCAGTGGTCTTTTGGGATCTTCAGTCCCTACAACAACAAAAAAAACTAAACCGAATGTTTTAAATTCCTAAATGTCTTGAGTTGGATTTGCAGGATTGTGAATGTATTCCTGTCTTTGGAAAAAGATTTAAAGTAAAGACAAAGAGAGCCTGGAGTCTTCTTGAAGACATGGCAAAAATGTTTTGTAAAAAAAACTAAACATGTTTTCTGCTGTTTAGAGTCAGCGGCCAAAAAGATTTCAAACAAGAAGTAAAACAAAAGGCAGACAGACTCTTCAGGCAGGAAACTAAAAAGTTCATCATACCTCACTGGAATGATACACATACACTCCCAAAACCCTCTGATTTGAAGTTATAGCATTTTTATGCAAAGTTTTTTTACATTTGTGTATAATTTTCGATGCTTTGACCTTGAGTGCTGCCATGTCAGTCTGCAGCCTGAAAGGAGTGCATTAGAACTCTAACAGACAGCTCTGAATGATGATGGCAATTTGTTGGAACATTTGCATCCAAACTATCCATGCAAAAAGAACTTAGACCAAACATTTGGTTTAAGTATGCCAAACACTGCATTTATTCAATACACTGACCTTTGACTAAATAAGCCTCTAATGCATGCAAGCACTGAGAGGTTATTTTACATTACGGCAAAGCTTTAAATCATCCTTAGCAAAGCTGTGGTGGAGGACGTACCCAGCACAGAGTTTAAAATGCAACCAACCGTTTTATTGCACATCAGTGGGCAAATTTGTTATAGAAATAGAGGCCACATATTTGGGACCTAAAGGAATTAAATATAAACCTATTGAGAAGTGATAGATTGCTGTTGGGCTTGTGTGAACAAACCATTAAAATGGGGACATATTTAATCATTTATCTAAAAATTGTTACTCCCTGGCTCATTGTTTCAGAAAAGTATTGTGCTCACAGTGTGGGAATAAGTTTCAATTTGAAAAGAAATGTGCAGTTTTTTTCTGTGAGGATACATCTTTTCATTTGATAATTGTAAACCAGAATAATTAAGATGGAGGGCTTGATGCAAGATTAGGGTTCTCGATAGCGAAAGGCTTTGTAGTGGTTCAACAGCACATATGTGAAGTTGCAACAGCAGCACATTTACAGTATTCACAGTACAGCGCTTGTTGGCACAGGCTGATATGTAATCACATCTTTTGGTTTGACTTTTGAGGTCATTTGTTCATTCTGTCACATTAGGCACGCTGTAGCAAACCGTCTCGGTCGGCATAAAGTACACGTCTCCACAAAAACGTTCATCACATGCACCCACTCCAAGATGGACGCTTATGCACTCCAGCGTTCGTTATATTGATCCATGCTTACACAAGCATTAGCACTAAGAATGAGAAGCATGTCTTCACCCAAACGGAGCAGCGCAGACACATCACAAACACACTTACAACAACATGCAAACTTCTCATCAAATAAACACGCGTCTGCTCATTCTTCCAAATTGAATCATATAGAAGCTGATCTATTCATTGAGTGTGTGTGATTTAACAAGGTCTTGTCATAAATCATATTAATAATCTGAGCCTTACATTGATTCTTGTTTTCATAGTTCACCTCAGTGTATTATTGGATATCTTCTGCTTTTCCAGTTGCTTTGATGAACCCCAAGGCAGAAGCCCACGCACACAAAGAAAACACATAAAACTGCTTTTCCTTTGAGAAGTCTTTATTCATCTGCGTAGAAAAAAAGACGACAGACCAATAAATGGAATAGCATTTTGCACCCATTTTTATGTTTATACATTAGAGTGTTTTTCATCATCACATCTCAGGATGAGACTTTAAAAGGAAAAGGATTTCTACAAAGAATGAATGGAAACCCGAAAACAAATACAGACATAAACAAAACCAAAAAAATAACAGTGGAGCTCTCCATTATGACGGGCACACAGTAACACAGGCGGGGGGAAAAGGAAAGAGAGCTACTGAAAGAAAGAATGGGTTTCAACACTTACAGGCTCTATCTAAATGTCCGCTCTACATCCTTTTTACTCTTTCCTCTCTACCTTCTCGTCTTCCTCTTTTAAACTCTGGCTATTTAATGATACTCCATTGAAGTTCCTCCTCCATCAGTGATTTATTAGTGGGGTTGATTAGAGGCAGTCAGAGAGAAGGTGCTGCCTTCCTGTGGCCGTGCTTGAGTTGAAATGCACAGTGTTTCGGTCGGGCTGAGATCTCTGTAAACAGGATTGTGTTAACTCTGTGCTAAGGCCTAAAAATTAGACGACCTGAGTACGCAAGTATATGTAACCGGATAGACTATCAGATTAATAATAATTTAACCATCATTTAGTAAATTTTACTTTACACTTTAAATGCAACTAAAAACAAGATGACGCCTTTTTTCTTATGCTGGGATGATGACAATGGAATGGTGGAAATTTTTAAGGCTGCAACTGATCTGTTGATTTCATTTAACTGGTTAATTATTTGGTCCATAAACATGTGAAAATAGTGGGAAACTATTACTTTAAACTTCCTCCTTACTCACTTAACTATGCTAAAAAACATCAATATTGGCATTTTAGAATGTGATTCTACAAAGAATAGCAACAAAAAAGCTGAAATGAAAACGTTTGGCATTTTCCATGAAATAATAACTTGAGCGATTGAACACCAAACCCATTACACTCTGGACTCAACTGTACCTGTGGCTGTATCATCTCAGATTTCTTTTCATACCTTGATGAAAAATTGGAACATTATAATGAAATATACAGTTTGTTTTGTATGTGATTGACAGACATCCAGTAATACACCTTCCTGTCTGTGAATTGCTGTATAATCAGTTTTCCAATCACTATATCAACACATGAATATCACAATCACGTTTACTATGATGGATAATTGTATTTTTAATTTCTGTCTTTATTTTCCTCAAATATCAATATAGAAAACAAAAACAACTAACCTTTTCAAGAAACTTGAACACACATATTGTTATGGATGAGTCTCAGAAAAGAGTAATTACACCAGTCAGTTCAACTTCCCTCTGAAAATGATCAGCTGCTCTGACTTATTTTCAATGTCCAGGGTTTAGAAGGCCAATAGAAGATAAATGGAAAACCGTTACAAATGTATGAGTTTCTTTCTCTTCATTTGCAAAGATAATTTAATAATGAGACCAGGCCTCATTAAAACAGGGTTCATGCAGTTCCTCTGCTAAACTCTGAGATAAAGTTTTTAATAGCTGTTCTGCAGGTTGTCATTTGCCCTGTGGTCTTGGCAATCATTTTACTGTTTGATTGTCTAGTTATAGCTTTCGTGTTTCATGTTTTGTTTTATTTAATTAATCCTTGGACTCATGAGAATCAAGAGCAACTCAAAACAGACTGAAAAAGAAGCATGCAGCCTGTTGTTACTTAAATATTTGTTCAGTGAAGTGGATACACTACGGGCAAAACTTCACCACTTTATAGATAATGATGTCACACTATTCCATTTGTCAGCCCTCCTTTCCGCTACAGTCTTCTCCTTTTGTTCTTTTATGTCGCCTGCTGCTTTATTGGTCACACAGCTTTAAAAAAAAAAAAAAAAAACTTGTCTCCCATTTATTTCTTCTCCGTCTCAGTATCCGCCTTCAGCACCCACCTCTCTCAGCGACTACAGCCCCAAAACAGCGCCCTTCTCTGTCTACCCCTGTCTTTTATGTTCTCTTTCTCCATCTACCCATCCATCCATCACCCCACCGCACTCTCTCTCTTTCTCCCACTCATTAGTCTTCCCATGCTGTGGTTTGTGTCTCCCATCTCTGTCAGAAGTGTTATCACTGCTGTCAGCTCCCTTGGCGAGAACAAAGTCATCCTCTGCTCACAGCACCACAAAAGACATGAGAGAAATAAAGGGAAAAGTGCCTCAGCCAAAAACCAAAAGAAGAGGTGAAAAGAAGGAAAAAATTAAAAAGGAGGGGAGTGAACCAGAGGAAAGGAGGGGGCTAGGAATACATCTTTTCATGTCAGCCATGATGCATTGTCATCCGTGGGTTATAACAACCATTGATTTCTCCTTCTGTTACTTCTTTTATCTATACAGCACAGAGCTTACAGTTGGTAGGAAGATACGAGTGCTATCTCTATACACATCAAGTGCCTTTTCCTCATATTATAAATATATCTCCTGCTAAATCAGCTAAGCCTAGTATATCAACCTCAAATAAGTTACTGTGTATTATCATGAGCAGAGAAGAATAGTAGGTTTGAAAGACATTGAGATATCCAAAAGAGAAAATGTAACCATTTATAACTATAAGTAGCGCTGAAGTAAAGTCCTACTGTATTATGTAATATACAGTAGTCGAAATAGAGCTCACTCAGTAGCATTGTCCAGTCATCATAGCTCAAGTCAGTCTTCTCTACAAAGCAAACCAATCAGAATTAAACCAGCAGAGGCACAGAGGGTACTTTGGAAACCAAGGACAGCGTGGTCACTAGCCAGCGAAGCTCTCGTGGCTCAGGGAGTGTGCCCCTCTGTCATCACGTGTAGGCATAATCTATGTCAGGGATGCCACCCTCTCTGTAACCACGGTTGGTGCCATAAGTTACATTATGGTGGCTGGTTTGGCTGAGGATGGTGCCATTGAGACTGACAGCGCCATGGCTGCTCCGGTTGGTCCCGTTAGCTTGGGAGGAAGAGGAAGAGGAGGGGAAAATGGTGTGGATGTAGGTGACATCCTCCAACTTCGGCTGAAGGGGTTGATGGGCCATAGCTGTCATCTGAAACCCCGCAGGTGGGGCCCTAATCTCTAAAATGGAAGTGTCTTTCTTTGTCCCAGACTCGTAGTCGTCGTAATTTTTTCCTCCCCGGCCCCTGCTGTATGAGCCCGAGTCCCCTGACATGTAACCTGATCTCTGCCCATACCAGCAAAAGATTCCAAAGATTAAGAGCAGGCTTACCAATGCTGTGGCACCCCCTATAATCCCAGCAAGTGGCAAGGCTGTGAGTTCTGAGTCCTGTCCCTCCTTCTCCGAACCGTCCCCTCCAGAGCTGACCAAAGCCTCTCCAGTCTCTATCTGAGCACAGGAAGAGTCTTTACTGTCCGTGTCAGGGCTGCCACCTCGGGATGAACCCATGCTAGAGCCTCCAGAAGAAGTCTCCTGTCGCATTGGCAGCAGGCAGATGAAGTAATGGGAACGTGGGGTGAGTTGGGTAAGAAGATACTGCCTTCTCTCTCCAGGAACCAGAGTCTCTGTCATTGAACCATGGGCTGCGGTGCTACCTAGCTTCAGCCACGAAAGGCGGAAGGAGGGTGCTGGCTGTGGACACAGCCAACTCACCAGTACACTGTCCGATGAAAGAGGCTTTACACTCAGCTCTACGACCTCTCCCGATACCTGTCCTCCTTCTCCAGGAGGCAGAGGCATAACCAGGCCAGGCCGCTTGGCTCGCAGAGTGAACAGGGAGCCTTGTGTGGGGACCAACAGAGAGGTAGTGATGGTGCTACCAGGAGGCATACCTTGTCCACCCCCAACATCATCTTCACCGACTCCATCTTTTTCTGCTGGATTGATCCCTGCCCCTGTACTGGGACCAGCAGGAGGGCCCTCACACTGATCCATCAGCGATGATAGGTCTTTGAGTACTTGACCCCTCACTGGGTCAGGCCCCTGACAGGTGAGACCCCTGACTGTCACTGCTGACCCCCTTCCGTGCAGCCAGGCGTGAAGCCAGCGAAGATTGCAGCCACAGTACCAGGGGTTTCCTCGGAGCAGCAGCATGTCCAGGCCCTCTGTGTCTCTTAAAAGGCCTCGAGGAAGGCTGGTCAGATTGTTCCCTGACAGGTCGAGCCTCTGGAGGTGCCGCATCCCATCCAGAGTCCCCCTTGGGATGTGGGTCATTCCGTTGTCTTGTAAATGGAGACGAATAAGGTGAGCCGAAGGCAGGTTGACGGGTGGAGACTGCAAGGCATTCCTGACCAGTGACAGCTCTGTCAGGTTGGACAGGCGTGAAAAGGTGTCGTCTGCGATGCGCGTGTTAGCCAACAGGTTCCCATCCAGGACCAAACGTCGAAGGGATGAGAGCCCGCGGAAGGCATGGGTGGGGATGGTGCTGATTCTGTTGTCGTCCAGTCGCAGCTCTTCCAGTGATGCTGGGAGGCCTGCAGGGATGCTTGACAGGTGATTCCGAGACAGAAACAGCAGTCGAAGCCGGGGAGTCCCAGAAAACGCTCGTTCCTGTATGCTAACTGTGGATATAGAATTATCATCCAGGTGTAAGCGTTCTAGTAATGGTAGCTTTGCAAGAGCAGATCGCGGTAACGTTCGTATATTATTATCCTGCAAATGGAGCTCTTTTAAGGAAGGTGGAAGGTGTATTGGGAATTCGTCCAATTGATTGGCATAGAGGTAAATCACTCGTATGGAAGTGCTGCGTTCCAGTGATGGGGGCAACCCAGCGTTACTCAGACGGTTGTTTTGCAAGTAAAGGATGGCCGCCGTTAATGGTAGCGGAGGAATTATACTCAGGCCGCGGTCGTTGCAGTATACAAAGCCCACATCACAGCGGCACACTGAGGGACAAACAATGCCATCATCTCCCTCGCCCGTCTCCATGGCAATTGCTGCTGCCGCCAGCTCCAGTACCTCGGCCAATAAGGTGAGGACCAGGAGGAGCAGGAAGAGCCAATCACGAAGTTCAGCAAGATTCTCAGCTGCCATCTTTCTGCGCAGCTCCTGATTGAAAGAGAGAAAATGGGAAATCGGATTAATATTCAAGCAAATATCACCCAGTAATCCTTAAATCGAAGGGGCTTAATATGTTTCCTTAAGATGACAAAGAGTTTCACAGTTTATTCTTCTTTAAATTGCTCATGTCCAGTGTTGTTTTGTTGTACTTGATGGAAAAAGTTAAAACTCTAAAGTTTGGATGATGTGAGAATATAGTCAGCTGCATTTAAGAGAACCTCCCCAGTATATGGGTCAGAGCAACCATGCAGAAAACAAACTGACATTTAGAGGCAGAGAGTGCAATGAGGGGTGGAGTGACTGAGCAATTACAGGAATCAGAGAGAAAGAAAAGGGACAACAGAAATGGATAAATTGGACAGTGACAGTTGAAGTGAGGGAAAATAAGAGAAGAGTTTTTCTTTGTTTTGCAGGGAGATTAACTGAATCGGGGTGACTGACATGAAACTAAGACCGACAAAAGATCAGAGAGAAGGATATCAGATTAACTGCCTACACTATAGTTGATGGCTTTAAACAAAGCAAGAAGAACAAAGAAGTGACAGCTCTAGATCTGACCCTGAAATAAATTTATAATGAGCACGCAACAGAATAGCAGAATTTCACAGGTTTATGACCATTAAGTCAGATAAACAGCATGCCTGTGAGAGGTCACAACCAAAGCATACAAAGAGAGTATCACGCAAATTAATAAGCATACTGAGTACAAAGCACTCACACAGTGAACAGTCAATAAAAGCTGACATGTTTAATGCATGTTTTCCCTCAGCAGTTATTGTTCGTGAAATTTTCTATAAATTATTCAGGAAAGTGGTCCTGAAATCCCCAGAAATGTTTTAGTGAGATCTTTTACAAATGCATTTTCTGCAACATTAATATGTTCCTTTGTCAATATTTTATGACTTGACTCCTCACTAATCCCCAATGCCGACATCAATAACATGAATTTACAAATAGGATGAAATAATGTCTACGGTCACATTCACCATGGTCTTTATATGGAATTGTATACAGTGGTGAAAGTTGTTGAAATTACATTGTGGCGTACTAACCTCTTTTAGGTAGCCCGAGGTTGGAAAATGTGCCCTGACGTGAAATGCCTCACATGATTTGACAGCACATTTGATAAACAAATCATCTAAAGGCAAGTTTTTTTTCCCCTAACTCCCTCTGTACGGGTGTGTTTCTATGTGAACTCAGTGCTACATGCAAAATTGCCCCTTGGCTGCAGTCAAAATCCATGCAAACAAACAAGAGATGGCAACAATAGAAGAGATGAAGGGAGGGATGCGAGGCGAGGAGACAGATGGAGAGTTGGACAGTGAGGCTGAGGAGGAGAGGGGAAATGAGTTCCTGGCAAAGAAAACTGAAGTCGGTATCAGCTGAGCTCGCTGCAAAAAAGGAGAGTGACTCGAAACACTGACTGTGTGTTGTGTTTTTCACTGGGGTGTAAAAATAGCTGCATTTCAATACCATTACACGGTTATGTTGTGTACCCGTGCGTCTCTATGTGACAGAGATCTGTATCAGCGACAAGCGCCCGTCTCAGCCAGACGCAGACACCATTTGATATGTGGAGGTGAAAAACAGTTTGCGTCATACAATTTGGCACGGACCATGACTTTAATCATTTATTTTCTTCACACTATTTTTAGATCGAATCCGACTTTTTCCTTACAGTCTTTGTTTTTGAGAGACAGAAAAAGTAAGTGAAAGGAACACATGCACGCAAGAGGGAGTGTAACGGTAAGAGCTGAGACCAGATTGGGATGCTACCATGAATATCAACTAGCATATGTTTCAGTGCCACACTATTCCCCCTTCCCTTTCATAAATATCCTCTTGGCATAAGCCTGCATGTGTGTCTTCGCCCACATGCCAAGGTTTCCAATCAACATATCCCTTTAATTATCCTATGATTTTCTGCCTCCCTCTCTCCCAGGTTCGATCTCTTGCTCTCTCCAACTTTCTCTTGTTTCTTCTGTATCTTTTTTTAAAATACATCTACCTTTTCTGTCCGCCCACTTCCCCTTATTGAACTTTCCTCATATTCACGTTCAGATTTGTTAACAGAAGTGTTCCGAGGAGTCATCCTGTCCTCCCCTTCCAATCCGCTTTCATTGTTTCCTCTACTGTGTGTTGATTTCTTTACATTGAGGTTGGATAAATCTGATGAGGGTCAGTCTTCTCCTCTCCTCTGCTCACACTCTTATCCGTTACGACGCAGCTGACCTGCCCCCATCTCCTTCGCGACCTCTGCTTTGTCACCTCTTTTTCTCTTTACGGCCTCCAAACATTTTAATCACATTCTGAAAAAAGTCTTTGTTGTAGCAAAGTGCCTCTGTGTGTGTGTGTGTGCCTTTCTTCATCATTCAGCTCATATCAAGGTGTAAGTGTGTTGTTCTTAAATGTGATGAGAAGGTCTGTTTGTGTGTGTGTGTAAAAGGTCTGATCGACCCAGAATGTGTTTGCGGAGGGTTTTCTAACCTGCTCGGCCTCAGCGTCGCCCTCGTCTGCTGCAGCTTTGTTTTTCCTGTATCGGGGATCAGTGGAGAGGAGTATTCGAGTGTCTGTACGGGAGACTGAGGATGTTGGATCTCTCTGTGTTAGCGCAGTTCCACGGTCTTCTTTGAATCGTTCAGAAGTGCAGCCTCTTTGCTTGAGGCCGTTGAATCTTCCTCAGCTTGGGTGAATGATGATAGGGATGATGATAGCCTGTGCTCCAGGGCTCCACAAGTAGCAACACCAGCATGGCTCAGAGCCGCCTCAGCATCCGCATTTGTGTGTTTTGTGTGTGCGTGCGCGTGTATGTGCGTGTCCTGCCAAGCTCTTGCTCTCACTCTGTGTAAGGGGCTTTTAGGCCTGCCAACTTATGTCATCTTCAGTGAGAGTCCAGAAGCCTAATTCTGAAGCCACCCCACCACACCCAAATGCTACAGTTGGGCAGATAGTCAGAGGATAGTTGAGAGCTCAAGGGGTCCTTCTTAGAAGTCAAAAGCAATCCTATATTCTCATGCAGGCAGAGGGTCATGCAAAAAACGGTTGTGCTGTATTTCACTAGCTTTGAGTAGGCAGGTTGTGGTTTTAATTGATGAACAGTGAGGACAGAAATACGATTCCCACAGTTGAGGAAATCCAACTAAATGTCCTATTAAGATTCGGATATGATGTTCAGGTTGCACAATCACTATTATTACGACATAAACATCACAGTTCAGTGACGATAATGAACAGCCTCAGGCAATAGGTTTGCTCAGGCAAGAGTCCAGGCTTTATGAGCTGGATTCGGTGATAGATATTCTTTTCCACTCTCTCTCTCTCTCTCTCTCTCTCTCTCTCTCTCTCTCTCTATTTCAGCCTCACTCCCTTCTGTTAAATGTTTGATCACTTTTCTCTCAGTTCACACAAATCACCCTCACTGGTGGCAAAGCCAGATGACAGTGTCTAGTTTATGCAGTTCCCTTTGAGCAGCCCTGGGATGAGGCTTAGTGTGAAACGCTCTCCCTCAGGTGGGTAGAAGTGGAGTCTTCTGGTAGCTTTCACTTCTCTGATGTTTGCTTCAGCACACTATTTAGTGGAAAGTCAGTGGGCAACCACCTGAAAAGAGAAAATGAGAATGAGAATTATTGGGGAGAAAACTTTTTTTTTTCAATTAGAACACAAAATGATGAAAATGGGGCTCTTAACAGGGAAGATAAAAGTTGATGGTACTTTGTGGGGCTGGGCTTCCCAAACACTGATCTTGGGGCCCAAGTATGTAAGTGAATGTCATGGGTAATTTGATGACCTATCCTTTGATCTCCTATGTATATCCAGATTATCCTGCTTAGAGTTGTGCGGGGCTGAAGCCTATACGGCTGCAACTGGACAGAGTTGAGTGTAAACCTTGAAGAGGTCACCATTCTTTCACATAGACAACACATCCAGTTCACATTGAATTTGTCTGAGAGAACAACCCTATCCACCATTGAATACAAAAATGTACCATACACATTGAGGACATTTTATTACTGTTGCTCAGCAGGCCCATCCCGTTTTCTATTGCACTACATGGCAAGGTCATGACTGTGGCACAGCTGCTCTCGATAAATCCACTGCGAGCTGGAAGGCACCGGCAGTGGGTGAACTGGTGCATGTGCAGCCAGCCAGAGCTCACCAAAGCTGCAGAGCAGAGCAAGGACTAATGATGCCAGCTGCAGTCCAAAAAGCAGGATTTCCAGCTCCTCTGCTGGACAAGAGACCCATTGAAAAGGCATTCCCCACCCTCCCGCACTCATTTGTTTTTCTTTCTTTTCTGTTTAAAAAAACCAACCGCTTTATATTAATGGAAAATGGTTAAGGGATTATAATGGTGTTATATTAGTATATTTCCCATTTATCAATTAAAAAAGTTGGATGCTGTGTGTAAAACCACAACCAATCACTGATTAGCTGTGGTTTTGGTGGGACTAGACAATTAAATTCAAACTGACGTTACTGTCTATTTGAAAGAATTATGAACTAATAACGCTACCTCTCAGTCAAAGGGATCACTTTGCCTTTCCATACACACATGTCCACATGTTGGCAAAAAGTCTTTACTTAGAAAACAAATAAAATATGATCTACTAAATGACTTCAGCTCTATTTTTTGTTCCCGCTTTGCTTTCTGTGGCACTATGGCATTATGTTTCACTTTTGTCACAATATGGAATATTGGAAGGACTAAATAATTATTCCCCTGAGAAAAGTTATAACTTTTGAAATTAAGTACCTTGTGAAAATACTTTATGAAGGTAAACACTCCATATGCACAGCATCTCCCAGTGGACCCAATCCTCCCATTAAGACAACTCCAGGTTTTATATCTGTTTTTTTCACAGAGTGCTTCGGAGCTTTCATTAACTACCATAAACCAAGTATCTCCCCCACCCCCCAGTGAAATATAAAGGCTTTAGAATTTTAAGGTTTTCATCAGGTATACAGAGTGTACAGAGACAGATTCATGAAAGCCATTAGCTGCTCCGCTGCTCACAGTTGCTTCATCCCAGAGTAAGTAGACTACAAAGCCAACTGGGAAATTATCATGCAGTTTGCTTAAACACAAATAGAGACAAATAAAGCTGTCCTTATTTTCATTTTTAAAGGACACATGCTGTGGCTGAGAAAAAGCTAGTACAGCAGACTTATGTCTGTGCTTCGACTCATGAATGATACTTAAAAAGGCAGAAACCCGGCACCCAGCAGTCGAACACCAGAGTGATTGGTGTGTTTGTGTTTTTGTGTCATATTTGGCATTTCAACAGATGGAAAGAAATGTGCACTCTACTGAGGTTAGATGGTTGTTGTGGTGGGACAAGATCTCCTTTTCATAAGACATTTCCAGATAAATATCAATTTTGTGGCCAGTAAACTCATTTATACAGTATTTGCCATGCGAGTCACAATACATGATGAAGGTGGCTTAATATTGGCCGGAATATTAAACAACGAACGTCTGGGAAATATACATTTTTGTGACTGACATGTACAGAGAAATTAAATACTCACATATCTCATTGATATAATTGTAATAAATATAGCCCACTGAAGGGCTATATTTATTTCAACCTTATGAATCAGCCAATGACATCCAAAACTCAACGAATAACTTAATCCCATAGATTTAATTAGATTTAAATTAGGATTTAATTATACATAGCACAAATATAATTAATGCGTATTGAATTCAATGCCTGCAACACATTTCAGAGTTGAAGCTGAGAAAGTATTATACCAATGCTACCACTACCAGTACTACTACTAGTAGTAATAATAATAATAATAATGCCACAAAACAATTACAAACACAGTCTCTTTAGAGGTAAAGATGAGGAGGGGAGCAATGCTCTGAAATACTGTGTGGATTTAAGTATGTATGTATGTATGAATAATGGCAAAGAATGAGGGAATTTAATTTTCTGCGTAAAGTAATATCAAGCGTTCCAGAATCCATTGAAACGTCTGCTTACAGTGGATAAGGTGGAAAGCCAATGTGATATGGCCAAGATCTGCACTCCCTTAGGCAGTACGGCATTAAAACGGGCATTTCTCTGTGGTGGAAATAATTGCATGGGCTCAGGCACACTTCTATAAACAATCATCAGTGCACAGTCTATTTCTATATCCATAGATGTGATTTAAAACTGCTAGCAAAAAGGCTGTAAACAATACCTTGAAAACTCTCTTGATTGAGAAGTGTAAACCTGACCCATACTATGTCTAATCAACCCCAAAAAAATGTAATTACCTTGGAAATCATGAATCTAAAAAGGGAGAGCAACTTCTGACCTGTCATTCAACAGCTCAAAAGACAACATTTCTAGCTGTGTGAGGGCGGATTTGTGCACATGACAAAGGCAACATGCAAATTTGTAAATGTAAATGTAAAAGGATTAAAACTTCTTTGACACTTTCTGTTAAAACTGAGCACACTTTATCATCAATGGCAGCGTCTCAGATTCCACGCATCACACCTTCAGGCGGAACTGAAAACATTTAAAAGTTTGCGTTTTAAATTGCTATTTTCTAGTTACGTGTAATGATCAGGCGTCACTTTTGCAAACAATTCAAAACTCAGCTCCCGTAATTGATTTTGAGTATTTCAGCCCTTCTTACACTCCTCACCAATCTTCCTCCACCACAGGCAAAATGTCTGCCTGCGTTGGACTTGGAGAGACGACTGAGCCGCATTTCTCCGGCTCACTGCCATTAAATATCGATGTGTGAAGAGTTCTGTGTAATACCCAAGCTGTCCTTCAAACTCTTTGTAATGGATTTTCAGAAGCTTTGCTCGGGGAGGTGAGATGGAGAGCAGACTGAAATAAGGAGCATGCTGGAGAGTCGGGTTGGGAAGCAAGACACCTGTCATTTACGAGAGCCGGCCGCACGGAGATGATGTTTAACAGATGTTGAGGAAGATAAGAAAAACTGCTGAACGTTACTGACTTTTAGCATTCGTCATTTTGGACTGCCCAGACATATATTCAGACAAACATCCCCCATGCTGATGATCAGCATTTACAGACACATTTGAATTTTCTGTGCTTGTTAGGCACCGAGACAGACAGAGGTTTCCAAAAGCCTCGCTTTGAAATGGAGCCACAGAGCTCTGAGAGTTTATAGGCTTAATTACATGTTCAGTGTGTCAATGTGAGTCAGCAACTGTGTGATTTGAAGTGCCATCAGACCTTAAATATTACGTTAAAGAAGATTACAAAATTATGGGCTTTCACGCACAGTCAGTGTTACTTATGGAAGCTTTTATGCAAAAGGATCCCTAATGAAACTGAGTGCAGCTGTTATGTTGATTTAAAGCTTAATAGTCAACAGACTGTTTTTCTTTTTTCTTTTAAAGGTTTTTACTAAATAAGCTATCAAAAGGAAGTCAGCATCATAATTGTTAGTTGTCCAGAGTGGTGCTACTTTTTCACATTTGTGGCCTTTCTTTTTCCACATCGTCTCATTTTCTACTCGTCCACACGCCCCATTTGCAGGTTGTCACAGAATATAACTGCAGTCCATTTAGTGTCTCTTTTCTGAAATGAGGACATCAGAAAACAGTTGCAGTGTACTGTTTCCCTTTTGTTGCTTCATACTCTCACACCACCAGTGAAAAAGAGGAGACGGCGCGGGGAAGAAAAGAGCATTTCCCATCTTCTGGTGACCCGTATCGTGCTTGGGTCAAAAACATTTCTGGCTGACCCTGCCGCTGTGCATCTTTTCCGTTGTACTTGTTTCTTCTTTCTTGTTTTTTTTTTTTTAATGCATAACAGAGACCACAGAGAATGTCTCATTCCTCAGGGGGCCAGAAATCGCTCTGCTTTTGTGAGCCAGTCAATGACAACTGTGTAGCCTACAGGCATTCAACAGTATGTGACTTTCACTGTGGCCTCTGTACAGATGCTCTCACTGCTCTCCTGCTTGTATAATAATGGTAAAATATTAGCATTTTATTTTACTTTTGCTGGACAGACAGAGGCAAATGAGAGAAGTAAGAAACAAATACCGGCAACTGAGGGCTGCAGAAGACTAAAGCCACTAAGTAAAACTGTGAATGAAAAGTGTGCAGATGTGAAAGGGCAGGCTGAAAGCTGTTCACGTTCTCGCAAATTTCCAGATGGTGGTAACATATGCACAGAAATATGGTCTGAATGCTCATACGTGTGGTGTCAGCAACCTGTTTTTAGCGGTGCACGTCTTTGCTCTGACATGAGTTTCTATTATAGGTAGTAATGGGATTCAAGCTGAAAAGCTAAAACCACGATAATTACAATCTTAATTATGCATTTTTCTATCCACCCTTTGCTTCACGCGGCTGACCAGAACAATTTGGAACAACGAGGCGAGGTAACAGCTGTGATACTTGGCGGCGCTCTTCCTCTGTGCTCCGGCAGGAGCTAGGACATAGGAAGCAAGATTGCAGGAGCTAGGGATTAATAGTTAGGGGGCTGGGGACCAAAGTCTGAGTACTTTGTAATCATGTGGCTGCCTAACCCCAGTGTTAGCTGGGTTGATGAGCATGCGTCCCCGCTGACACACACACACTCTCTCCACATGCACTCTCCTGAATATTAATATGGAGGATAGAATTCCTCTGAGCCCCATTGTCAGACGAACTATTGTTCTCCGCTGGCCTCTCCCTCAGCCCGTGCTTGTGTGTTCAGTATTACTGCCCAAGTCGGTGTCTACATTGTGTGCTTATGCATATTAAGCTCATGTATTCATAGCATGTGCGTGTCGGCTGCAGCAGAGCAGCTGTTAAAGCGGAGGTGAGGGAGGTGGGGAGAGTGCTCGTTGCCCACCGTGGCCCATAAAGACAACTGGCCTGAGAACACTTGAACCAGCCATCAGGGCCCAACATTGGCAATTATTTCACCTAGAGGTGCTATCTGTAAAATGAACACTCTCATTAAAAAGAGTGCGCACATGTAAGAATTTAAATACATGTGCACGCGTACTAATGCAGGAGTCAGTTTAGCGGCACGGCAAATATATGGCAACACAAATGCTTGTCTTTCAATCAAAGAGTAATGTGCTGTTTATGATGTTTGACTGGGACTGTGTGCTCGTGCGCGTGTATTTATACATCTGCGGGCGTGCGTCTGCGTGTGTATACATCCGTGTGGATTTATGTGTGTGTCACCGTTTAACTACCCAGCACACGTAACCTCCCCATCTCTGCCTCCCTGTTTCTCATTTACTGAGCCAGCGCCAGAGAGAAGGAGTGTGGGGAAACGAGAAAATAAGTGATAGGGGAGAAGGAGAAGGAGAGATGGTGAAATAGAGGCGGAGCGGGAGGAGGGGGGTGGAGGTTTATACAGAAAAATGAAGTGAGGCTGGAGTAAAGGGAAGAGAGAAAGAAAAAAGGGAAAGATAGAGAAGGAGGGGGGGTGGGGTGTGTGTGTGGGGGGGGGGGGGTCGAAGGAGGCAGAGGGGGAGGCAGCAGATTTATGAAGCCATTGGAATGTAATTTGGAGGCAGAAATTACTGTCAGCCCGAGCAAGGTTTAAAGTCAGTGAAGCCTGAATCAGGGTCCTTCCTCTGTGTATGTTAGTACGGCAAGTATAGCCCACAAACGGATGGCAAATGTGATGCAGAATAATGCCACACAAGCTCTGCCGCACACTGAACTCTGTGTGTGGAGGCCCCCCTTTTTCACAACTCCCTCCTGCACGAGTGACATGGCTATGTGGCATCAGAACATCAGCCAGCATTCATATTTAACAGCTCATATTTCATCCATGCTTGAAGACGCAGATACACACACACACAGACGCACACAGACACAAGCATATTCTCTCACACAGGCACTGAATTCTTGTCAGCCTCTGAAGGCCATGGCTCCAGCAGAAGCAGTCGAGGGTGTCGGCGTGGACGGAACGATGGCTGGAGGGGGGGGTGGGGGGGGGGGGGGGGGGGGGGGAGATGGAGAGTGCATGTCAAGGATGGACAGAGAAAAAGGTAGAGGTGGGAAATGGAAAAGGAGAGCGCGTGAGACTTTTAGAGTGGCTAAAAAGAGGAGCGGGAGGGATGTGACTGGCTTTCTAACTCGGCAACACACAGCTTCCATTTAGCCAGAGAGGGAGGGGCCGCGAGGGGACAGAGATGAGCGGAGCGACAAAGCAGGGATAATCAGTAAAGATCTGAAGGGAGTGAAAGGCTCAATATAGTGTGTTTTTCTTGATCTAGCCTCACTTTGACGCTCAGCTGTGATGCACACGCTGGAGGTTGGCTTCATCTGGCCACCGATTTTTACTCGGACTCGCTGTCATGAACAAAGGGGGCACGCAGTCGAGGGTGGTGCCTCTGTGTGTTTTTCTGTTTCTTGATATTTTTCGAGCAAAAAGATCAAATCGATATCGTTTTCCCAGTGTTCCCGATCTCCGCCAGAATTGTACATTTGAGTTATTTATCATCTGAATTTTTTAAGAAGTTGCATATAAATGCGTATTTTGCAGTGATCGATCAGCTGTTTACTGGAATCACTCTAAAGTAC
This sequence comes from Menidia menidia, assembly GCA_907169785.1. Lineage (NCBI taxonomy): Eukaryota > Metazoa > Chordata > Actinopteri > Atheriniformes > Atherinopsidae > Menidia > Menidia menidia. The sequence goes on from CAJRST010036666.1 coordinate 8,112,725, forward strand.
TTTTACATTATATTGCTTCAGCTATTTACTTATTTTCTTTCGTTTTCGGTCAGTGAGCATGCGATATGTGCACATGCCTTTGCTCAGAAAGGTTTTCTCTGTGAGTAAAGAAGAGCCCAATTCAAGCAGGTTTAAATGCTACATTTGCTACTTGTTGGTGACTCAGTGGCCGAAAAAAGCCCTGTTTATCCGAAATTACTTCCTCAATTACAAATAGATACAGCTTGTTTTTCTGTGTGTGACAGAAAGTCGTCTGCCCTTTAAAGCATTATGTTATATCCCCCTCACAGCTCACAGCTCTGCTGATATTGACAGTCTACTACTGGCTGTGTGCAGAGCTTGGACCGTAACCCTGATAATCTGACTGGATGAAATGTGGTCTCACATCTGCTTAACTGGAGCTGCTTAGTACATCATCCAGATTTAGAACAGAAAATACCATCTACAAAAGAAAAAGAAAGTGGCGGCGATGTTGTAGTATGCGTCTTGACTCCTATCGTATGGTTTACGCAATGATACCGGGCTCTGTTTTCATTTTATTGTGGTCGCAAATTATGTTTCTGGTGTTTGAGTTTCTTGGTGACTTGCACATCTCCAGGTCTTATTAGCGGTGGTTCTCCTAAAATATCCTGTTCCTTTGAAACGTACGTAAACAATCTGACCAAGTCCTTCATCTTTTCTCCGTTCGAAGAAATAAGTAAGCCTCGACATAATGACTTTCATCATCTCTCCTTCACGCCTTCGTGCTTTTTCTCGTTTCTTTGACCCATGATCTTGATTTTTCCTCTGCCTTACTGACACACAATTACACCAAGTCTCTGTTCGTCCACCCAGAGACAATAATGGCAGCACTATTACACACTGTGACAACACTACTCCCACTCACTTTCACTACAGCAGTTCACAGTCTTCTGTCTCTCCCCGTTTCTCTTCATCTACCGCCTCTCACTCAGAAGCGTTGGGGTCAATTATTTCTGAATCTGCTCACAAAGAGGCCGACTTCTCAAGGATGCTGGAAAGTACTAAGTAGCAGATTGTTTTTAAAAGTTTCTTCTTGTTACTGACATCCATTCTTTGTGTGACAATCTCATTTTGTTTGCTTTTCTCTCTTTTGCCATTTAGATTTTCAGTTTTTAACAACCTTTATCCCTCTTTGGCATTCACCCTATAATAAAGTTGTCTTGGGCCATCCCAAGTCAAGATTTAATATGGGGGGGAGGCCTTTATCAAAAAAATTTAGCTCACCACAGCTTGTTTTTACATGTATTGCTGTTAAAGCTGTGAGTGTCTGTTGCTTGTTCCAGTTTCAAGTCCATTTCTTTGTGAGCACCAAATGAAATGATACATTTTTAAAATCCTGTTTTATCAATAACATCACTGACCCAACATAACCCACTATTTGTCATTACGTGCCATATCTGATGCCACAGCATGACATTCAAAGAAAGACTTTTTACATTATATCCTTCCCCCGCTACCTGGATTTACTGTATGGGTCTGCTCAGAGTGTTTCTTGCTGTGCTTTTTTCCTTTGGTCTCGACAGAACGGTAAAGGCAGGACAAACCTCCAGCAGTGATGAACCACTGAGCGGCAAGCAGCGCAAATGGGAAATTTCAATAGATAGGTCCAGAAACCTATTGTCAAAGGGGTAGAGAGAAGATGAAAAAAGAGTGAGTGAAAGAGGCTAAAGAAGAAAGATGGAAGGAGGGGAGCGTCAATGGAGGCATACAGGGAGACAAAGTGAGCTATAGAGTTTTTGCCCTGAAGGAAGCCAGTTTCCAAAGGGGGAATGAACGGCAGAGGAGGGAGTAAACGAGACTTTGAGAGAAAGCGTGGCTGGAGAGAAAGAAAGCACGAGAGGGGGAGGAAGTGAGGTTGGGGAGAGCCAAAGAAATGAAGAGAGGAGGTGAAAAAGGAAGGACCGAAGTGGGTGAAAAAGAGTAGAAGAGGCTGGATGGGCTTATAGTCACACACACGACACCTAAAGTGAGCCTGTTCTGCATTAATATGGCGGAGTGATGAAAATGCTGGCGGCTTCATTTTAAACACAGCAGCTAATTATTAACGCAGTCAGACTTCGCACTGTGGGCCACGAAGACAGCACACAGATTTTTATGCATAAGAGGCGAATAAAATGTATGATCTCTCCAGGGGCTCTCTGGGGGCCGCAGCCTTGGGTGCTGACTGTACATTCAAAGGGCCATAAACAAGAGCCCAACCACCTCACCCGTTCCCTTCACCTCAGATAATGGTGACATAAATATGCAGGGGGTAATGATGAGTGTTTTCAATTTCTGACTCCAGCTGCTGCAACCAGAGAGAGAGAAAAAAAACATTCTAATTAAAATATTTTAATGGAGAAAAAAAAATCCTGGTTTCTCTCGGCACGTTATGCTCGACAGGACAGGAAGCCTTCTGTAACCACGTTTCAAGCCGGTGAAAAGATGGAGGCAGTTAGTCGGGCTGGCAGCTCTTTAAAGCGGGGTGAGGCAGGTTTCATTGCTGCCTTTACAGACTGACACCCCTGAAGCTGTGAGGAAAAACCCACTCTGCTGTGAGTATTAAAGCAATGTGACTGATACAAACATATTCGGGAGCTGTGGTAACAGTTGAGCCTCCGTCACGTTGGCAATGGACGACGCGACCTGGCTGAAACAGCCAGTGAAACAGGAAGGGCTCTAATAATGGCATGTTATACCAGCCTTGTGTTGTTTTCTATCGGTAGAGGAGGAATTTGTCAAATTTATCTGCCAGTTAAAAAAAAAAAAAGAGAAAATAAACACACCCATCTGCCTGCAATATAAAGTACTAGGTGATGCTATGATATAACCCATCTCACTGCATAACGCATTTCTGCTGGCAGCCCGGCACGCATTCAAACCGCCTCATGACAGTGTGTGGATAAATAATCCCATTAGATATGATTGAAGGTTTTTACAGCCTTCTCTCCACCTTTTTCTCTCTGTGTCTCTGACTCAGAGTGAGGCACGCACAGGAGGTATTGTACCTACAGATGGATAATTTACAGGTCGGACACCTTTACACACACTTACACCCACAAACCTGCAGCAGTCCACCGGAAGGCACTCCTAGATAAGTCACCATTACTCTCTCAGGTTTGAACTTGCCACTTTAGAAAAAGAATCCCTAGTGTCTCCTGTGTGTGATGATTGACAGAACAAGTCATTTTAAATCCAATAAGACATGAAAAATGTGCGCTCTCCTGGTGAAAGGTTAAACCTTAAATCCAGCTGTCAAGCTTTGTTCCTTTTGTCCAACATTTCATACCCCCTCTATTATTTCCTCTCGTTCTTAGTGTCATTATTAACGTAGAAGCGGAGAGAAAAATTCCACCGGAGCAAACCTTTTAGTCAGCAGACTGTTGCTCTGTTTAGCGTTGTTTGTCATGATAAAGAGACATCGAGCTCACTCCAGAGATGCTATAGTGTAATTATCAAAGCGCATTCAAGCTCAGAGTCAAGCAAAAGCCCTGCATACCTGAGAGCTGTATTGGAATTCAATAAGTCAGGTCAGACATATAGTCCTGTAAGTGGCCCTCACGGTCACACGGCATCCTGCCATGCTTTGCAGAGAGCTTTGCATTGTCTGAAGGCAGCTCGGCGAGTGGCTTGTGCACATGTAAATGTCTTCCTTGAGTCAGTCGGTTGTTGTGGCACTGTTGATCTGCGTTGCTAGCTGCTGATAACTCGACATTTGTGTCCACTGAGCCTGTTTTGTTTTCGATGTTGTTGTTTCACTTTGTTGTTTGCTTCCCATTTGGCCCTTTTATTTTGACCTCGCTGCTCTGGATCACGCTCAGTTTTCTTGGTGATGAGTTTAAGCGAATTTACGCTTTGACAAATGACTTTATCTCTGGAAACTTTGAAAACAGTGTTTAATGACGAGCATTGAAGGGTTTGAAAAATAGAAGTTGTATTTCACATTTACATTCAGCAGACTAACACATCGCATTTGAACCCCCGCTGTTTGTCATTAAGCAATGAAAATGAAATAAAAAATAAAAACCACAATTACATGCTTCACATGTCATAGCTGCGTTAATTTTTTTCTGCAGGCGATGCATCAAGACTGCTGCAACCGTCTAAACTGTAGCGCTACTGGTGAGAAATGAGAAAATATGGACAATCTGGAGCTTTTTGGCACACTGATGCCATCGCGAATGTTCTACATTTTGTGCTAAAACGAGGCTGTCTTGACAGTTTTTTATCTCTCGTCCGCTGTATCTAATTTTGCACATTCATTTTTTACACTGATTTATTAATCCTATTAATGCCGTTGACGTGAAATCTTTCATGCGTCTTTGGTGTTTTGAGTTTTCACAAAAAACAAACACACTCAGAGAAATTAAGGAAGCCTAAAAAGAAAACACATTAAGAAATGAGATTATGTATCTATGTTGCTAAAGTAATTACTAAGCCCTGGTCATAACTTCTTGATTTATTCATTAGTACTCTCGTACCCTGTCCTTCTGCATCAGCCTTCTCAGCCTTTGATCGAAGGAAGATCAAAAAGAAACGTTCCCTCACATGAACTCCTCATCTAGATGATAGCAGTTTTAGTCTTAGCTTTCCGTTTGCCACAGGCATTATTTTCTCCAAAAACATTAAAAGACTACATTTGTCAGAAATGCCTTTGCTGATCTATCACTGTCTAGCAGTTATTTTATTAAGCTCTATGCAGAAAAAAAAAAAAAAGCTGTGTAGCAACAGTTGATTTATGCTTTTTGTTGGTGTGAGCTGCTAACTATCTGTGGTGGTGTTTAGTGCTGTGAAAACAGAGCTTTGTCTCCAAAGGTGAGACAGTTATCTGGATAATATGTGGAGCATTTAGTTTGTACACATTCTTGATGATAAGTTAGTTTCAGTAGTCCGATTTAAGGCTAAACAATTTTGTGTTAGAGCTCTTGTTCATATTGCAATAGTTGACTGGATCTAGTGAGTCTGAACTGAGGCTTAACATCATCTTGGTCATATAAATTATGCATAAGTGTGTCAGGCAAATTGCCTGCAATTTTAGAAAAACAGAGCCTTTCTTTTCACGTGTCAGAGGTTATTAATTGCAAAACAACTCGACACAAAAAGCACGGCTCCAGCTGTCCACGTGTTCCTACCCAGGGACCCTCTCCCGTTTATGTGGGATTTCAATGTCTGCTTCAACCCCTCCTCTACCAGCTCGTTACAATGCTTCAGGATATAAGGCAGAACTGATGGAACAGCACCTGTGGCAGCCGGTTTAGAGCCGGGCGAGGGAACGGCTCGGGCGCTCTGAACTCGTGCCTCCTTCTCAAACAGCAGCTCAGCTCTAAACATAACCTCTGCGTCCCCTCTTTACCCTCTGACCTGCCTGCCACACTGTTCCAACAAATGCACAAAACACATACCCAGACACAAGTCCCTAATGCACCGTGACACAGCGTAATGCAATTTCTTTGTACTTTTCATGTCTGTGTGTCCAAAAGCATCTTGAATTCTTTAATCCCTCTCTACAGTAATGCATCTTTCTAATGTGCTTACCTGGCATTTGCTGTAGGCTGTAGTTCAGGTTTTCCGGTTATTGTATTTATGATGCCTTTTTTTTTTTGGGACTGTCTCTGCCAAAAAACATGGCACAACCTCAATTATGTAAAGCGCTGCTTTCTCCTGTGTCTCTTTTTGCCTCCGACGGCAAATAACAAGAAGAGTGGAATAAAAGGGAAACAAAATCCACACAGAATCAATTTTCATGTGTTTAAATGCATCCATTTTCACGTCTTCTGACATTATGTGATAAAGAGAGTTTACTTCACAGTTTACTTCTCCCCCTGAAGCCTACATTTTAATGTGCTTTGTATTGAGGGTTTTCCTGGGGTCTCAATAAGCTGCATTAGCCCAAATATAATGTGAACTATATGTAGATATCCTGTCTGGTAGGAAAAAGCCTGCTAATACGGGGTTGTGACCGAAGAGGCAACAATTAAAGTAAGAAAACAAACACGTCTCATGCAGGAGTGTTTGGGTGTGGTTCGATTAGATAACAGAATCTAAACAGCTCCATTCTATCCACTGGGGTGGCAATCCTTTATTTTTTATTTTTTTTCATAAATTATTTGAATTATTTTTTTAATAGTGATTTTCTAATTAACTGAATTGAAGCCAGAAGGATTCTCATTGCTGTCGTGGTGATAAGAGGTGCTTAAATTCTCTTAATAAAACAAAGGATGCTGCAGTGCTTCTCCTCTTTTCACCTTTTGTTTCCATACTCTGGGCAATCCTTTTGAATGGAGTGGATATAATCATCTCCCACAGTCCTTCATGGCAGCAAAGACACATCATAAGCTTATAATCAGATAGGTAGTCACTAACAGCGGATTAATAATCACACAGATGTGTGTCTTTCCAGAAAAAAAGAACGATTATTGAACGATCATTTTTATCAAATCATTTATTCTATAACTATTCTCCACCATTTGCTTTCACATTTTGTAATTCTCAGGCTATTCGTTTTCCCATCATAACTCCAACTGAGGCAGGAAAACTGTATTTCTTTCACCCCACTTGTCTCTGCATGTAAAACCGATACATTTGTATTCAGAGTCAGTGGTAGACACACTTGAACAACAACTGGTGCAGTCCAGCTTTCTAAAGTCCTGAATTCTCTCCATCTTCCTTTGACCTCAAAATGTTTACTGGGTCGAGGCGAGGTTCTTTGGAAAAGACTAAAGGTAACAGTTGAATGCTCAGGACAAATCCCTTTCATGTCTTGACCGCCATACTTTTCTCTGACCCTGATGGGAAAATGCCATGAAGCCAAAATCAAGATGAAGGAAAAAATGGAGAGACAGAGTTGGGGGTTTAGAAAAAGAAAACCTCATGGGGGTAAAATAATCCAGCTACTCTTAGACAAGACTGACATGGATTTGTAGTGAGGAAAATCACATCTGCTTCTAAGAGAGACCCCCAAAAAGGTACCTTATATACTACTTGTCATGTGTTTATATTTCGGTTATATAAATGTGGGAAACATTGCCATTGTTTTAAATATGAATGCAAGGTAAAGGAACAAAAAAGAGACAAAAGTCAAGGATACTTATTATTGGCTGCTAACACTCATCAATCTTCAGCTTATAGACACATTTAAATATTTGACAACTAATATGTGTATGTGAAAATAATTGACCGTCATTTTCAATAATTCAGCCCCAAGGACATGTATGACAGCATTATCTCCTTTACTCCTTTACTTTACTTTGACTTAAAATTATAGTCCACCGTTTCCTTGACCAAATGAGATGACAAAGGAAGCATGGAAGCTCCTTCCTTAAGCGTTCTGAAATCCACCAGCTCTTACTGTGGCTGCCAATTTGATATTTCCGGTTCATTTCACTCAGCTATGAACCGTCACAAGCCAAAGAGACTATTGACCATGCCCCCAGGACACAAGATTTTCAGCTATTCGTCCGCACCAAAGGCTTCGATTCAAATGCTGATTTTTAATTGGTGCACTGAAACCTGAGACTTGGGCTCTTTCTTAAGGTAACAGTCTACTTAAAATGAATCATTATAAGCATAAAAAGGTTCAAAAGAAAACTACAGGAGAATTAGAATAGACAAGAGTCTGTTTAATTAGGGTCCTAGCAAGTAGTTAATCAGCCACTGACAGGTTAGTTGTTGTTAGTACAATTTCTGTGTTAAAAAAGTTAATTGGTATACTCAGATCCAATTTCAGTTAGGGTAGAATAAAAATTGGCACAGCACAAAATTCAAAGTTCAGGTAGCTCACCAGTAACAGCTCAAATTTCAGTGCAATTTCTCTGCAGTCGATGAAAAATATTCAAAAATCTTTTTTTAAATGTGTTATTTCATTCAATGATTTCAAGAATTTCCTTCTAAAATCATCAGTGCATGACTTGGTTTTGAGTGTAAAATTATTTAAAAACAAAAAAAAAAGAGAACATTCTCAGAATTAAATCAGTGATTAAAACTAATGTAACTAAATTCAGCTTTTCAAGTGTTCACACTGAAATCCTCCTTTTTCTCTCTTTTTTCTTTTGGCCATCACAATTTTTTTGTTTCTGAAGATGTTGGTGGAGTTTTTTGTGAATAAATGCGTAAGATGCGTGTGAACTCTGAACTCTTGAACGAGTGTAAATAAAAATCCCCATGATTCACTAAAACACATGTTCATATCAGCTGTCGATGAGCTCATTTCATTTAATAAGCTGGTCCCTTTTTGCTGTTTTCGTCATTCTGTTTTCTGTTATTTGGATCTCGTTTTTCTGCTGCGTGGAGGATACTTTAAAAAAAGGAAAGTATATAGAAAACGTTTAAGTGTATTGTTTATTCAACGTGGATAATTTTGAACTCAGCCTGTTGACCCCCAATTTGTAATGATATCTAGCTATTGGTTGTATCCAGGCAGCACTTTGCTTCTTGTAGCGTTATCCTGAGCAGCTAACACATCTACAGACATGCTGCCTCCGGCCTGCATGAGGCTGAGAATGGGAAAGGATTAGTTGATGTAAAAAGTCAATTCAGAATCGAGTCCATGAAAGACTATAGATATAATCATTTCTAGTTTGACTGTTCACATCTAAACCAGATTTGTGTGTTAAGGAAGAGAAAATGTGCCTTAATCCTGTGGAAAGTGTCTAGGGTGCTCTCTCAGTCTGAGTCCCTCTAAAGCTGTTCAGAGCACAGTTATGAAACTGTTTTTCGGGGGCGGCTTAAACTCTGAATCAGACTACAAGCACAGTGTTTCCCACACACAGGCTTTAGGAGGGTGAGGAGCCTTGAAGCACTAATGCACAGGTATATCAGAAGACCCAAATATAGCAGGCAGTCCCAGCCCAACTTGTTGGAGAAGAGAAAACACATTAATGTGCCGCGGAGCCGCAAATTACTGACGCTCCTGAACTTTGGTTCTTCTTCGTATTCATTCACAAATCCGATTCTGTAAAGCAAAGGTTGACCTGCTTGATCAGTGTACCATTTACCATCCTTCTACAATACAAGAATGCAAAAGGAATTAAACCGATCCAAAAACATCTATTTGGATGGATGCAAAATGTAATAATAATAAGTCAGCAAGGACTGACTCTTAGTTACAGTCGGATTCTGGATTCTTGCTTGTGAAGCTCAATCTTTTCTGCTGGTCACAGTGGTCAGAAAAAACAAAGCGCAGGACAGTCTGCCAACTGCATGCACAGGCCCTGCCTTCCACAGGCTTAAGCTACAGTTTGAGGTGATGAAGATGATGAAGGTCAGATGCTGTTAAGTGATAGTTGGAAATCAATCAGGTCATAAGTTAGATAAGAGGGTGAAACAGCCTGAGGACAGTAGACATATTACTTAGACGCATGAAGCCCGGCGTGGCCGTAGGGAACTGACCCAGTGCCTTGAACATGATCATGCAATCACTCACTGGTAAACTGAACAAACTGCCACCAGGGAAAAAGCCCTCGGCTCTGGTGAAAAATGGAGGGGGACGCAGCCTCTAAAGTCACGCCGCTGGGATTTACATTTATCACTATGGACTAAATTGACTGCTCTCACAGGGCAAGGAAGGAAAAAGTCCTTTTTTTCCTCTGGAATCCAAATAATTTCAACATGACCGCTGGAAGTATGAGAGGAGTTAAAAACTAGCAGATAGTGTCAGACAAGCAGTTCCCTTCAGTTCACCCAGACATACCCGCGTCTTTGCTGTCATCGATTGGGCTTTTGTACTTGGACAGTGCTCTGAGGCCTGCCCAGCATCACACAGCACGCACACAAACAAGCGCGTGTTTTTTTTTTTTTAACTTACACAGAGATTCAAGGAAGGGAGACACTACACATTTACAATGTGGGATGGGATGGGGGAAAAACTGCTAAGCAGTGAAACCACTGACAAGTGAAGTGAGTAACAGCGACTGTGTTCCTACAACCAAACAGCTCTTCTGGGAATTGGTGGGCAAAGGCATTTACGGGGCATGTCCCACCAACCTAAACAGCACTGCAGAAAAGGCTAGCAGCAGCCTCCCGCCTACGGGACGGTGTTCTACGATCCTAGTTTGGTTTGGCCTCTACAGAAGACTAGCATCCTCGTCCCCCAATTTCACGAGCACAAGAAGGGGAATCGATTTATTGATGAGAGTGCGTCAGTCCTCTGATATGATATGTAGCAACATGGGCCCCTCCAGCTTGTTAGTATGGGGCTCTTTGTGGTTGAATTACTACCGCGTAGTAAAAAACAATTGACTAACAGTTTAACCGGCAGCTAACTAACTGATACGGGGTCAAACGGTGAACCAAGCAGCTGTATGACGCCAAATGAGACGGCGTGATGATACTTTTTCAGTTTACAGTCACTTTGCTCCTCTAAGGCAGCTTTGTTGAGGAGATTAAAAAAGAAACGCATAAATAAACAAACACATCTTAACCTAAAGGCTGAACTTGACTGACTCATCCTCATCCACCGTAAAGCCGCAGAAAAGACCAAATCCACACATAGAAGCATAGGATTTCACAAGGCCGCAAACTGACTGACTCCTGAGCAGCAAAATGAAGAGACGTAAAACAGATCCTCAACTGATCTGTACATCCCACTCCTGCTGTACAGTTGACTTTTTAAAAGAAACGATTGCACACCCTTTCCTGTGGTTATTTTTTTTGCTGCCATAGTGTTGGGTCAAACCCCACACTGACCACCAACACAGGAAATGTTTTACTTCTAACTACATAACCAGGGGATTATATTCCACATTTTAAAAGAAGAAAAGAAAAGAAGAATTACTTATTTTTCAGCCGGAGTGTTCAAAAGTCTGGTTTAAACAACAAACATCATGTAAAATGACCAGAGGTATTGCCTCTTTACAAGACATTGCATCAGCGCCAGCATCTACACAGTTATCTCTTTTTGTTTAGTACAAATTCAGAACATCAAGTCAGCAGGGATGTTCCAATGTGCCGTTTTCTCTGTGGACGGCCTGTTAAGGAGCATCTAATACCTTATTTGTTGATTTAACACAGGCTCTTGGATCATATTTTAATACTGCGTTTTACAGCCTGACATTGGCATCGGCAACCTGATTGCACAACTCAGTCCACACTACAAGACTAAAAGCTGCTTAAAAGACTAGATTAATCTGTCAGGAGTAATTCTTTGAGTTCAATTAGGACCCACAAAAGCGTTAACAGCAGACACATGCTGCGCCGAACACATCAGCATTAACATATCCTTTAACACGTGCTGTTAAAAACTTAACACCAGCTCAGCCAAGCCCGGGGATTTGGTAGATGAAAGTGCGGGGCTCTTGTTCGCAGATTAGATTTTTTTTTGTAATTGTGTTTAGCAATTTTACAATTTCTAAGATGCCTATTGTGTTTTTTTTTTTTTCTTTCCCCTCAACCCCTTCTCAGTTTAATGTGGTTTCAAATGGGAAGTTATATAAGCGGCTCTCCCCTCTTGCTTTCCAATGGGTGAATAAGAGGAGATCAAAAGGGAGGCGATGGAGAATGTCTGCTGCCTTCTCCTCGTCTTTATTCTCGCCACATTCTGCCGAGGCCGATCCCCCTAACTGCCCCGGATTGTCTTCCTCTCTGGTTCTCTCTAGGACATTACACTTTAATCTCATGTTGTGTGCGCTCTGTCTCTGTGTCTTCCTCTTTTGCCCCTCTTTAGGTCTATTTCCTTCTCCTTCCCTACTCTTGTCCTTCATCCGTCCATCATCCATCCATCCATCCATCTTAGCCCTTCTCCTGTAATCCCTCGCTCTGCAATGCTGTGGCCCTGAGAATATCATTCTAATCTCCAGTCTCAATGTGGCCCTGTGTGTCTGCTTCTGTAATCCTGCGTGTGTTTACTGTGCATGTGTGCACGTTTTTTGTTTGGCAGTTCCGGAGTAGGAAGAGTCAAGGTCCTACATTTTTTGTGCGTTTCTTGCTTAGTTTGTAGCCTCACAGCCCGAAAGATCAAAGCGCATATGAGGGGGGATAAGTGTGAGGTAAGGGAAGAGGTACAGGCATTGTCATGAGGGGCTTGCCTGTGAATAGGTTTGTTTTTTTGATGCATGCTATAAAAAAAAAGGGGGGGGGGGGGGACATGGACTTGCACACTCATGAAAAACACACACCACTGCTCGCATAAAGGATGCTGGGAGGGAGCGGGAAGACAGATGAGATGAATCGTGCAATAGGGAATTCTTTATCTCCACTAACTATAATCTCTCACTTTAATCTCGCTCATCTTGCAACTCTCTGAAGCTTTTCTGTTTAAATCGCACTTATTCGTTCCGAGTTGCTGCGTAAAAAGACGGAACGAACACGCGGCGTGTGTGGAAAAAAGCGCATTCGTTTCGTACCGAGCAGACGGGAACACAAATAAATGGCAAGAATTACAAGCAGTAAAAAAAAGAGAGTGAGACCTGGACCGTCCACTCTTCTGCCCACACAGATGCACAGTCATCAGCACCGACCCGAACGTACCTTTGTCACCTCCTTTCTGCCTCTCTGGCGCCAGCGTTCCTCAGGGCATCCTTGTCATATGATCCTTTCAAGTTCGTAGAAATGTTTTTTTTTCAGTTTGTTTTTGTTGTCAGATCTGCTAGGTCCGTCACCAGCCTCAGCAGCCGGCCGGAGGAACGCTCTGTACGCACAGAAGCCCCGCGATGCGCACGAGTTTACTCCCACCGCGTTTTCTCTCTCCTGGCTCCGCTGTGGGTTAATGCATGTAGAGAAAGCGCGCTCGTGTGTGTGTGTGTGTGTATGTGTGTGACTGAACGAGAAATAGACTAACGGTGGATGAAGTCACGTTTGTTCCCCTTCGGCGTTTCTTTGCTCCCGTTCCCTGCGCCTCTTGCGCGCCGCTCAGCCGATATCTGTAACCGATGTCAACTTATACTTCAACTCCAAAACGGCTTGACATGACGTTAATGCCTCATGCTCCTCGTTTCCCCTCCTCGGGGGGCTCCGGGTCTCTCCCTGAGCGGAAAAAACATCGGATAGGTGCGACTAATCTCTTATTTCCACTCGGGTTTATCCCTCGAAGTCTTCGGGGCGCCTCAGTCTTTTTTTTCTTTTTTCAAAATAAGCCAACTGTGTTTAGTAAAGGCTTGACAGGTGTCGCCCCAAGCGCACGTCCTGTCCTCCTCCTCTTCTCTGGCGCTGAGGGTGCGCGCACTGCTTCTGTCCCCTGTGTTTGCGCGTGTTCGTGTGTCTGTGTGTCTGTGTCTGTGTGTGTGTGTTTGTGTGTGTGTGTGTGTGTAGGCTATGGGTGTTTGGAGTGGTACTCTTTACAGCGTCTCTGAGCTCCGTTACACGGGTTCAGCAGGTCGCCACGGTCCAGCAATTACCAACATCTCGCCGCGTATTAGTGACAGGTGCGCACTCACAATGGCGGGCATGTATATACCCACAACAAAGCGCCATAGACTTAAGATGAGGGGACTGCCAACGTGCTGCCAGTTCTGGGTTCCTTTAAATGGAAAACGCATGGATTTGAGAGATCGAAAGGCTTTTCACATTGTTGAAAGTGGGTTGGTCCTCTATTGCGTAGATCCCGTTTTAATTTAAGCGCAGAGCCGGGAATAACACAAAGGCACTCTCGGTGGCATTGTGTTGTTGTTATTAGACTTGGAGGTCAAGGGCAAGGTTCCTTGAGGCGTAATAACTGGGAGCCAACGTTTGCTAAATTGATATTGATGCCTTTTAATACAGACTATGTGACCAATGATTTTTATTTGCCTTGGAGGCACACCTTATAATTAATTAGCATTTATTACCTTTGGGCTGTTCTCTCACAAAAGGGCCACCACAGCTTAGCCATTTAAGTGCTGCATGCACAGCAGACATTAAAAGTAGCGTTTGTGGGCAGGTTTTGGTCAAACTGAGCCTGGATGAGCACCGGGACACCTCTGTCCTCTCCAGTCGCACACACAAACACAACTGCAGCTCCCTCGCACACAGAGCAACAGAGGGGCCCCCACGGCCCCCGGGGCTCTGAGTGTGGATGCTGCTGCACCACCAGCACCCTCTGGCGCTGTTCCAGAGACAGCCTCACAGGATTTAGTCTGGTTCAGATCAAAACTACTATGGTCAGACTGCCGCTCACAATCGGAATGGGATAGTATTGCTGGTATGTTGGTCCCCAACTTAGTGTTGGAGTCTTTATGGTATCAACTGTTGGAGTTTTGTTTAAAATTCATCATCTCCACTGTTCTTTGTTTTGTTCTTAAACACGATTATGCTCGATTCTCCTGCCTCACTTAGTTTTTTGTGTAATCTGCTGACGTATCCACACTATGCGCTCAGCGAAGCAATACTAGCTGATTTATGATTCTTATTCCACCCTTAGTTATAGCATGCCGTATGACCCATTTTGCATCATAATGTGAGATACTGACAGGAATGCCCGAGGTGTAGCGCAGAATAATGCGATTCAAGGTTTTCGTTGTCAGTTTTTGTTAGGCGTTGCATCAACGAGGTGTTCATTCATCTCAGCAGCGGCATGTGATCTCAAGTGCATAGTGACTTCCTCAGTCCTCTGCATGAGCATTGGCATCGTTTGTTGGTTTAGTTAATAAATGGAAGGAGGATATCACAATAACACGGTTTATTTCTCTCTTTTTTTTTGGCAGTCTTAATAAGGAATTGCATTGCTTTTCCTAAAGGTATTATTAGTGCTTCTGTGGAAAATTACTGTAATTTATGGTGTAGTTATCCCTCATGGTAAAATATAATAGCTCTGTGCAGGCAATTACTGTCTTAAGTAAAAGTAGGTTAAACAATTAGCTGTGCAGTCCCTTAAAAGTCCTTGAAAATGATGCACAAAAAACCTCCACAAACTATGTAAAACTTAAGGATAAGCAGTGTGAACTTACAGATATGCTAACCTCATAAAATGTGATGAGAAATCCTGTTTCCAACCATTGACCTGCATAATAATCATGTAAACAACTGCTCACAATACATATAAGACATTCCTACTTACATCCTTTGAATTTATGATTACATTTTTTTAATCTAGGTTTCTATTACCTGAAATAGATGTAAATTTATGATTTCTACTTTGATCAAAATGTCATAGTGAAAAGAAGGCTGGTGGAAACCTTACAGTGCTTTCTCTGTGGCGTGCTGGAGAAGTTGATTGATCCGAGCACAGTTTTGTCACATTTGACTAGTGGCAGACACAATTAGCTCGGCAGTCTCCTTAAAAGAAGATATCTTCTTATAATGTCAGGAAACCCTTTCATCATGTCCCGTTACCTGTTTTCTTATGTGGACATTTAAAATAAAACCTGTTGAACATCAAGGTTAAGATTGGACGTTGCAGAAATGTATTAATTGTGAAAAAAAATCTCAAAGCTTACTAAGGAGCCTTTTCCTTTCTGTCACATTGCAATGTTCAGTGTACATGAGTGCTGGCTTAAGGATCAAATGAACAGAAAACCTACAAATACAACTGTTGGCCATGACTTTTGATATGCACGCGTAAACTCCATCTTTATTAAAAGAATAGTGCTTTTAAGCATCAGAGAATCACTAACAATTTGAAGTTTTTTCCCTTTTTGTCTGTAGAAAGTAGACGAGTCAAAGCTGCTATGTTTACATGTTCAGATCAATCTCACCTAAGGGTAACGGGTTATCCACTTCAGAACACCTTTGAACTATGAAGACATTTACGAAATATGTCTTAAAATGTGCACTTTGTAATGTCAGGATCTGAATAAAAACAACCCCCAGTGGAGGGGAGAGCCTTCTGTGTCTCAACATGTGACAGAGGGTGGAAATACCAGCAAAAATACTTGTTTCTTGCTTCAAGAATCAGAGCTTTGGATGATGCACGTGGGACAGGTTAGTTTCATGAAAGATTAAGATAGCTTTTTGTTTGGAAGTTCTTTAAGGGCCAACGATCTCTACAGCTCAAGCAGCATGAACTTAACTCAGAAATAAAAAAGCTTTGTGTTAAAGGCTTTTACACGGAGGAAATGCTGGTTGTAGATTTCCTGTTGGTCAGGATCATAGACTGTGTTCTATGGCTCAGTTCTATTTGACCTGCTGATATTGCTGATGTTTATTGATTTTGGCTCTTCACTGCATAAGGTATTTGGGTCAAAAGGGTATAAGACTATAGTTAAGGGTACTCTGCTCATTTGGTAGGACATCCCACATCGCACAGCTTATTTTTTGCAATTACTTTTTATTTCCTCGCAGGCAAAAGTGTCAACACTGTTTACACAACCAATAGAGAGAAATGAGTTGTTTTACTTCCGCATGACAGGATTTAATTGTGCTCCACCTCAGTGTAAAAGCAGGTTTTCGCAACATTTTGGCCTGACCATTTCTCTCTGTAATTGCTTATTGACTATGTCATTGAAAACCAGCTTTACTTCATGGGTATTGATATCTTTTGTTTGTTGCAGGTATTTAGATTTAGGCCTTCCTGTCAAAAGTGTTGAGAAAATACACTAACCATAACCGTCCGTTTTATTAGCAAGTCACAAAAGGTTTTATGGCAGAAAACTGTCTTGAACTGTACTTTGACACTGCTAATGGCCTATTTTCTACTGCATCACTCCTCACTTGCATAAATTTGAATTCTGGTCAACCTTCTCCCAACTTGTTTGACATGTTTACGGTTGTTGCTCCTCCCCTTGCATTGATTTGAAACGACTAACCAGCTTTGCGTCATATTGTCACCACGAGTGTAAACACCCATTGAGAATGCTTTCATAATTAGACTGTAAACTGACATGCCACCTATAGATATACATCAACATTAAATGTATTTGTAGACACACACACACAACACACGTGGACATGTTTTTGACCTCGATCAGTTTCTTTAGTTTTGCAAAGTTAGTTTATGTGCCCTCCTCTGAGACAAGTCTTTTTTTTTTTATATTCGTTCCTCATCCCAAATGCAGATTGAGAACTGTGTCATCGTTTATCCTCTACTGTATCGGCAGCTTTGTCCTTTCTGACACCAGGACACTGGCAAATTGATTGGCATTCTCAGGTGGATCAAACAAATGATGGCTAGAAATGAAATGACTGAAAGAGGTGTAATGGTGGTTAGGACAAGTGGGCAGGGGCTGGAGAGGGAAGCGGGAGGGGGAGGAATACACAAACAGGTTGTGCTGGGGCCTGGGGAATAAGAGGGAGAAAGCACAGAGAGCAGGCAGAGAAAAATAAGATGGAGCCACAGAGAAAGCAAAGACAGAAGGCGGGTTTTTACACAGCTGAGCATAAAGTAGATTTCATCTTGTTTTTTGGTCATCATCAATACTTATGACTTCAAGCACAAGCCCACAAAGGCATGCACACACAGACTCACCCACACACTCCCATACAGGTGAATAAGCACCCGCTTTCAGACTGAGCCAAACTGCAGCTAGGAGCCCACTTTCTTTCCCACAGCCAACTTCTTCCACCTCTTCCTCCTTTATCTGGCCAGGTTTTAAGCATTCAGTTCCTGTCCTCCTCTGATCCATCAATCTGCCCCCTCCCTTTTCGCCCACCCCTCTCCTGTGTGCCCGCGTCCCCTTTCTCCCCCTCAGTTTCATGACTTACCTCCATAGAAAGAAGTAGTACTCTCCATCCTGTTGTTTTATGTTCCTGCAAATTTAGTCCTGCGTCTCTCTCCTCCACCCTTAAGTCTCTTTCACTTCGTCTCTGGCTCTCACACTCACTCTCCCTCCATCACCCCTCCTTCCCTCTTCTCTTTCTCTCCCCCTCCCTGAGCCCTTCCTCCGTCCCCCGACACCTCACGCTCTCCTCCTCCTCCTCCGTGTCAACTTACCCTCCCTCCTCCCTGCTCTCCCTCTCTCTGTATGTAGTTGTATAACTTATCACCCTGATCTCTTCCCCACTCGATAATTGGTGTGTCTCGGCAGCAGATGCAAGCGCGCTTTATTTAGCGGCTTAGTATTAGCTATTCCAATTAGTCATCTAATACAAATACGAAGAAGAAACTGTTGGCCTTTCGTGCATTGGGTGCCATGGGAGAAGTGTGTTTGCCCGCATGGCAGCGGCGGCCGGCAGACGCACAAACACACAGTCACCCTCCGTCCACAGACGGCCGGATAGAGGGGACAGATTTAACAGATGGTGAAACACTTTCCCCGGAGTATCGACATTACTCTCCCTCTCTCTAATTAACTAGGTTTCAGTAACAAACCTTTGGGCTTTGCCGTCGCCATGGTTACCCAAACACTGAACCGCAACTGTCTGAATTTGTATGTGCGTGCGTGTGTGTGTGTGCGTCTGTGTGTGTGTGACTGCTTGCGAGTGTATTGTTTGTGCACGCTCACACCCCTCTGCTCCTGCACTCTCCCGTGGAAGTGTGTGCAAGCGTGTGTGTGTGTGTTTGGGCATTAGTGAGTGTGAGTGTGTGTGTGTGTGCGACCACATCTTTGCCACTGCGTGATTGTGCATGCACATGGGTGTTTTAGTTGCTTTGATGCCTTTCTTCCCCCACAGGGCTCTGAGGCTGCTTCTGTCTCAAGCACCTATGTATCTACACAGAGAACAGCAGCGTTGAGAAAGATTATTGTACGTTTATCAAAGCTCTGAAGTGCCCTACAGAAGGCCGTGTTAATAATTTTGTAATCCAATGAATGAAGATGACAAGGGAGATTTTTACTGAAAGCCTATGACAACAATGACATACAATTCCGCACGTCTGACAGGAAAGGTAATAGCAGAATTTGAACTTGGCACACCCTCTCTGATGTAAGATATTGGAGTTCATTATACAGCCTTTGAACCTCCTGGGCAGTCATCCGTGTGTATGATTATGTACTGAGTCCTTGTACACTGGAGGAAAGCTAAGTAGTCAATCCTGCTCTGGTGTCTGATGCATTTTATATGATGGCAAGGTGATGTTCAGACAGATAAGAGCATTAGGAGAGTGCCATGACTGGCAACTCCTAAACCGTTGCAGTGCAATAACAAAAGTCAGTCATGCTTGGCAAAGTAAAATGATTGGTATTTTCATCACAGAGGCTGAGATACAAAATATTACATGTTACAAAAATATTGAAATAAATTGTACAGAGGTACACTGTTTTGTCAAACCTTCCCAGGTCTGTTTTGTGTTGTCCTTTTCTATGCCTGTGCAATCTGCACATAACATGTCCTCTGTTGAAAAGACATGGCGAGGGGCTTCATTTATAACCAGTACCAGTCCACAAAGCGGGGCACGTGGAAAGTCAGACAGCGTGACGAATGAGCTTACTGCATGGGAATTGTTATTGATGTATAAATAATATTTTGGAGAAATAAGAATATGCTGGAACAGGTGGTTAGATGGTAAACTATTAACTCTAACTATACAGCCTGAGCATGTGCCTGACAAAGGCCACTGAACTTTAGAACGGGGCAGGAGACGCACAGTTTCAAGGTTCACAAACATCTCTAGCGTTTCCGCTAATGATCAAAATATGTTCAGCTTTCAATCTTCCATTTTCGAATGAAATCACTGGTTGAGGAATTCATCCAATTCTTCAAAAGCTTTTTAGCAACGATGGAAAGCAATCAGTCTTGATTCATCAGTTGATTCAATCAGTCTTGCTGCTGTAAACATGGAATCACAGTGCTAACACTCGTGTGTAATGCTGCATGATGGATGTGGCAGTGATTCGGAAACAGCACCTGAATGCAAGAAGGAGTTAAGAATGTGTGTTCAGGGAGCACAAAGATTTCTCTGCCTGCGAGCACCTCATATTCTCTCAGACAAATTCCATTTCATGGATTTCCTCCTGAGAGTTGCCATGATCCGGCGATCAGCCGGCTCATTTGTATGCATCATCATGCATAAACGGGTTTGCTGTGACCATTTGCGTTAAATGTGGGTGTAGAGGGCACGATATTAGGCTGATCCTCATGAGAACAGTTCCAGGTAGACTTGATTTATAAAGGGAACTTTTTCTGAAGATGTGCATGTACACGGTTAAAAGTGATTTGCTTTTAAGGACAGGCTATTGGGCTTATATTTTTAATGTGGATCTTATCTGTTATTTTAAAAATGGCTCCTCTGATAATTTACCCTGGTAGTCAGAGCCTCATATATAGAGGGAGAGCTGTCATTTATTTCAGCATGCCAGGCCCACACATTAAGTGAAATAGTTTATATTTCACCTAGTATGACATTTGAATTTGATTGGCCATTTTTATTCTCTGAGGGAGAGCAAAATGGGGAAAACCAAGAAGAGGAGGTCTAGAAAAGCAGCAGCAAGAGGAGTACAAACTTGAGTAATCTCCATGGGATTTTTTTCTCTCTCTTTTTCACAAGGTGATGAGCTGTCAGATTTCTTCCACAGTTTGACTGGCAGTCATCATTACAGTCAACTCATTAACAACC
The DNA here is from genome assembly GCA_907169785.1 of Menidia menidia. NCBI lineage: Eukaryota > Metazoa > Chordata > Actinopteri > Atheriniformes > Atherinopsidae > Menidia > Menidia menidia. The sequence continues at coordinate 8,133,063 of CAJRST010036666.1, forward strand.
ACTTTTCTAACGGCAGCTGCCTCCCTCTCAATGACTGTTGAGTTCCCGCAACATCTCACCTCCCATGTAATTTCAGAGTGAGAATTTTCCTGTAGCAAGATTTCAGTTTATTTTCTGTCCATAATGTCACGTTTGAAACTATTTCAGCCGGTTAGATGCATATGGATTCTCTTTTCCTCATCTATCTGTTGCTATATACTGCATATTCTAGTGTCTTACACAAGACCAAGTCCAAAATGTTTTTTTGGCTCTCAGTGTTAAACATCCAAACGAGCGAAAAAAACAACAAATCTGACCATCTTTCTTTATCTTTCTTCAAGGGTTCAGCATGCTTCAAACAAAGTAGGTCATAGATGATGTCCAGCCATGTCTGAGAGCAGCAGTGTTTACGGCAGTCGCAGCCTCCTCTGGGCTCCATCAGGCTGCCTCCCCCATGTCCCTCCCACTATTCGTCTTCTTTCACGTCTTTGTTGTCTTCCGTCATTAGACCATACAAGTGGGGATAACTGTCCACACTTTGTCTCTCCTCAAAGGCATGTATGATGTTGCTCTTGGTGTCGGGAAACAAACTTTTAGGAGAAAACTCAAAAGCTTTCCTACTTTTAGATGTATGTGGGACTGGACAGTTAATGTGAAATGATTGTGACTTCTTTTAGGTTTTAAAAGTATTGCTTGGGGGTATCTATATCTTCGTAAATATGGACACTGTTGACTCTCTTTAACATCTTCGGTAAAAGTAATATGAACTTTTAAGAATCCATGAATAAGTATAATACAATTTATTCTTGTAATACTTTCTTATAATTTCCTTTGAAATGAATTACATCTTCTTAAAAACTTTAATAGCTTCCTTATGATATTTCTTCTAATGGATATAATCAGTATCTTAATATGGATGCATAAATCTGGTTAATGCTCATTCTGTGTGGGCTTAACTCTGCTTCTCACTGATGGGGCAGCCAGCTGGATCAGCCTAAAATCAGGTTTTATGGTTTAAACCCAAGCTTTTCCTGCCTAACACGTTGAAGTGTGGTTTAACAAAATGGTCAAATTGCTCTGTATAACAGCACCTGCTAAACTGATGAAATATAATAGTTACCTCCCCAGGCCCTCTGCTCTGCAAATTTACTGCGAAAAAATGAAGGTTTTTGGGGCATTTTTCCTCTATTATTGGATTGTTACTGTGGAGAGAGGCAGGAAAAGTGGGGAAAAAACTAGGAACATGACACACATCAAAGCCCCGACTGGCCAGGTATGAAGCTTGGACTCAGCTGTAGAGGGCATTTTCATCAGTGTGATTTCAGTCCTCAGCCACTGAGCGTTCGGGTTGCCCTGCAACACTGCTCTCTTTCCTGTTTTCACCCACGCCTCTTTTATCACATTGTGTTCCGTTTCAGCAGGCGGCTCCACGGTCCTGTACGCTACCTGTCTGCACTAAACTCTAACACAGTTGGTACTGGTGGACCAAATGGCAACCTCTCAGGCTGGTAAATAAACCCACCACAGCAGTGCCAAGAAATACTCATCTCCTTGAATGGTCTCTCGAGGCTTACTCAATAACAAGGCACCCCTACTGCAACATCCAAAAATAAACAGGCTGCTGTGCTTTTTAGCCTCCAGACTTAGACTTCCTCTTAATTGAAGTCATCTGTTGTAATTATATAGATACGCATTATTCAGGGTGAGGATATTGTGCGTAGTGTTTTGGGATTTTCACTGGGATCAATCAGATGCATGTTGTTCCCAAAATCCAATTGGCAGACCCGAGGCTTTAACAGATGTAGCTGAAGAAGGGTGGCATCAAGGTGGCCTCTGCTATGATTTACCGTGTTTTTAATGCCCGTGGGATGGATGAACATAGGGGAGCATTGGGCTAAGGAGACAGAATTTTTCCGAACTAGGCGAAAATGTGAGGTTGTTTTTTCTCTGTAACTCTATAACTGTTAAAATAATTACTTTCTTCAGTCATGTTTTCCTAATCTAAAATATGACCCACAGATGTTGTGGACCAAGCCTCAGTCACTGGAGGTTTACAGCACAGATTGATGATTGTCAACGTCACACTGCTGCACGTTAGCCAACACAGACAAATGAGACAATTTACATGCCTGTTTTGTTTTGAAAAAAAATCTGAATTACTTTCCTGCAAGTGATGTGAAGACCCATCAACATTTTCACAATCTCTTTCCTCCTTAAAATGCTGCATCGAGCTGCAGAGTGGAGTCATTCGCTGGAGATACTACACTTGAGTGTAGAGTATTTAAAGGTAGAAAATTTGTGGTATTTACCATTAATGAGGCAATGAGGGATAATGAAAATGTAACCCTTACAACCTTTAAACAGGACTGCATTTGAGAGCTTCGCTTCCTTCTGCTCGAACAAACAAACGTAATCAATCTTAGTAAGCTCAGAGCATTCAATACAAGTTGTAAATAGAATGAAAGAAAATGTTTTTTGACATAATTTTCTAAATGCCTCTCTCCAAACGATTATGTGCTCATCAGATTTTCTTTCTTTATTTAAGCAAGTAAAAGACCCACTGAGATCAGGGCATCCTTCACAAGGGTGACCCTATCTCTGCATCCGCACAGCACCTAAATCCTTGCACACAAATGGCAAAAGACTTGCAAAAACATGGTTTGTACGATTTTCAGGTCAGGATGCAGTTTCCTGGAAGTGTTGCAAATGTCCTCTGGCTAACACTACTTACTCTGCACATTTATGGATATGTGGGTGAGAAAAACACTTGGGTATTGCATATGTCAAAATCAGCCACAGCCAGCCTTATCATCCTGCCAGCAGTTTACCCTCAGAGCAATGACTTTTATTCAAGGAAGGAAGCTGACTGGCCAGCTAGAAGCATTAATTCAGCTTGCCTGGTTACTAAACAAGCTGGTGAGATTATTTATATCAGCCGTCTTCTTGTTATTCAGGTGCAAAGTTGTTTCATGAATGACTTTTTTAACATCCAGGAAAATCCTATTCTTCATTTGTTCTTGCCGAGCTGTTTGTGAACCTGTTGGACTGTGGCCCCAGCATGGGTTTATTCATTAGCCTCTCAGGCAGAGAACTCGTGCTCATAATGTGCTCTGCCTCTCAGAACTCAGAACCTGCTGGGTCTTTTTCTATCCCTCAAATCAGGGGCAGAGTTACACCAGGAATGCCAGGTGAATGAAATTGGCTCACTCGCTGGCAAAACCAGCGCTGCTTCGAGCACTTGAGGTCCTGGATTGAGAGCCAGCACTGATAAGAAGTGCTGACGCCAAAAACAGATCATATTTTGGAGGATGAGGATGAGGAGATCCATTATAGCCCCGGCCCTTGAATATATATGCAAAGCCTCAAGGTTTTTACATTTATACCCCCCCCCCATCACCAGAATTTCACCTACAGCTAAAGTAAAGTATGCTATAAAGGCTTTGGAAGAAAAAATACCTTTGTTATCAAGAGCTGGAAAAAAAAAATCGTACTGTTTGTATGACAAACCTCCAAAAGATCAAGTTTACCATTCGACACAAACAATATACTATTAATAACAATTCCAGACAGAATATCCTCTCAATTGCTAAATCTTGCTCCTTGAGAAAATGGCAGCTTCAGTGAGTATGACTATCAGTTTTGTTGAAATGCTATTTGCTTCATATTTTAATGGACAGTTTTAAGAATATGGGGTTACTGGTATTGTAACCCTGATTTTAGCTCTGTTCGTTGCTCATTTTTGGTTCATTGTCGTCATGAGGGCTGAGGCAGCTGTTGTTTTCAATATTGATTATTCCTGCCGTCCTTCGACTCTCACATGGGCTGCAGTGGAGGAACAGGAAGCAGGACAGAAAGAAAAGCACACAGAATTTTTTTAATGAATGAAGTTTAGTGATTATTCAGGCCTGACTAGATTCAGGGTCAGAGGTAAGGCTAAAAAGTCCCTTTGAGTATCTCTCTGACACGTTCTTGTGGCTGTGAGTCATAGAAGTTTATTCAATTTTAGTCCTCTACCAGGAATTACAATAAAAAGCAGTTGTAAAAATGATTAAATGCTTTTGTCGAATCACATGAAGCAAAATGACATTATCAGCGTGTATGTGTATTTAACACGTGGGGTGGAGATGGTGGGATATATCAGGATATATCCGGTTTTGATAACAGTTTTATGAGGTGAATGCGATCATGTATTGTCTCTCGGTTGTCTTCTTGATTCATCATGTTGTCTCTGTTTGAGGAAGTGAAAGCTGTATTGGTATCATTCACTTAAAGTATGGTTATATTCACTGTATTATATTCACAATTTCCTCTCTCTCATCTCTTTTTCAGCCAACAACACTCTGCTCGGAGGAGGTGGAGGTGAGTCACAACCCGTCTGATCCTCCCGTTGTGTTTGTTCCAGTGCTTGCCAAGATACTTGCCAGCCTCCAGTTTTTGTTTAGTGGTCCATTTTTGTTGTGAAAAATGTTTTTGGTGAAAACCAAATACATTTTAAAAAAAGCAATTATGATTAAATGGCGCAGCGCTCCCTTTCGGAGTTCCTGCCTGGCTTTCCTTTGTCTTGGGTGGCAGGTCGCTCTTTGTTGTGGCAGGTGTTCACATTGCTTTTGCATGCTGCTCGGTGTGTCTGTCTGCTCGTGTTTCTTCATGTTTGTGCGCACAGGTGTGAAGCCTGTAGTTCATGATTTATTATTGTGGTCATTTTTCAGTGTATTGTTGACTCAGTGCTTCGCTATGTGCACGTGATGTTTGGTCGTCTGTGGTTAATCGATATTTGTCATAAATCTGCACTTCTAATGCAGTGGCCACATTTGCTAAAGACAAGCACGCACACTCACACGTTTCTCTATGTGTGTGTTTGTGCTTGCAAATTTGAATGATGGCGTATTTGCCTGTGGCTGTTTTCCTTTTCTTTATTTGGCCAAACAGCTTTAGCCTTATACACCAACTTGCTGGTACGGCCATTTTTAACCTTCCACTCTGTATGTTTACACCCATGCATGTGTGTGTGTGTGTGTGTGTTTTTTCTCCCTCCAGTGTCTGTGGTGAAATATCGAGTGGCACACCGGTGCGTGCGCATATCAGCGTGCACGTGCGTTCACATGTCACTTTTGTAACAACACGTTTGCTTGCCTGAAATGATGTGTCGAAGTCCTTAGTGTCCGCCGACAGACACACAGAAACACTCCAGTCTAACTGATAAACACCAGCTGAGCCTCAAACCATGAAATAGGGCCGCACACTCTTATCCTGTCACTTTCCATACACATAAACGCATACAGTGAAGCACTCCAAGAGCTACAGTGCTGTTTGATGATGTCCGGAGGTGGTTTAAGGGAGCCAGGGATTGTGTGCATACATCAGACCGTGTGCATGAGAATCCATTTAAAGCTTGTTTAGTGATCTTTTTTTAATCGTGGCACCTATTTTTCTATCATAACTGTCACAAGTAGGACTCTTTATATCCAGGCTTTGAGCTGTTTCTTTTACTTAATGGTAATTTTTTTCTTGCTTAGTTAAGTCCTCTGGTGTCTTTTTTGTATTTATATCCCGCTCGCCATCACCTTCTCCAGCTCTGTCCATAGGGGTTTACCCAGGCAGATAGAGCCTATAGAAGGTGTTAATTAGGGCCAGGTAAGGGAGAGACAAAAGGGAAGAGTGGAGCAAACAAAAGAAATGGGAGTGAAGGGATTCTTCAAGTGATAAGGCAAAAAAAGACAAAAGCAGTGAGGGTCCAGTGTTGTTTGGGGGACAGTTGCTCCGGTTAGACAGATGCAAAGCGAGACACGGTTAGGGAAAACGCACACTAAAAACATTGGTATATCTATTTGTCAAGATAACACTACTGTGCTGAGTAACCCACATTTATTTATTCAGTTTTAGAGATTTTCTTCCATCAGAGGTGTAAGACGGCAAAATATCTTACAGTTCTCACTCAGTGTTACCTGGGTAAGTGTCAGTTGGATCAAACACACACCTGCCAACATTGTTTTCGCACTTCAGTCTGGAACAGAGCTGAGCTCGGGCAGCGCATCAACAATAAACTCAAGGGCAGGAAATTAACCTTTTGCACGTCGACACGTTGCAGTCACCCATTTATTTCAGAGCTTATCTTTCTTTTTTGAGGTTTCACTGCTTTGATTGGCTTTTTATAAATAGAAAACAAACACCAGAAGAGGACAGGAGTTTTGACCCGACAGAAATGTAGTCGTTGTGTATTTTAATGAAAGTGGTACAACATCCAGCACTCCAAAAGAAAATTCATCATTTTTATTGTCAATTTAGTTGAAGTTCCTTTTGAATTCAACTGCCAGACCATGTTCGGAAAAGCCCGTCACAGAGGGCACAAAAGACTGGAACAGTTGTACTAAAGAAGAGTCACCCGGTGAAGTATTTCACATCTAATTGAGTTCTGAGCGGTTCAGAAAAATGATGGGATATTAAATGGACATCCCTATTAGCCCTTCAGTTCAGTGCACTCAATGCTACTAAGAGAATAAAATAAATAAATAAATTCCCACCAACTTCCTACTTTTACGTCACAACTACAAATTGCAGTTCACCATGTACTGGAGGGCTCCATAGGCAAACCTTTCAGCAATGTAAGAATAGAATTTAAAAAAAGAATCTGTGTACAGGGTGGACAAGGCCAAAACCCAGTATCCAATGGCCATCAGGCAGCGTTGCGTAACTAACATAATTCAGAATTGGATGCCATTTTAAGGGCTCTGAAACACTTACCAAAACCACTGTCACTGAAAGCACTTCATCATTCCTTTCAAAGATGCTAGTGAACACACTGTCAGTCACGAGGAAAAACTATACAAACAAGATCCAGAAATTTGGCAGTCTTCTCTGGGCGTCAACTCACATTAGATGAATTGAGGTGAATTGAAAAACTGTCCCCTGAGCTGAGAAATTCTCACTTGCTCGGTTGATATCTTTTGATATCTTATTTCCTTCTCACTGTCTCTCTCTCCAGCTTTGTCCTTGAAAGATAACCGAGGCATTGTGAACGGTTTAAATAATTTGTAAATAGTTTGTATTTGATGTTCTTTGCATTTCACAGGTTATGCTGTACTTTTTTGGTATTTGCATTGCGTGTATGATTGACTGTGTAATAAGTGCAGTTAAAATTGTAGGAGCCCAGGCAGATTTTTCTTCTAGGTCACCATATGTCAGCGTGTACCTTAGGGATGCGTGGTGTGTTGAAGAGTTTTTCCACGCGTTTGTGGCCTCCACAGAAATGTCATTGGCCCTCAGTTAAACTGAAGTATTCTATAGGGATGGAAAGCCAAGCCTGTTTACCGTATTTCAAGACACAGTAAATGATCTTCAAGGTTGGAAACTGCAGTGTGTTATTCAATTTGGAGTGCAGAGGAAGGTGCCGGTACAGCTTGTCACGGGGTCTACAGTTTACGAACCCGCCTCAGTACACTGAACTAACTAGACTTGTTTCATCACTTTCTCATAGTGGCTGCAGATAATTAACTTTAACAACGCATCAAATGACAATACGAAAACAACGTGTGAAAGCGTCTTGTAGTTGTGAACTTTGAGGTAATTATCACATGAATATGGAGTTCTCTTTTGTTTTTTCAGAGCCTAACAGTGAGTTTCAGATTTGCTCTTCAAGCTTGCAGGTTTATTGTTTTGGTATGTGTGCTGATCCTGAAGGCTTTTGTTATCAGCACAAAATCCACATTGCACATCCTGCTCAGCACCAAACAGCAGATACAGTTAATGACTTCTGTATCTGATTAACTGAGATGACCATTTGATAACTATAATGAATAAAAGCAGGAGAATTATCTGAGGAATAAATACAGCTACCGGTGACAAGCTGAAAAGGCAGAATTTTTTCAATCATGACTTTTTGAGACGGATCGGCTAGTTTAATATTTTGTCTGACGTGCAGATGCTTAGGCAGCACAATGGGAACTGCAATAAACTTCAGTACAAGCTCAGGCAAACCAATCCATAGGTTCTGTAATTGTCCACAAGTTATTGCGTAGAGCTCCACACTCTTCAGTTGGGACTGTAAGATGTGCAAAATATCCATTCTTCACTCTGATAGCGTGTTGCCTCTCATTGAAAATTTGCAATTATATTTCCATCAATGCTAAATGGAGCCTGAGCAAATAAATCTGGCAATAATCACAGGGTCAAAGGATGCAGGGCTCAACACTGATTAAACACAGATGTTAGTGGGTATTACATATTTTTTACCCAGTGTGAAAAAAGGTTCAATATTGGCTTTAAATTGTCAATCCAAATTATTTGTATAAGCTCCACTTTGACAGTAAGCTTCACTTTGAATCATATCAACCCGCATGGAAATAATTCCCTGTTTCCTTACTGGCAATGGGAGGCATCTCTTTAAAAGTGGTCTGCTATGAGAGACTCATTACATAAGGCTATATGAGGCTTTAATGGTCCAACTTTAGAGGTACCCTTGTGTGATTTCCCTATCCACCTCTTTCTAATCATCAATTGATATGTTAAGTCAGTTTATCTGCCGGTGCTGACCCGGGTAAATGAATTGCTTAGAAATTGCCTCGGCCAGAGTCATTTTCTCACGATGATTGACTTGCTGCTAATAGTAGACACACCAGCTCTTACAGTGGTATTATTTGTGTTTTATTTAAAGTGGATTGGCCACATCCGGCTAATACCCGTGCTCCTTAACAGGGGCAGTATCACCGTGATCAGTTTTGGATTGATTATGTTGATTAAATCTCCCAAAGTCCATTTATAAGACACCATTTTTGTGAAATGCTCTGGGAACAGTGTTTCAGTGATGAACTCTCAAAGAACATTACTTTCTGGGACCAAAAAAGGACAAACCCAACTGATTTGGCCCACGCCTATTGCTTTAAGATGATATGGGCTTTTTATTAAAAACGTCTGTGGATTTTGTCCTTCTCTGTGACAGTTGCCCTAATCCTCTATTTACTATATATTTATTACTATATTTTATTACTATATTTGCTACAACTAATAACTTCTGATGCAACACTAGTAGTTCTTGTAATAATCATCAATAATTAATGCATGTTTAAAACAACAAAAGTCAACAAACAAAATTTTACAAATAAACTGAGAAAATAGTGTAATTTCCGGAACCACACAGAAAACTTTTTTTAAATGTGCTCGACGTACTGCATCTTATATTGACGTTTTTACTGATTAGAGACTTAGTTTCAGACACACACAGGCAGTTGGTATTAAAGGACCTGCTCTGGGTCTGCAGGGACAGGGTGCCCAGGATGTCAACCGGCCATTTGGATACTGCCTTCCTGATTGGTTAAGATGTCTTACGGTGCCCAGAATCGAGGCAAAACAGATGTGCAGGCTTTCAATTAAAATCATCTTCCATTTTTCTAATTCAGTGTAAACAAGAGAAAGTAATTGGAATTCTTGCCTAACTGAAAAGCTGAATGTGTGCGAGCTGACATATGTAAGCAATCCACAATGGCGGGGATGAGGTTTGATACCCTGCGCTGAAAGTGGTCCTTGAGTGGCTGCAGCCTTTTCTTTGCTTCCTCTTTTTGTGGCTCAGGAGAGAAATGCAGGCAGAGAGGAAGCTTGTCTGTTTGCCTTTTAGAACAAATTAATAAGAAAACATGCATTGTGAATAAAGGAATAGAGTGGGAGATTGGTTTTGGGGCATAGAGACGATACAAGTAGCAAACACCACTTTGTGCACTTTTTTTACACACACACGGTGCTGCCTGTTTTTTAACAGCAGTCATAAATGTGTTTATTTTACCGCTGTTAGCAACAGTTAAAATTGCTCCCGTGTGTATATGTGTTAATTCATGTAACAGGTTGGACTGTTTGCGTGTGCGTGCACGGAGCTGAATGTGAAGCTGTGTGCATGTTTGTTCGTCTGTCCAACACCAGACCCATCCTAAATGTTGCCTTGGAAACAAGCTGACTGAAGTAAATGAGCATCCCGGCTCTGCTGGGGGATTGTGGGAAAGCAATATGCCAGTGTTCCACCCCATTAGTTTGACAGACAGACTGTTTGGCCTATGAGAGGTCAGCTGGCAAGGGCAGGCGTATTAGTATTCCAGAGCGGAGTCATCGGGATTGGTTTTATTCTAATGTCAATCCACCTGTGTGTGTGTTTGTGTTACAAATGGTGCTTGGTTGGGTGTTTGCATTATCTTAAGCTGGTCTTGGCAATGCGATACAACAGGCTAGTGTATGTGCACCCTGGTGGGGGGGTTGCAGGCTCATTGCCAGGTAAGCATATCGCCAATTATCACCTCGCAGAACCCCTCCTTCCCAGAGTCAGTCGGTGGAGAGCTTGTGAGAAAGACATGATGACACCTAAAGTGGTCAGCCGCCTGCTACTTGGCTGTTCACCAGTCTCAAGAAGCCAAAACACTAATAATAATTTATTCCTTCTTCCTGTATTTGCCCATGCATTGCATCCTTTTAATACATTCTCCTCAGAGACCCGTTGCTCAGCATTAATCTCTTCCCCTTTTGTTTTTAGCCTCACCCACTCTCTTCACCTACACCCCCCTCTCCCCGTTTTTTTTTTTTTACCCTTGAACCCCTTCCAAACCCATTTCTCTTTGTCCAACTGTGCTCTCCAATCTTGTCTCTTTTTGCATGTGTATATCCATCTTACCACTTGCTTCTTGTGTTGTTTGTCAGCCTGCGTCCCTCCTTCCCCGGAAGGCCGCGCTTCAGTGGCAGAAAACATTGATGTGATATTTTTTCTATGGTAATGATGGCTAAATAATGAATGTTGTTCTTTTAATATGGAAATGAGTTTGACACTTCTTAAGATTTTTTCAGTGTGTAGTGATATAAATTAAATTCATGACTAATTCATTAATCTGTTGAGGTCTGCTGGTGGCATTAGTTGTTGTCAATTAGGGCTGATTGTTGAGTTGTTTAGGTGGCCAATTTGCATGTGACAGAGCCGGTGGAGTATGAACAACCAGTATCCTTTGACACCATGCTGGTACTTGTGTTTCTCTCACTGCCTAAATGAAGGATACATTGGGGAAAGTCAATTAGTGCTAGGATAGAAATACAACCATTAAACAGGCAATCCAGTGATGCTCTCCAAAAGGTACAACTGTATAAACAGACAGAATATCACAGTTAAGAAAGAAATTCTAAAATCACTTTTGATTTACTTTACTGTAACACTCGAATGTAAACAAATATAGTTAAGGGCAAAAATGTCTACTCCATTTATTCTAATTTCGGTGTTCAATTATAAAATACAGGACCTGCTATTTCTTTATAAAAGAAAACATCTGCTTTTGAGTCAACATTTCATTAGTGTTACATCATTTTCAATCCATAAAGATGTCACTTCAACGCTAAATGATGCATCTTTTGGTTTCTTGTTGAAATGCAATTAATCCAATTAAATCCTTTGCTTTTACATTAGCAAGAAATGGCAAAAAGATTATGCTTTTTGTAACAGAGAGCTAAAGCGGAACGTTGAAATGTTGCTCTTTCTTTCTATTTAGCTGATAGATGAGCAAACTCAGCTGTTGCTGAATTGAAGCTGCGGCAGTGTTATCACATAAATTTGGCTCCTTGGAAGATGCATCCAACCAGAGAGCTCATCAGCACCTACTTCTAAACACTGATTGCCAGTATCAGTGATCATGATCAGATGGATGACTTTTAATCAGATTAACAGTCTAATCAGAATAAAAATGTCATGTAAGGGTATCAGTCAGATCTGACTGATTCAGTTTGGCTCAATTAAACTGAATTTCTTGCCTTATGGAGCATGTCAGTTTAACTATTTTACTAATGGCTTCTCTCACTCTCCACCAGTCGACTGTCAGTGAAGCTGGCCAACATATCTTCTTTTACAATATTTTTTTGCACCATACTGGGCAGACCTGGTTTTTACCTGCCAAGAGTGTTTCCCTCCAATCAGATGTAAATGCTTACCTTCATCTGACCTCTTTACTGTGCACATAAATGCGTAATGGTTTTTTGCTCCAAATGTAATATTGCCACATTTTTTCTTAGGAAGCTTCAGCCTTAGTTTCTTTTTGCAAAATTTGATAATGTTTGCATTTCCATTGAAGTCTTAAAAACCACTACAGTGAAATGTAAAATGTGAGTCCATGAAATTGCACAACAACTGAATTTTATAACAACTGTGAATATCATCTAAATAATCATATTATCTCATATAAAATCAAAGTCAGTCTTGATCTAATAAGCAATGGAAATCATGTTGGTTGACCATATCTTTATCTCCATTGAGTAAAGCAAAATATTATTCATTGTAATGAAGTAATCTGAGTAAACTTGAGGTTATTTTCAAACTTTCTTTTTGGGGTTCTGCTTAGTGTTATTTTTTGTGGTACTTTTATCTTAAGTAACAGAATATTAAATACATATTGGTGAGCAAGCATTTTCTACCAAACACTAAATAATTGGAAGTATTGCTGATTAACTATAATTAAATATATAATAGATGGTTAATTCCAAAGGAAAAATATTGTGTTGCCATACTTATTTAATTATCTTTTTATTTAGATTTTTAAAAAACATCATTGGTCATTGCAAGAAGTTTCTGTGTGGCCCTCTCTATTGTTCTGTGTTGTAGCAGAGCTGAGGGTAGAGGGGGATTGGTATTGCCCATTTTGCTCATCAGCTTGTGCAACATTACAAAACAATCATCTCCAGAAGCCAGCGTGTCAGCACAGAATCTACATGAACGTGGAGGCCAAAGGTTCCAGCGGAAAATTGCTCTTTAACACCATGATTAATGTTATGAATTAACAGTGGATTGGCCAGGGTAATTCTAAGATGTGTGCTGAAATTACACGAGCAAATTCAGAGCAGATCGTATTTCTTCCTCTTTCTGCCAATTTGGTACTGCTGAATACTTCATGGAATTTTAATTTAGCCAGTGTGGCTTTTTGCTGCAGGAGCATATGGACTCCATATATGGCATTCTGTGGAAGTAATAGAAAATATTGATGCCCTCTGTCACAAGAAGACCTTGAGTTCTAATACTCAAACATGTGTCGGCTCTGAAAGAGCACTTCTGATACGGTTTAACGCCAGACACATCTTTTCTTTTTTTTTTTGCCCTTCCCTCTGCTCGTGAAATCTTCCTTGGTATTTTTTTTTCACCACATTGACGTAACAGAACTGTTACAGTGTGTTCAGTGGTTGCAGTGCTTCTGCTGGAGTATTTCTCCAGCTCCCACTGAGTCGGAAGTTACCGTACTGCAAAAAAATGCTAACGCTGTCAGTCTTTCTGCGAGCGGGATAGTTTCTCTGTATGCGATAGGTGGGAGTCACGGAGAGGCTGATTGGGTTGATAGGTCTTTATTAACTGTGCTGAAGCAGTTCAGACTGCGTCCAGAGAGAAGGAGCACCACTTATTCTTCCCCCACCCATCTCATCTCCATTTGACAGGAAGCAATTTAAGTTAAACAGAAGTACCTTAAAGCTTCCTTCAGCTAAATGCACAGAGGGTGATTCATGTGAAAGCAAATATGGTGAGTGTGTAGTCAAAACGACCTCATTTGCCGTTAAAAGGACAGGACGTGTTGGCTGCATTTTGTGAATGAGATTAAAAAATCATCAAGAACACTGCCGTAATGTCTCCATGTCTGCCCTTTGAGAGAAGGACTTTGTGATCCTTACTGCAGAAAAGATGTGCCCACCATAATCCCAGAACATTTATTCAGGATGATAGAACAGCCTCTCAATGTGAGATTTCTGTGTTTCTTTGTGGATGTTTTGTACCTTTCCTTAATTGTGCCTTAAATTGAGGTTCAAGAAATGTTAATAGCCAATTCTCAGCAGGTTTATGGGTGGAAGAGGGATGTCATCTTCTGGGTTTAACACGAATTTCAAGAGCTGATCGAATCATTATGAGGTATTAAACCAGCACAGAAAGGAACAAATTTGTAGAAAATAACACTATTTGTGTATGTTCCTTATCACAGTATAAATATAACACGAGACATTGGACTAGAAACCAAAAAAGACTTTCACCTGCAAGAATCAATCTTATCTAACAAAAGCTACTTTTGTTGTGTGTAAAACCTGTATAATGAGGCCAGCACAAACTACTAATATGTCCACAATTTGACTTTTTTTCCCCCCACAATGTTTTGGAGCCCAAAGAGATCGATTCTGTCGTGTTTATGAGCCCATTCATCTCCCAAAGTGTTCCATTGTGGACCTGTGCCTTTTGGAATCCCAGCGTGTTCCCCGTGTTAGCCAGCGCTGGCGCTAAAAAGGGCCACGTAAAGGGATGAACTCATCAAGCTGCTCAAACAACGCATTAACTGGGATAAGGCAACATACAGAACCTTTTAATGTGACATCCTTCAAGCTCACATGGCTTTACAGATGTTAGCAAACCCCAATATAACATGACTTACTCCCCCCCAAAATTGTCCTCGCTTGTTTTAATGTAACAAACCTATGCATAAGTTCTTGTGGAAAGCTTCATTAGCTTTGCATTTCTGCACCAAAGTGAAGTGCAAACAACAGCAGTACTCTGTGTGCCTCAGACTGAGAGTAGAGTAGTAGTTAAAAAAAGCATTTTTCTCTCTCAGGGCTTTACAGACCACTGATACACGCAGAAGAAAAATCCAGTTTGACCTGACGTGGATTTACACATTGTAATATGTGTGCACATGAACATTTATGCATGTATCCAACTTTAAGCATGAAACCAAAGTCTTCTCAACATCCATTTAGTTTTCTGTTGACACTTTGCTTCTTTTTTCCTCTCCAGACTGTTTTATTTACAGCTGCCATCCCATATTCCCTTCCCTTTCACCCTCCCCCTTCTTTCCATCTCTCCCTCTTATCACACCTGTTCTCTATTTCAGAGTTGGGCTGCTTCAAAGTTAGTGTATGCTGTATGTGTGTGTTAGTGTCACCCCCAGTCTCACGGCAATTACACAGAAGTACAAAGAAAAACAGAGGTGTCCACAGTCACACGTGTGCGTTTGCAATGATGCTATTTCATACGCACGCACGTGCTCACACATCGGAGCTTGTTTTGGTGGACCCTGAGGAGGTAGCCAGTGCTCAGAGCTTGTCTGTCACACCCTCACACTTGTGCTTTGCTCGCAGTGCATCCCAGTTCAACCTGACACAGCGTGACACGGCACACTACAGCTTGGCACCGCATGCGATATGCCAACTTAACACAATAGCAGTCGAATAACATCAGCGCTCGACTTGGAGCTGCTCACACTCCACCGCAACATCTGGTCTGGATGCACACAGAACGAGAGGAGAACTGCAGGCCAACATGCTGAGCCGTGACATACGGATGGGTGTTTTTGTACTATTTTCACCAAGTGCTGACAAGTCTCTGAGTGCTGTGACAAGCCCCCTCCCGACAGATGTGTTTTATTCTGGGCTAATTATGAACTGTGTACGCCAGACTCCAACGTTAACTCTCAATATTCTTTCAACACCAAAGGAGAGCCTGAATCTCCCCAGAAAACAGATGCTGCTTGAAGGTTAAGTCACTTTAATTTTAGTTAAGATGCTCTGATGCAATAATGCTGTAATATTAACAGCCTTTCAAGCCTGTCCTCTAAAATCTGTTTTCATGACTAATTTGTTTGCTTTTACACATTGAGGGGTAACGTAATCATTAACAGTGGTGGAAAGTATTTAGATCCTTCATCTAATTACGACCATTTCCCCAATGTAGAAATACTCAATCATTACAAAAGGTCCTTTAGGAAAAAATTGCCCTAAGTACATCAGTATATGCTGCAAAAAGCCGTTTTCCAATAAAAATATAGATTTAGCATCATGAGTAATGTTTTAGTGTTGAAAATGTTCAAGTTCAGACTGGTTTGAACTTTAAGAAACTCCTCTAGTTTTAATCACTCTTCAGATTTAGCCGATGTGTGATTAAAACAATAAGATTTACAAATTAATGAATAATGACGTACATGTTACTAATAATGAAGAGTTGAAAAATAAAACACACTTACTCAATTTGATGTCAAAGAATAGACCTTGAACATCCAAAATATTTTATGAATGCATTCAAATATATTAAGTAGTATAACAGCTATGAAATTGATTTTTGCTGCATTGTGACAACAGTCACGGTCTTTAGATGTGGTGGGGATCAAAGACAGACACACGTTTCAAAGTATCA
Source organism: Menidia menidia (assembly GCA_907169785.1). Taxonomy (NCBI): domain Eukaryota; kingdom Metazoa; phylum Chordata; class Actinopteri; order Atheriniformes; family Atherinopsidae; genus Menidia; species Menidia menidia. Next base: position 8,149,201 of record CAJRST010036666.1, read on the forward strand.
TGAAGATTTCTGAAAATTCAATTAATAACGACTAATTGACCAAAAAGTCAAGTCAGATGAGTCTGTAATAACACATTAAATCAAGTAATTGACCAAGACGGTAGGCCTATAATCCATTAAAAGGGTCGACATATGGCGATACAGATGCGTTGACATACAAAGCAACCTGCGGATAACAGGGGGTTCAGCCACTCAAACAAAAGATGACATTCCCCACATCTGTTAACCGCTCGGCTCTGACTCACTAAACCCAAAAGATGACATTACCCACATCTGTTAACCACTAAGCTCTGACTCACTAAACAATCCATCTCCTGTAAGCATTCATTTATTCACCAAATGTAAGGTGAAACTCTGCTATCATTACTTTCTGTTATTACTACTTTCAGTCTCCAAGTCTGGAGGAAATGACAGGCGCTGGCTTAGTACCACAGTTTGCTGACCATTGGGAATGCTGCGCAGCATGATAAATGCTTGTTGCTTCAGCTGTTTTCTCACTATATGTCTCGCAATCATCTTTGGGCACGATTTTCAGCAAGATTGCATCCATAGACTGACACAATTCTTTTAAGGCCTCATATTTCTTGCTGGAATCACTGGTTCTTATGTCTCCCTTGATGTTTTTGTGAGAAATTGAAAATTTACTCTCTCAAACAACTATGAGTTTTATCAGTTTTATTTTGCTATCTTATCCAGTTTCCCCAGTTAACCATGGTTGGCAAATTCAGTTACACCTTAACCTGTGCTTTACATGGGCAGTTTGACTGACAACAAACAGACTCAATGGTGGCGCCACAGAAAACTGTGTGTTCTTCAGTGTTGAGTTTAAAAAATAAAACAAATAGAATCGTTCACCGTTACTTAATTATTCTTCGCACAAGGCATGTAAATCCTCTCTGATGTTAACAACTCATGGATATTACCAAGATTAACTAATAGAAAGTTCTGGTTCCCTATGTGGTCTTGAATTAAAGCTATTTCAAAGTAGAGTGGGAAGCAAAAGGCCGTAATGATGTCAGAAGATAGCATTAAATGGACATGAATATTTAATATACACGTACCGCAGAATGGTTCAATGCAAGGTAAATGCTTTAAGTTCATCCTCAGCTTTCCATTAAACATATCCTGTAAACCCTTCCCTCCACCCAACAAAGTGCCTTAGTGCCAACCCCCCCCAAAAATGCATATTTTAAGAACTTATGCACTCAACATGGGGAAAATTATATGGTGAAAGCCATTTAGATATGTGACTTATTTGCATTGTGGTGGTTGACTTTTGAAAATCCTAGTGCCACATTTCCATTCATTTTCATTCTGTTTCCTGCCAACTCTCCTACGCCAACCTTTAAAGGACATGAAGCACCTCAAAATGCTAAAAATGTTCATCATCATGTTGAATTAAAAAGGAAAAGGCCAAAGTCACCAGAAACAACCATAATGTTTTGAACATCACATCTATTCATAGAGGAGCTGGCTAGACCGTTAACAATTCTGCTTCTTTCGGATATCTTGTCTTTTCTTTAAATGTAATTAAATCTCCTTCATTCTATTTCTGGGTTGAGTTTATATTTGTGGATGATTTAGTGAATGTGGATTCGATTGATAAAAGTATCGCTTGTGCAGCACTTTTGCCAGCTGAGGTGGTTTTAATGTGTGACAGAAAGAGACTTTGACTTGCCGTAATGCTATTAAAGGCTTTAAGTGAAATGTAAAAGAGCCTTTAAGATTATTTTTTTGTTCATATATAATTTAGATTATCTCAAAAGCTGTTCTCTGCGGTTCATAATTCAGCAGATGATGGTAATAAAGTTTGTGAGATCATGACTGTCTGAGTAATTGAGATCTGTCTGGCTGCAGGGGGCTCAAATTCATGCTGAAACTGTAATTGGTGCAGCTATGAAATTGGTTTTGCTGAATCGTTGCCCTCCTGGAAATGAACACAGTCACAGTCTTTAGATGTGGCAGGGGTCAAAGACGGATACGCACTTCTATAGTCGATGTAGATTTATGAAAGTGTAATTAATTACGTTTAATTGACCAAAAAATCAAATCAGATGAGTATGTAATAACACATTAAATCAATTAATTAACCAAGAGAGTAGCCTTATAATCCATTAAATGGACTGACATATAGAGATACGGAGGCTTTGACTTACAAAGTAAACTGCGGGTGACAGGAGACTCAGCCACTCAAACAAAAGATGACATTATCCCGCTCCCTTTATCACTGAGATCTGACTCCACTGAACGTGTCTGCTGTACTTGTGTAACAATTCAACCCCTGCAAGCAGGCAGATTTTCAGGGGATTCACAGAAGTGGGACAACTCCGAATCCCCTCTTGTGTCTTTTCCAGTGGACGGAGCCATCCACCGTGCTGCAGGCCCCATGTTAAAAAAGGAGTGTGCTTCCCTCCACGGCTGTGAGACAGGAGAGGCCAAGATCACGTGCGGCTACGGCCTCCCGGCAAAGTGTGAGTATAAAGTGTGACAGTGTTTTATCTAACTTACAACAACTCCTGTGAGGCTGCTTCGTGCGGTTATGCTGGACCGCTTCCAGGTGTGAATGTGTGGGAAAGGCTGACAATGATGAAGAGTGCTGCTGAAAAAGAGCAATCTGCACTGCTGATTTTCCAGAGAAAAATAAAGGTTTAACTGATTTATCAATAACATTTTTTTTAAAAAGCACAATAAAGACTTCTCTGCTGTCAAAATTCAGAGAATGAATGTCTTCTTCATTGTTTTCCTTGGAGGGGCAGCAGATCTAGTGTCTTTTTCAGCACCAGCAGGTACTCGTCTTTTCACAATGAGGCTGCCTCCATTTATAGCAACGTAAATGGCATTCAATAATTACACGACACTCCACAGCAGCAAGTTAAAGGGATAAAACTGAAGAGTAAACGTGATAGTAGATGCTTTCCAAGGTGAAATAGAGAGAAAATAGAGAAATTCTTGGTCTAAATACTGTAATTAGAACAAAATGGAATGTGTGTGTATGTATAGTCACGCTGAACTGATTCTGAAAATTATACATATTGAAGCCTGTCAAATCTTGGTATGCACTCAAGTCCAGAAGACTCAATCATCCTTTTCTTTATCTCTAGGAAGACAGACATATTTACTTTGCTATGGTTTTAGAGCATGGTTGGACGTCTGTTCTCCCTGCTGTGCTCAGTCTGTGTGCAGATGCGGATTTGGAGACGACCATTGACAAAAACCGCTGATGTGTTACCCACTTCCAGCAACTTTTTTGTTAAAAATATTGAATAGTGTGTATTTGTCCGGATTTGCACGCACCTGGACCCACTCCTTCATCTCATCTGCCTGCTTCTTCATCCACTCACCTTCCATGACTGCACCTGATTTGGAACCCCTTTTTTAAATTGCATAACAATCCTTCATACCAAAGATGACAAAAAAGAAGACAAAAAAGTATATGGCTCAGTATATGACTCTGAATACCTGATTTATTTGAATAGATTGGATTTATCAAAATCGACTTCCACTGATTTTCAGCACAGATATCAAAGGCCTTTCATAGCTTTCAGGGACTATCATGGAGTATGTAAAGAAACTTGAATAAATCCATTTATGGCTCCAGAGAGAACTGCACAAAATAAGATAAGAATAATCTTAAATAATGCCATCACTTCATTCAATATTGGATTAGTCACAAAAAAAGATGAATCTCTGGGTGTAGGGATCTAAAAAATGATGGTGCTAAAAGGTTTTGCAATAAACCAAGTTAGCAGCCAAGTTATGTATAATATTATGGCCACCCAGGTGTGTGTGTGTGTGGAAAAGACAGATTAAAGCAACAGAGAATGTGTGCTATCAGCTTTTGGTTCCACAGAGAGTTTAAGTTCACAGTGGCAGAGAGCAGAAAAAAGGGAAGAGAAGCCTGATAAAGGCAAGCTCAAGGCAGAATGGAGAGCATGAGCAGAAACGATAGATAAGGGGGGACTATGAGAGTGGAAAAATTAAAGGAAGCAGTGTGGGTTAGAGGAGAGATGTGAGGGAAGCTGAATACAGGAGGGAGTTAGAAGGAGATTCACACATTTTCCGATCCCCTTTTTTTGGCTAATTCCTCTAACTTGGAGTGTTCAGCTGCAGCTTGTGATTGTGCCCGAATGAAGCCGCTTTTAACCTGATGTTGTTTTGTGGCCTCATTTATGTGTAATCATGGGAATGTATTTTGGTCTGGTGTGCTTACAGTCCGGTGCGCTGCTGCGTGTGCCTGCTGCGTGCGCGCTGTGGAGTGCAGCGTATCGGTGCAGTCAGTGAGAGCAGCCTGTCAGGTCCTATCACTCTTTTACCTGTAACTCTGTCAGCATGAGATCTGGGTGAATGACAGCTTTCTGACTCACCGACTAACTGCATGTGGGTATGCGTACGCGAAGCTCCCCGCGATGCGCTCATGTGTGCACGGCCATTACACAGCGTGGGGCATGGAGACTTGTTCTCTTGTCCCACTCAAGATATGAAGTCCAAGGAATAATTCAAGATCCGTCTGCTTCAGTGCTTAAACACTCACAACAGGGTTTAATTACCTCTCAGCTGGAGAGAGTGAGAGGGAAGACAGCAACAAGAGATGGAAGGCAAGAATGGGATAACAAAGCAGGCAACCCTAACAGTACTGTGGGGCAAAATTAAATGAGACTTTACAGTGGAGAGGCAGAAAGGTTGGGAGGCGGGTCCAGTCTCAAAGCCAGCTCTTTGATCTTGATTTGTACGGGCTTGCCACCAGATGTGGGATTTCAGGACCATCTGACTCACAAGTTTGCCAAATGGTCCAGAGGACCTGCTGTCAGCCCGCCTTGTAGCCTGTCCATTGGTGATCCATCAGCCACTTAGCCGGCAGCATCCTAGTGTTGTAACCTAGCAACACCCAGAGCGCATGGCACACTACGGCTGCTGTTTAGCAAGAGGCACATGCAATGCTGGATTGCTGACAAATGACAGCTTGGAATTTTCAGGCATGTTCTGCCTGAATCCACATATTTACCAGAAGAGAAAGACAGCTGGAAAAGAAAACTGCCAATTTTTGTCTGTTTCAGGGACTGTGCATGCAGTGAGTATGTTGTTCGCATGTGAGCCCGGCAGATGCTGAGAGACACACATGGGCAGGTGTGCCATAATGCGTGTTTTGCGGTTGCTAGATGAGGGAGCATTGGCCAGTGCGTTGCCCGGACAACAAGGTGCACTGGAGCTCACCTGTGTACCGATGAGCACAGTGGCAACCCTGCTAAGCTGTTCCCCAGCCAGCCCTGTTCCCCCGCCAGAGACACTGAGATGAAGGATGTACCAGACCGTGTCGAAAAAAGCAAGTGAAAAGAGGCAACTGACAACTTGAGCACAGAAGCAAGATCACTATTCATGTCCAGCTAAAACACCTGCCAGCTGAAGTGTTACCAATGCAGAGACTCACAGACACCTTTGACCTCTTAAGCCCTTTGCTTCAAACAGATAAATTAAACATATGTGCCGTTTTAGATGGAGACACTGAAGCACAATTACTCTCCTTGCCTCCAACACCAAGCTAATGCAACATTTGCAAGCGCTGCACATGTCCTTTTAACGTGGGTCAGACAGGAAAACAAAATGTAACCTCAACTCTCCCATGCAGCTTTGATCGTTGACAGTTTTAGCAGTTGTTTATAAATGCTTCCAACGCGCTTTATCCTCAGCCACCTTGTGAATTTGAAACCCATTTTCTGTCTTAACGCGGCAAAGACTCTAGATGGATAATAAAGAGTATTTATGGTAGAAATGTGCAAAGTACTCCACCGTTCTCATCAGCTAGTCTGTATGTCTTTCTGCTGTTTGGCACTAAGCAGCTGGTGTGCTGTGGGTTGCTGCATAAAAAGAAAACTGCCTCCTAAAGCTGAAAAGTGATTTAAGTGTCAAAAACCAAAATTATAATGCCCCAGTCCAACTCAGTGAGCTGAAAGACATTAAAGGTCTGCAATGAGAATAGCTCCAGTCTAAAATCTCCTTCGCCGAAGCAGCGCCTTTCACACGAGGGTAGTCATGTGTTCAATTGTTGATATAGAAATGGTAATGCCAGACGCTTTAAAGACCTCCCGGTATTCTCTATTTTTCAACATCATTACGCCATTTCAGACGGAAACTATAAGAATATGATTTTTCCTCATCTGTTGGGGAAAAAAACAAGATCTTTGCATGTGTCATTCAGGGCTTAAGCCAGTTGAGACTCCGAAGCATATAAGCATGGCCGGTGAACACAAAGTAAAGCCCTCTTCAACTCAGAATGAGCAACGGCTGTCCAGCATTCTTATTGCTAGCCAAAGTGACTTGTGAGCTCTGCAATGTCTAAGCTCCCAGCCAAGCACAAATCCTCTTGTTGCTACAGGATGAAAGTGCTGATGTTCTCCTGGTATCTACTGTAAGAAACCCAAAACTGAGGGGATTACTTTCTTTTATGCTGAAGTGTCCCCACACTGAGAGACTTTATGTCTCCCATTGTGTCTGCATAGGCCAGAGGATTATTGCTGAGGGACAGTCAGAAATGATAGAAACTTTAAGATCCATTTGAAATTAATAAACATAGAGTCAGTGTGGGTTGATGCGTTTTCATGTGGCTTTTTGTGCTTCATTGCATCTTATACTCAGGAGGCTCCAGTCAGCCCCAAACATCTGTTTGCCTCTCTCTTTCTTTGTATCTACATAAAATTTGGGTTTTGATTAAGCTAAATTCCCAATAAGACACTCTCATTTATGTACTTTTCTCTCTTCTATTAGACAACATAACTATATAATGGTGACAAAAATGTGGCCCATTAAGACTGCACTGTTGACCAGCCTTCACTAGAGAGCTCCTCATTACTTTCTGTTCTGAACTGCTTCAGTCATAATTTCATAACTACCATCTAACTCTGACAAAATCGCCTTCTAGGTCCTTAACAACAACAGCTGTGAGGTGGTTAGGGTTTTATTGGCATGTCAAATAATCAGTTGCGAAGTTAGAGGCCTCTCCTCCCTTTCAGGCCCTTCTTAGCTGCCCTGACAACAAATGAAAAGGCTGCAGTGCATTTGTGAGCTGCTCCTCAAGAGGATTTTTTCATGGTTGGATTTTCTCCCGTTGATGAAAACTCTGGACAGAGCAGTAGCAGCAGATAGTTGCTGATTCCCAGCTGCCTTGTGTTTCTTCCTACACAAATGGGATAAATGAATCACTGGTAGTCCATTACCCAGGGATGCATTGTTGTGGGCAGTGTTTTAAGATTAGTGAAACTTTTTTTTGGTCTTAAACTGCTAATTGGTGGTAATACTCTTATATTACTGGAAAAATGAGTGTACCTACATAGGTTGTTCAGACTTCCTCTGCCAGAATTCCTGAAAAGCAGATGCCAAAGACGGTGGATGGTACTTTGTCTGAAGCAAAGCGCTTACAAAAAGTTCAAATAGAATATGGTATGAATGAGATCTGCTCACCCAGATTTGAAACTACAAACACGAGGACATTTCTTTTGGACAGGCTATTAAAATCAGGTGTATTAACTAAGAGATCTGTTGGTAATTTATTTAGGGAAAATCAACTTCTTGATCATGTAAGTTTGGTTTAATTTCTAAAAAGGGGCTTTCGCATGTCTCGGATTAAAGAATTCTGAAAACGAATCACCTATGCGGATAAAGATTAAACATATATTGATCATTTATTGGATGCCGGTCGACGAACCTCATTAAATAAAGATTTTCAGTACTGTTGTTTTATGATTTGCCAAATTCTGCAGTGTATTTATGCCTCGATGAAGGGAGAATTGGCAGAGTGAAATATAGTGGTGGAGTAATTGTGACTCACACAGTTAGAGGTGGGAAAAAGATGGAAAGAAAAGAAAATGGAGCTGGGGAGGCCAAGAGAAAAAGTACAGTTGGAAATGAAGAGGCACAAGACCAGAGAGATATGAAAAAAAAAAAAAGCTGGTTACGGTCCCCCTCTTCTCTCACAGCCTTTAGTCTCCCAGTTTCTGTTAACTCAGTGGCAAATTACAGCTTATTAAGACCCGTACTACAGCCTTTCTTCCCCTCTTTGAAGACCTCCATCTCTTTTCTTTGCCCACCGCCCTCTTTACATTATGTATCTCCATCTTTGAAACCACAGTGGCTCTTCTTGCCAAGTTCAACAACTTAAAGCTCTTGTTTGCTTTTGTTCTTCTCATCTTCTCCCTCACCTTTTATATATTTTCGCTCCTTTTATCCCCCCCTCCTTCCTCACTCCTAAATTTGGTTCCTCTATCTCCTCTATATCTCACTCCAGTTGTCTTACCGCCTCTCTTTTTTTCTCCCCCTCTCACCTCCTCCTCCCCTCCTCCACTGTTCATCATCAGCTGTGAGGTTTCTTTAGCAGTGCCAAGAGACTTGACAAGGCTCTGGGCTAAAGACTGTAGCTCTCAGACTGTGATACTTTGCTCGTAAAGGTTTTTTTTTCTTTCCCTGTGTGTGCTTCTTTTTCTTCACAAGGTTGTCGACATCTTTGCATCTTCCTGCCTCGATGTCAGCAGTGCGATCCTTATAGGTGTTAAAAAGCTTCATCAAAACTGCTGCTTCTGATGAGGAGGAGTGCGATGATGATGATCGCAGCAGCACTGGTGTTAATTCATTCAGTTAATTCATTTGCCTTGAAGAAGAAAACGGGATAAAAAAAAAAAAAGCTTTAGTGTTGCACACATCAGGGAAATGGAGTTGAGGAGTGGGAGTGAGAACGAGTAAAGAATTTCTTTGCGGCTGCTCTGTGATGGAGAAAATCATGTCCGCTCTTTTAACCATCTGCATCTGTCTCCTCCCTCTTCCGTACACTTTTGTCCTCCTATTTAGAAGAACGGCCCCTCAGCTTTTTTGTAGAGAGGTGCAAAGAGATAGAGAGAGCCATAGGGGGCTCTACAAGACCTGAGCCTTCCTTTTGTGCCAAAAGACTGGTTTTTGGATTTAAGAGCTGTGTCTGCTTGGCTGAGCACAAACTGAGGCTGAGTTCACAAAGGACCAGCTAGCCTTTTTGCTGCCTCCTGCTCTAAAGGCAGATAAAGAAAAGACAGGGACAGATGGAGGTATGAGAGGAGACTGAGAAAGGGGAGGAGAGAGGAGGAGGAGGTGGAGGAGGGAAGAGGGGATGGCTGTTGAGTATGAAAAGCAGGAGCAGTGACTCGTGGCCTCCCAGGTAAGAATGGTGATGAGTGTTGGAGGGAAAAGGGGGAGGGGAGGGGAGGGAGAGTCGGAAAGCGCCAAAATTAAGGCAAGTGACAATAAGCGGGGGAAAAAAGCCTGAATGGCAGTCATAAAGAAAAGCGGGTGTCACCGGATGGCACTCTGTCAAGTTGTCTTAAGGCTTATGCCAGTTGAACGCCCACTGATGTGAAAGAGGAGGCACGCATACTGAAGTGAACACACACAGCCACTCACAGCCACACACTGTCCCTGTGCAGGCGGAATTTGCAAAACGCATGCAAAATTTAGTAAGCTTTTTATGCCTTAGTTACTAACTTCCTCTTTGTCCATCTGTGCCTTTTACCTAATGTGTTCAGCTTGTTTCTAATTGTTAGATGAAAAGAATCATACAGTATGACAGGACCATAATGAGAAAAGATGAGCAGAAGAAGACGACTCGGTTCTGTCTGTTAGAAACATGCTTTTGTAATATAATTGGGTCAAGCTGATTTGTGCTTTCACACATTGATGAAAGAAGCTTCTTTTGCTTCGTGTTCTAATTGATCTGATAAGCACTCTGCAACTCTCGGTCAAAAAACGAGATAGCATCACAAAAGACTTTAGAACTTTTCGAATAAGAGAACAAATAAAGGAAAAGACTGTTGATAGTGTTGGATGCCACATGAAGTAAGAGCTTTGCTTAAGTATTTTCATAAGAAAACATGTTCACCCTGCTGCATTTATCTGAACCCTTGGGTTGTATTCAAGTGCATTTAAAAATACACATTTTTATTCTTTGTAACTTTTTAAGAAAAGAGCGTTTGTTTCTGACATTGTGTTGGAAAACAAATACACTGGTGGCCACTGAAGCATAGTATAGTATAAACACACCAAATATATTACTCAATGAAAGGAAAGCAAGTAGTGCCACAGTCTCACAGCTTGTAGGGTGTTTGGAGAAGTGTGAAAGCTGTCATCCAAACCTTCGTGTTTCCTTCTTGACAACCTAAAAATGAGGGTCTCTGATGCATTTCAAGCAGACCCTGCAGGTTATCTTAAAATCTGCTCGCCACATACCGACAAGTCTCTCGTGACAAGTTAGTCATTCATATCAATCTCTTCTTACATGTCTTATCAGCATAAGTTACATGCCACTTCCATTAAGTTTGTGGTTTGCTTTTTTACTTTGTGAAAATTAGAGTTCAAGACTCAAAGACACAACTCTCTGATGCTCTTCAGCAAGGGAGGCTGCTTTTTTTAATCACATATCTGACACATTATTCTCAGAATATTTGCAAGTTGTTATTTTAACATTTAAGAAAATGTCAACCGTTACGTTGTTTGTTTTTAGTCTTAAAGATATTAAGATGCACTGTTATGAAAACCAGATCTAATGTAATAGGTAAGTGTGAATTGATTGGTTACGGAGGCCCACTTGAAGCATAGGTGCCCATTTTTTCAGAAAAACTCTTTTGTCTGAAGACGTGTCCTTTAAACATTGATGTTTTCACCTCAATATAAAACCCTTTTTATGAGTTTGTGGTGTGTGAACATGATGGCGCTCATGCAGACTGTTGGGGCTGAGCTGTGTTAATCTACAGCTTGATTTCGGTGAAAAATGGTTTCTATTTATTACTGTAGCAGATTATTTATATTCTTACAATGTTTAGGTTTCTTCCTTTTGTCTCAGTCCTTTGATTGGTGCACATTTAAACTGGAGAAAGTGGATTGAGTATATACTTTCACTGGTTTGTGAAGCTTAATAACGGCTCTCTGCAGTGACATGTGGAGCCTGTGTGTGTTATCAGCATATTGAATACATAACACACACATTTACTGTCAGCCATGCGCCTCTAGAAGACACATCCATTTAACACGGCTCCTCACATGCTCACTCAGACTCTGTTGCACACTCCCTGCATCGAGCATAAATCCCTCAAACATCCTAACATGCTCTGCTAGCTTTCCACCCTCCTTTGCATTTCTCCCACTCTGTCTGTGTTTCAGGGTAATGTGAGCCAGCGGCCGTAATACTGGGGGGGGGGATGTTGATGTATGGTGGAACTAAAGCAACCCTGCCGATCGATAATGTAAACAGGAGCGAAGAGAGGTGGTAAATAAGGCTGAGTCCTGACAGAACTGTCTACCTCAGGTGACGGAGGGAGAGTGAAACAGGGAGGGAGACGAGGAACGGAGGAGAGAGAGAGCGAGGAGAATATCTAATAGAGGGAGGAAGGAAGAAACAAAGATGTCGTGGTAAAGATGATTATAGAGGCCTGAGAGGGATTAGGATGGGAAAGAACGGAGGGATGCAGGGTGGATGAAACAGTGGCGGTGATAGAGGTGTGGGAGAGAAAGTGATGGGGCCAGAGGAGAGGTAGGATGACTGGATGAGGTAATGTGGAAAGCAGTAGGGAGGAGGATGATGAAGGAGGACAACGGAGGGATGGAAGAAAAAAGAGGGAGAGGATGAATAAGGCAAATGATTGTTTGCAAAGAGGAAAAATCGCCATGGCAATCGCAAATCCAATCTCAGCTGGAATGTTTTCTGGACGGAAACATGTGGGTGTGCGCATGGGTGTGTGAATCTGAGAACAGTTTTGCGGTGACATTTAGCAGATGACATGTAGATGAATGACCACCGAGTGACCCACTGTTGAACTGAACCAACACACACAGTTGTGTACCTGGCCACATTCGGCTGACCAGCTGAACATTTGTGTTACAGCTCACACTTATTCTGGGCTTCTCAATGATCAGAGTAATGCAGGGTGAGAGTGAGGGGTAAACACACTTGATAACACAAACAAAGGAGCAGCTGATGGACAAACACGCATGGAGGAGAAATGTGTGCCAAAGCATTCTTGTTGTTTGACCACCTCTCTGTTCGCGGCTGCAGATTTGATCACAGTAATTAAACACGCGCGTTGGTCTTTGAGCGGCTGCGTGTTTGAACGGATGTTCGAGTTGGTTTCTGCTGGTATTTCAAATGTCATCCGCCGCATTCTTGCACACTGTAAATTGCTCACCAAGTTATGAATCACAACAGCGATTCATCATCCAGCCAGCTCGTCGAAGCTGTTGAATTAGCCGTTTGAAATCAGGATGTGCTTTTTTTTTCCACAGTAGAAACGCTCTTTCAACAGTCAAATGCAGCAGGAAGCTTGGTGCAATTAACAAAAAAATCAAGTCAAAGTGCAGCTAAATCAAATAATCATCAGATGATTTGAAAAGGTTTGTTGTTAATATTTCATGAATGATAAAAGCTGAATAAGGAATTCAAAACGTCATTTCATCCGGCAGATTTTCGCAGTGGCTCAGAGACCTGAATGCAGACGCTGCATCTCCTTCAGTTTTCAGATCAACAGAAGAGGCCTACGATCAATAAGTAATCTTAAAATCATTTGTAAAACGTTCTGTGAAAAGAGGCCAAATTAAGGAGGGTGTAGCTCTTGGGCCGTTCTTTTCCTATCATGAGGAGTGAATTCGGATAAGCTTTATACCACTGAAATAAAATGAAAAGTAATTCCTGCAGTCATAAACATTAGATGGAGCGGGGGGATTATTAGTTGATATTTTTGCTGAATTATATCAAGATCATAAGACCTTAAAATCATTGTTCTCCTGCCTGAACTGGTAATTCAGAGAATATGTATTTACCAGAGCTCTTAAAGGAAAAATGGAATAATAAGCTTTAAGAAAATTGACTATTTGTCTGCAATTTTCTTTATTTTGTTTTGATAAGCTATTTAGCAACATGGCCTTTAAATAAGTCTTAGTGTTATGGTAATTAATTTGGTAATCCTCAGGTTGAACAGCTGTGGATTTACAACATTATACAATGTCTTACCGTGTGTTTTTGAGCCTTCATAAGATGTGCTGTGGCGATTTCCCATCACGTTGAGGTGCTATCAAGACTGCGGTGTATTTACTTGAGAGAAATATTCATATTCAATGTGAGGTAATGAATGCATTTATTATATATTAATGCTGGCGGGCCTTTGTTGTAGCTCAGGTCAGGACCTGCCAACGAGCGGATCAACAAGGTTAAAGAGCTGGTTCTTGCTGTTTGTATTTGGGTCGGGCTTGACAGCATGTGTCTGTCAGCTAATTGTTCGTTATCAGGTGTTCGCTGATGAGACTGGAATCAGAGTCTTGTCAGGATTAACAAGAGCATGAATAGAAGCGCGTACCCTGAGCTGACATTTGGACTGTGGGTCTGGAGGAGAGACTGATTGGGAGTCATCGGGGTCATCAGCAAAGAACTATAGAATATAGATTAAAGGTGTGTGCCTGAATTAGCTCCATAGCACCTCTCGAGGAATCGTTCCTTCTGAGAAGGTGTAGAAACGATTCGACGCTCACATTTCGCTCTGTTCATGTTAACACACACGACGGGCCTTCTCATTAAAAGGGACAAAAACAAAACGAGGTGAGGGAGACTTTTTACGCCACTGAGAGACTGATTGTGCTTCTAGTGTCAACATTTAATGCTGTCAGTGTTCAGGATAACAACCTCAGAGGTCATGCAGTAGGAAGGATGGCCTGTACAGCAGAAAATCTCATTTCTATATCAATATATAAACAGGCTGTGGTCGGAACACTTCCATTCTTTCAGCGTGGCTTCATACATATAGACTAATTGATTTCTCAGGGACCTCACTGTGCTTTATCAATGAGAGGTTTCAGAAAGGACTGTCACATCATGCAGATCTGTTTCTTAAATCTTTGATGTCACACCACACTGTTGAGCAGACTTTCATCTTTATACTTCTGCTGTTCGGGGGACACAGAGGCAACAGCGTGCTGGTTTTTCATAAGTTTCCTCAGCAATAATTCTCCTTGCTAAATGATCACAGAAGGAGCACCGTCTGCACCATCTAATAAACAAAAGTGCATAAAAGAGATGAGCAGGTGATGGTGGTCCACATTATAATATCGTTACTAGCTGCTGTTAGTCAGATATTTGGATGATGATTGGAGCAAAACCACTGGTTTACAATAAAAGTCAATGAGACATAGTCAAAGACATCCACGTTTTTCTATTACTGTGGATGGGAATTGGAGCTGCGTGGAGTCGTCCTGCCAGGTAATGACTGCCAAAGATTGATGAGCTGCTGAGCCCGTTGGAGCATTTAGAAGCTAAAGAGCTGGATATTTTTCTGAAGAGATGGTGGAGACCAAAACAAAGCTACAGGGAGAAATAATATTAGACGTTGTTTTTTGTTTGTTTGTTATGCATTTACTGGGTTAATTAATCTGTATATCTTTTAGCACATTAGTTTTTTTTATGCATAAATAGAGTTATTTCTGGAATGTCTGCCACCTAAATTGGAATAAGAGAAGAAGAAAATAAATTAATGGATGGATGGATGGATGGATGGATGGATGGATGGATGGATGGATGGATGGATGGATGGAAGGCAGATGAACCCAACATTGTGTGGGAGGGAAAACATGCTAATCACCAGATTTTGGTCACTAAATGTGTTGTCTAACTGTTTACTTCAACTGGTGGAATTGATCCCGTAAGAGATTCCCAAGTTGAAATTGGTCTTCTTTGAAAGCAATCTTTGAAGTGTAATGAAACTGGAAATTGAGTAATGCTGAAACGTACATAATCGGCTTCAGAGCGTCAGATTCTGAACAGTGGTAAGAGTTGTGGAGTAATGTTAAATGATGGGTAAAAAAGACATTGTCCTCAAGAGGGTTTACTGCAAATGGGTTTTATACTGAGGCTGTAATTCAAGTTAGCTTAAACATATTTCCAGAGAGTTGTCTCTTTCATAGTTATTGGATTTTGAAAAGAGACAAAGAACAAACGTGCCATCGTTTTATGCGATCTGGGCTCATCCATTGCTGGTTTATAATCCCAAATTCCCAATCAAATGGTCTCTTCTCATTGTTGATAACTGGCAGATTTTTCTAGTCTTTACAATCCATTAATATCATTTTTAACAATTAAAAAACCTTGAGAGATTTTAAATGAATGGGTCAGAAGAAACAACTTTAATGCTTCAGTTATGGCTGTCTAATTTTCAATTAAGATCACAAGATCCAATTTCAATTTAGTCCCAAACACTGTGATGTATCTTTCTGCCTAATGGCCTTCCAGTCCACAGAGGGTTGGATTAAACAGCTTCGTCTGGGCCTCCTCTGAGCTCTGCAGTCTCAGGCTGAGTGTTTGCGAGACAGAGTGCTGTATTAATGTCTATCTTAAATAATCATTAAGCCCATAATGTTTTGAATTGTGAAAGAGAAAAATCCAGCTATGGTGTTCCATTTTTTTCACCAATATAAATCAGTTCATCCCCATGAACCTTTTAGAACTGTATAATAAATTAAATAAGGCTGCTGGCTCTTCAGAACAGAGCAAATGTACCTATTTTTGCTTCGTGCTATCAATTTGAAAAAGTGCCATTTAGAAACCACAGAATCAGATCTCCAAACCTTGCCTACGATTTGCCACTTTTTGAAAATATATTCAGCTATGAAAATGATCGATTGATAGCTTCCAATACATTATGAACAATCCATTTTTTAAATTTTTACATGCAAAAATCCAGTTAAGTAGAGGGCAAATAAAAATGACCTGAAGCAATTAGATTGACATTTTACCCGATTGTTCAATCATCCAAACATTCATGGCCACAAAATCTTAAAAAGAGAGGATCAGTATTTTTCTAAACCATTACAGGAAGCAAATGCTAAATCAGGTTGTGATGATAGATGATGCCAATGATATTTACAACCCAGGCTGACATCACCAATAACAACTTTGATTGATACACAAAACTTGAATGTAATAGAAAAGGTGAATAAAAGGTAGACTGAAGTATTTTCATTTCAGCATCTGTTCTCTTAGAGAGTCAAGTACAAAGAGAAGAAAAAACTGGGCAAACTGATTGATCAGGCTCCTGTGAGCTGAATACGGAATTATTTTTAGCCTGCAGCTTTTAAAAATCCACTTGCAACTGTCAAAGCGCAAAGAAATCCACATGTTACACAGACCTGCTGTTTCCCCAAGGTGTACATGTAATGTAACGGGAGGTTATTAGAATAAATGCATACAATAATGGACATATCAATAAGTCAAACTGTCTGCTGTCAGTTAAAACAAGACTGGTTCAGTAAACATATCAAGTTGCAATAAGGCATCATTGCAGCATCACAGACTTTAAAATCTAAAGCACAACTGAAACATTTATTTGAACTTATGTGAGACGTAAAACGTACTCCTATCTGAATTTATACGTTTTAGCCCGGTTGTCTGTACTACAAAGCAACAAAATCTGGATATAGTTAAGTGATCTGGCCAAAGTCTAATGGGGGTCTTGTTATCACAAGTTGAGTTATAAACTGTAGGTCTCCCAAGCTTTTTCTGAGCTGTGTGTAATATCATGTCACACAGGTTGAGCTGGCGTCAGATCACCAATAACTGTTTATCTATGGTCAGATATTTATCACAAAACAAATAAACTATCATACAAAACCAAAGAGAAAGCAACATGTTTTTGGTGTCAAAAACAGTAGAACAAAAGTAGTTTTTGTTGCACAGGGATCTTTTTTTTTTAAATATCCATGAATGTGGATATGAGTAATAACACACAAATAAGTTGGTGCAATTTAGGCCAGCTTAATATGTTCCAGGGTCATGTACTGTGCTGGAAAAATGCAGATAATCTTTGAAGTTCAGTGATTTTCCTCTGGCTTTTTTCCCCCCACATTATTTACATCGCAACAGAATGTATTGATTTGCTTCTCAAATTAACTGCATACACATCAATCTGAATAAAAATGTCTGTAGAACAGTGTGGAGAAACTGTGGAGACTTGAACAGGTGCAAAACTCTTTTTCACCGCCGGAGATAAACATTGCTATAGCAACGCGCTCTTTTTCTCTGTACCTGAATATCACCTGCGATCGACTATCGACTGAAAGATGAAAATTCTTTTTGCCCCAGCAGCAGCTGTCTTCTCTTCGTCTGCCTGACTCTTTTATCGTTTACTCAGTAGGTAGGAGTCTAAAGAAGAAGAGTTCCCATTGACTGGGAATTCTTTAGACCACATCCTGTTATTTCCTTCCTGTCTTCTGTCTTTAGAAAACAAACTTTAACCAAAAATACTGAGTTCAGATAAGAATCTTTTGATATAAGAATTTAAGAAGGACAATCCTGGAAAATGAATTTTGAGATACATTTTTCAGAAGGGGGATGTTGTGAGAAAAGCCAGAGGCCGCTATGAGATCTGCTCTCAAAGTGACAGTACAGAAAACTGGTAATCTTTTTTACCAAAAGTGCACCCTCCTATTTTTCCATATACCTAAACTGGATACTAATTGGTCCATGCTTTTGTTTTGTTTTTTGTCTCAAATAGATAGCCTGTTGATATAACGATGGCTTCTCTCATTATTTTGATCTAAGAAGTAAGAATACTATGAATAAATCTGCTTCAGCCAGTCCCATGGTGGAAATAGAGGATGGACTAATTTACTACCGAAATAAATTGGATGTGTCAGAAATTTTGAATTATACTTTTTTCATGGTAAAAATATACAGAATTACATTTGCTGCCAGTCAGACAAAACATTCTTTCATTTTGAATTTAATGAAAAAAGTCCCCTCTGCCCCCCAAGAATTCTACACTATATAAAATTTGGATGGCTGGATTCCATTTCTTTTGACATTTTATTAATTCTCCTGGCTTTTTCTCGAGACACGGCTCTAAATTTAGATAAGTAGATGGTTTAATAGTTCTGTATTTAAAGCCAAGATACGGAGTCTCAAACAAAGATGTGGAGAAAAATTCAAGATGTCCATTTTTTAATGAAATTAAACTGTTATGGAGTCTCACAAAACGTAGGATTTTCTTTAATTTATCTCAAACACAGATCATATGGTTGACATAATGTAAAATAAATATTGTCTTCTAATAGTTGTTGAGGACAATATTGTTAGAGGCCTGTCAGCATGGCAAGGGAACCCTGTTGTTCACTGTTATCTCGCTGGACAGAATCATTTGTCTTATCCATTGAGTTGCTCCTTATTTCTCAAAAGAGTGAACAGAACCAGATCAGATGATGGTAATCTACAAATAAGAAGGCGATTTAGTTTAGATTACACAATGAGAAAGCCCTCATGAGCAGCTAAATTCATTTCGGGGCAGCAGAGGCATCAGGGTGAATCTGTAGTTCAAGACTATGGTTGTTTTTGCTCCATAGTAGGAAAACCTTTACTCAATAGACAAAAAAGACTCAGGATAAGCACTTCTCTCTTTCTTTGTGGATGTGTTTTATAGACGGTGATGCTGCCATGTCTTATGACAGTGATGGGTCTCATGCTGAGTGCAGCATGCTGAGTCTCATCAGAATGTGTGGGGATGTCTGTGCACATGTGTTGAGAATGGCAAAAACACTCCTCAACAGCAGCCCTCTCTGCTCCTCTCTGCTCCGTAATGTTCGGCCCAGCTGCACCGCCTGCAGCTCAATGCACCTCAGCCCATTTAGGCGTGATTGAATCAGTAAGTCCAATCTTAATATTGTTTTCAGAAATCTGAAATGAACGCAGGTTTCGTTATTCTGAGTAAAGTACAAACAGGAAAATTAGTCAAGCCACAGCTACACAGCAGGAAGACAAAATTAAGAGTAAAAGTGCTCTCCAAAACTAACAAACTAACAAGACTAACAAACAAAGCTAATATAAAATGTCAAAATTATTTTCCAATGATTCATTATGTTCAGTATGTTTATTTGGAATTTAAATAGTTTTTTCCTCCTTCCTCACTTTGATTTAATTCAGTTTTAAAAGTTTGTTTTGATAATTGTCCTTGTAGTCAATTAAAAAGATATACAGTTTTAAAGCTTTTAACTCTGCCTGTCAGATCAAACTTTAAACACGGAGACATTAATCTATATGGGTGGTGACGAAACAGAGCACTGAGATTTTAGTGGATTTTGTCTGATTACAGACTTCTGGACCCATCTGTTGCTTCAGAACCATTTCCTGCCTTCGTTTCTAATATGCTCACAACTTGAGAGATCTGTACTTCAGTCATCAAATCTGTTCTTTTCCTGAAACAGATGAGAATGAGGCTGACTCACCTTTACATAATGTCGATATATAAGTCATTCTTACGAAATTATAACTTTTTCCTGAGTGTTTGATTTCATTGGAAAAGCATAAATAGATGCAATTTAGAGGTAGACAAACATACTGCTACATACAATAATAACGAACAGGTGTTCCAGCTGATTGCATCAGTTATGCTAATGGTGTTGCAGACCTGCACAAACCCGGAAACACACAGAGTGCTGAATGTTCGTCTTTTTAACCTGTAAGGCTGATAATCATTTTCAGACCCATCACCCACTCTACTCCAGAGTGGGTGGTGTTAGATGTTCAGATGTTATTTTGGGGAGGAAATGATGAGTGGTAATTTTCCAAAATTGTAAAAGCAATTCAAACAGACGAATTACATCCATGACTGCTTGAATATGGGACCAGCAGCACCGAGCACTTTAAAGGCAGACTTTATTTTTCTGTTTCCAGTGTGAAGTCTTTACATTAGAGAGTCTAATTTCAATGAGGGAAATATTTTGACTGTATTATACACATATATGATCAGACTTGAATAAAGCAAATTAGAAACATGTCGGTTCCAGGTCATTGTTGCGTTTCAGGGATGTCCTTGACTCCTGTTATATGTCTGACACATCCCAAAAACAAAAGATCTTATCTGGTAAGAAGACCATTTCCATTACAAAGAGGTTGAGCGGCTTTAAACAACAGAATTTGTCTGATGTGAGGCATTCTGTATACATGCAAGAGCTCTTTAAAAGCAACCCTTCAATATTTGCATTATAGATGATGACATCCAGATGTGTCATGAATTGCTTTTTCTCCTCTCAATCCTCTGCAGATGTGATCCACACCGTCGGGCCGATTGCACAGGGAGGGGTTGGAGACGAGGAGAGGAGAGCACTGAGGTCATGCTACAAGAACAGCCTGCAAACTGCCACGGAAAATGCTGCCCGCACTGTGGTGAGATTCATCTGAAAGCAGGGCACAAACAGGGAGGTAGAAGAAGAAGGCGAGGGGGGATGAGAGTGTTTGACAGGTCAGGTTAAGAGAAACAGAATGTACAGTCAGGGACATACTAAATGCAATCTGTAACTCACTAAAGGACAAACGAAGTAAAGAAGGAAAGGAGGCGTTAATAATAGGAAAGAAAGGAAACCGTTGCAGGCACAGTTTGTGTCAAGATTCTGTGGTTGAAAATAAACTGAGTTAAAGAGAAAAGATTGATCTCATGGGGATTTCTTTTCAAAGGACACTACATGCTGAGGTGGACTGAATTGTGACAGGTTTTAAAAAAAATCTTAGGCAGGAGGTTTCACAGAGAACAAAATGTTAAGAAGAAACGCCAATGCACCATCAGAAAACGTTTGGAAACAAAACAGATACCCAGACAGTAGAGAGGAGCTTATGCATTCGTGGTTAGACTGAAACGAGCCAAAGTCATCGCAGTCGGTTCTGTACATCCACAGATTTACCAGTCATATGTTTATCTATGGTCTAGAGGGGATTATGAATCACATCTGCCCTCACCGTGTGCAGTCAGGTTAAATGAATAGAGCACAGGAGAGTAGGAGCATCCTGGCATCTGCCTGTGCTGCTGCGTTTGACAGCAGGTGGAGAATCTGCCAGATATTAACTTTTCCGTTGAGTTGACTCACATGAGAACTGATGGTGTCGCAGAATTATGCCATACATAGCTTAGATTTAAAACCCTGTAGATTTCAGTGGTGCAAGACTTCATTTTATTGCCGTTAAATGCATTTGTTGTACATGTGACCTCTGCATCAGTGTGAATTCCGGATTTCTCTACATGTGCAAACTGAATATTTCATGCTGTTGTTTCTGTATACTTAAAAAGTATGTTGAGGAATCACCATGTATACATTTAAAGGTACTGCTCTTTATAACTGTTCATACTTATCACAAAGCAGTAACTTCCCAGAATAACTGTAAAGTAGGCGATGAGGAGAAAGGTCTTTCTAAAGTCCTGCTGGTTGTGATAATACACTGAGTTGGAAAACATATTTCACCGTGTCATGCTGAGAACCTTTTGAGCGATTCGAACAAAACAAGAAAAATCTGGTGCAGACCAGGTTTTACCTTTAAACGGCTTCTCTTTTCACCTTGTTAATTTTGACATTTAAAGCTTCATGTTAGCTCTGATAAACTGCAAGTAATAAAGTGGCATTAACAAGAGATCCCCGTGCAGGCAGTCTGAAAGGAAATAAGAATTTCAACATAGAAATAAGTAAGTCCAAAGAGTATAAATACCCTTATTGTATTACAATAATAGAGATTGGACAGCTGAGAGATTAAATAAAAGGATTATGAACTGCTGAGGCGGCAGTTCTTGGTCTATGTCTAACATTCTCAAGAAAATACAGTTAAAAGTACTTCAAGCAATAACTTGCACTTGAAAACATTCAGCTAGAACACAATCCTTTCTTTTTATAGCTCCTGTGAGCACTTAGATCAGGGGTCTGCCAACTATATTTTTGGTAGGTTTTATTTTTGGTTTGTTTTTTAGTTGTACCATCTTCCACCAAGTAGAATTAATCTGAAATCATAGATGTTCCTTAAAATAAAAAAAATTTGAGTTGATATCTCTGTATATATAGTACAGGCATACAAGGCATTTATCAAACTATAGGATACAAAACAGGAAACACTTGAAATTTCTCTTCACTTGGTAGCATCAAATATTAAATTATAGTATCAGAATAAATATTAGCTAAATGATTTGACATGGACACAATATCCAGAAGTATAAAAAACAAACAAAAGACAATCATCACCGAAACTGGAAAAACAACCATCATCTTAAAGCTACTGACGAGGAGCTGGAGGGCCACAGGTTGAGCAGTCCAGTGAAAACCTCAGAAGAGAAAACAACTATTTTTTCAGTAACCGTTTTTAAATGGTTTTGTTTGGAAAAGTCACCACAGCATGATAAAATCCTTCTCGGCTGCTGTCTTTCTCAAACCAGCATGACATCATAAATCATCTCAACTCACAGTCTTGGCTACCAAAACAGACGACAAGCTATCATCCATTGTCTTTTTACCATTATCATGTTATATCACAACACATTAGTTTATCTCACCGGGGGTCAGGGTATCATTTGATAATCTGGCTGATGAACCTTAACAATAAGATCACATTAAGAAGGATCTGGTTGCTTGTTTTCTGCTGTGTTTCTAAACCAGGCTCTCTACCTCTTGTTGTAAACGAGGTGTTTATACCAGATAAACAATTGAAAATGTGCATTTAGATCTACATAAGTCTTAGATGAGAGAAAAGCAATTATCAATGTGAAAACATTCAACCAATGCAGACTGAACCATGCACAACTGCATCCGTGCAGAAAGAAACAGGGGCAAAAAAAGAGTGTAAATTAATAATATCATCATTATCATTGCACGATCATCAAGGCTGGCGGGGATCTATAATTACAAGCTGTGTTCCTGTGGAATGTCAGACAATTTTCCTCATTCTTCCAGAAGCTGTTATTAATTCTCTTTGCACCTTATCTCAAATAAAACGGATCAAAATGGGCCTTCCTGCATTCTCTACAAGTTCATTTTCCATATCATTCCGTCAAAGGAATTAGTGTTTTTTCCATTTTTTTGTCATTATTCTTTAAATGTCTTTGAAGATATATTCTTAAGAGGCACATTAAGAAGGACTTAAACTTTAAGTGTCAGAAAAAAATGTTTATGAAATCACCTGTTATCAGCTGCCCTCTGAACCTGTGCTCATACATCAATAGGTGTATGTCTTTGTTGTAATTAATATTTGCTCCAACTATAAGTGAGCGTTAATCCCTTTGTCTGTCTTATTCTGCAGGCTTTCCCTTGCATCTCCACTGGAATCTACGGTCAGTATCAGCATCACATTTGCAACCATGGAATCTTTATGTGTGTGTGTTACCCTGCTTAAATGCGTTATTCATCGACTGTGCTCTCCATCAATGACTGCTTGTCTCTGGTATCACTCTGTCTGTTGTGGTTAAGCACCAGAGTGCTTAACCATGCTTTACCCATCGTCACATTATCTCCTCCAACCCGGAGGTGGTTCTCAGATTAACGCCCTGGATTGAGACTGGCAGATTAGTTTGGAGATTGTGTCAGACTGACTATAATCCCCGTCACTCTGGCAGAGGAGAGAGTTAACGGTAGTACTTAAATGCACACTGTGTTGACACCTTTTTAGAATAAAGAAAAGACCAAAATTGTGATCAACTCAGTGTGTGTTTTTTTTCCCCATTGCCCAAGTGAATGTTTTATCATTTCATCTCTGTCCTCTTTTGCGTTTATTTAGGTCAGGGGGTTTGGAGTGTAATAAAAGATTACGTAATCATAGCAGACATAAGCTGCTTGTGCCACTTCAGACCACCACAAAACATCAGGATACAAAGGGAATCTCGATTAACATCCGACTAGAGGAAGCACAAGAAACTTATTTCTACACTTTTGATCTTGCATCACACATGGGATACTGAAGGATTGTTGATCGCTTTATGATTCATGCTCCCAACCCCAAATTTGGCCTCATATCTGCATAATTTCAAACAGATAGGACTCAAACAGTTCTATATCAGCTAAAGAAAAATTATTATGAATTCTTTTTAGAAAAACAAACTTTTTAAACAGTAATTACATCTAATTACTGATTAGATGGCCAGAATTCAGAACGCAGTAATACTTATACAGCATGTAGAAAAGTCGTGTTTTTTGCTGTTTTGGTCCACTGTGACAGTGGCTTATTCATCTACTATGAATTGATGAGGATACATGGCGTGATCTTGAGAGAAAGCATATTTATATTTTACTTCGTGTTTAGTAGCCGAAGTTCAGCTCCTGGAGAGCTATTACAGAAAAATGTCTAATATAGGAATCTATGCTATTGCAGTAACAGGCTGGTGAATGTTAATAAATAAAAGCATTTGGGATTAATAAACTATCGCAGCTGGGCATGACCAGGCGGACCGTGTTCGCACTCCTGTAATGCTGAGAGTGGAAATGACTCTTTTGGTAATGATAAATGATTTATTACATAAGCGGAGCTATTAAACCAAATATCAGTCGTTCTAACAAGAACTGCTGTTGACGCTGATTCACATCCCTTATGTAATTGTGGGTTAACATTCATGGGGGATAACATCCCCATGTACAGAATGATGACTCCATAATCACTCCGCATGTGTGTATTTGGGCTCAGCAGTTTGGCCAGATGATTAACTCTCACAGCTTTTCCAGAAGTGAAAGGTCCCTGCTGCTGAGTGACTGTACAAGAGGCACCGTAGTCCTCCTCCATCTGTTTCCTTTATAACCAACAAGTGTGCTGTTCCGTCTCCAGTTGCTCCATCTTCTCCTCGGATTAGACGAGGCATGAGACGAAGTGAGAAAAGCCGGCCCGCAGTGTTAGACTAGCAGAGGGAAAAAGCACGCACCTGTCTGGAAAAACACAGCAGACAAGAGGACAGCGCAGAGAAACAGATCTGTCATTGCATCTGTTGTGGCAAATTGTATGTAGATTTTTGGGTGTTGTGTGTTTGTGTAGGATATCCACCTGAACAGGCTGTGCACGAGGCGTTAGCAACTGTGAGGGAGTTTCTTGAAGTGCATCACGACAAGGTGGGTGTGTGTGTTTGTGTGTGTGTGTTTGCGTGGGTGTGATAGGCAATTTTTCCCTACCATTTCCTCCAGGTATTATTTCTTTCACAGCTGTTGTTTTTGTTTTCTGGTGAGTGTGTGAAGGTGCATTGAGAAGGCACACAATGACACGCACACACACACATGCGTCTAACCACACTCTCCTAAGTCCTGGCTCTCATGCTCATGGCCAAGTCTGCGCTTTAATTGGCTCCTTGCGGGACTAAACCCAACTAACAAAAAAAAAAACACACAGACATATGCACACACATTTTTCCCCGGAGAACCGACCAGCCGAGAGAAGACAAAGTGATGGAATAGATGACTGGAAGGCAAAGATGTACGGAGACAAGAAGGTGATCAGAGATTGGAACAAAGCGGAAACTTTCCAATCACTCGTTTGCACGCTCCGAACTCTCCTCCCTGCTTCCATCTTTACCTCACAGGTCTCCTCCCACTCTACTCTCCAATCTCTTTCCATCTCCGTAGCCAGCCCCTCTCACTGAGGGTGTCGATGTTATTGTTAGCGCTCGCATCTCCAGAGGTTCTGTAGCAATACCAGCCAACTGATGCCGTCAGCCACCGCGAGCACACCAGCGCAAAACATAATTCAAGGGCAAAAGGCCCTGAATGTTTAAATATAAGAATAAGAAGTCATATCAACAAGGCTCTTATTGCCATTCTGACCACATGTGGCTCTGCTGTGTATTTTTAAACGAGGAAAAAAGTCAAGTTAATAGCAGAGGTTGTGAGTTTTGTGCATACATATAGAATGTGTTGAATTGAGCCCTCTGTGATGTTTTACAGCGTGTTTTGTTGAGCTTTCTTTGACTTGCAGCGCTAAAATGTGAGCTAAAAATCACGGACACAATAAAATAAAAAATAGACACAGGATTCAGAACACTGTGCCAACACTCTGTAATATAGGGAATTAATAATTACTTTGTGAGTGGGCAACACAATTATTGCAAGAAAGTTACACCCAAGGCAGCTCATACAATTTATAGCTGTTCTTTTTTTTTTTTTTCAAATAAGCTTCACATGGACAGTTTTGACTAAATTATCTATTTTTCAGATGCTGTAAACGCAGTAAATCATATCCAGGGTCCTTGGACTTTATGAAAAGTTGGAGTACTCCCCCTTAGAGGGGAATCCCGAAGCACAAGTCTCTACGTTTCTTCTGCTGGGATTTATTATCCTCTTGATTAGATTCTGCATTAAGATTCAGCGCTGTGTATGATCATTTTTTAATCTCGAATCGAGGTTGATGGTGGGAGCTTCGGTCTAAACTTACCAAATTCAGAATAGAGTGAATAAGGAGTGTCTTTGCTTATCAAAGCAAACACTCAACTGTTAAATACAAACAAACTCTTAACCTGGCCTTGTAATGTAATGTAAAAATTCTGTCAGGCATGTTTTACAACATCTTCACACCTCTCACCTTTGAAACACCTGTTAGATTGGTCAAAAGTATCCTTCATCAAGAAGATTAGGTGTGAGCCTGTGCAGCAGACACACATTACATGCTGAGATTACCTGAGCTGAACAGGCAGGTCAGTGTGAAAATGAACGTCTAACCTGGATTTTCCGGCAAGATCGTGTTATTTGTTGACTCGCTGCTGTTTATGAGTGCTTTTCCTCTGAGACCGTGAGGCATATTTAGCTTCAAGTGAAAGATTTACTTCTATATATACTCACGAAGAGATTCTTTGGGAGGAATTATGGATTTAGTGTTTTTCCAATTTCAATTCAAATCATGGCTGTGCGGCACATCGAATCACCGACTTTATGATGGGTGAATAACAGCTTCGTCACCTGAGGCTCGACCGGCCTCCTCTGGGTTAAGAACAGAAAGTGTCCCCAAACAGTGAGGAATGCACACATGCATGCATGTGTCCTCACAGCAGCAATTATTCATAAGCATTGATTATTCCTGACACAGAGAAGGGTCACGAAGAGTTACAATCTGTACTTTTTTTTTGCATCTCACAGATTAGCTGCAGCATATTCACTGAATTAATTATTTCTTATACTGCAAGTTCAGTTCTTTGCTTTCATTACAGCTCAGAAAATTTTTCCCTATATATTTGCCAAATTTGATGAATATATCTATACATATATTTGGGTGTATATAATTATTATTAAATCCATCTCATTCGTGTCTGTGTGGCCCTGTGATGTCCAGGATGACTCACCTGCAAACCCACATGAATCTAAAAAGGAAAGAAGTCTCATGAGCATGAACTATGTTGTTGTCCTGTCTAGGGTCGCCACAGCGTCTCAACCTGAACTCGCTCTGTAGATTTAGCAAAAGTTTTTAAGCCAGATGCCCCAGTTTGGCATTGCAGGTAACTGTGGGTTCAATGTCCTGCCCAAAGACATCTCCACTGTAGCCTGGGAGCGAACCGCTGGCCATCGGCAAGCAACTTGTTCTGATGTCTTATGGTATAGAAAAGCTTAGCACAGCACAGCTCTGAAAATTTGAATGCACAATGCCAAGATGTAGTGCCATTATCAGATATAGATAAATGCATATATGATTCAAGTAAAATCACATAGTGTTCATGGAGATGTAAAAAAAACCAAAACACATGCATGACTAACCAGCTCATCCCTGTTCCATGTAAAATGGAATCAGGCCCTAAACGTGCCTGTACTCTTTCACCTCTGGTTTGCTCTCTGTAACAGTTCAGCAAGTACAAACAACTTATCGTCAGAGTTTCCGTTTGAGAAAGGAATATTTACAATTTTGGTAATGTGTCTCCATTAAAGACAGGCATTCCTGTGAGAGCCATTACATTCACTTGATGTTATTGTTAGCTGCAGCATCTCCAGGCTCTCAGCTGAGGTAATATAAAAATTAGTTTCCTACCGTTACTGCTTCCTGTTGCCAGTTGAGGCACTTTAGAATGGAGGTTAGATTTTCAAACTTAGCCCAAGGGATGTAGTTAGTTACCACACATTTCCATAACTTTCCTTTTAGCCTCCATGCAAATCTTGGTGAGTGATGGTAATTGTGTAGCAAGCCTGTCCTGAAAACTATTGGCCGCAGGCTAACTGGCTGCTGAATATTCTGTCTTTGGAAGCTGTGAAACTTAAACTCCCTCAAAAAGCAGAAAGTCATAGAACCAGTGACCCTGAATTGCCATATTTGGGTGGTGATGATGTTTTTATCAGTCAGTGCACAATTGCTCTTCAATCTCTAGAAGCCAAATGTTTCTGTTGTTGCAATAGCTTATATAAACGGGTTAAAACACACCAAATATGTCCAACAGGGGAACAGGATGAGCATATTTTGTCTAGTCTAAAAGAATTCAAAAGTGGTTATGGTAAGAACAGCTTCACCAGGTATCCAAAACTGAGTAGGTCTGTGTAAGGCAGTCCATATTGGATCACAGTATTGCAATCCAAGTCATTTTGGAGCCTACCAGTGTATAGAAGTAAACGAACCAACTGATGCAAAAGGTACACGGTATAAAGATGGACAAAATCCTGCTGCCGCTACTTTATTTTTGCGCTTTTTGTTTTAAATGTAGAAAGCCCTCCTCTGCTTGTGCCTTGATGAATTTTCACTGTGAGGCTGGATTAAGTCAAGTAGTATTTCACACATAATAATGATGGACACTGAGCCAAGCCCCCTATTAAAGCAGGCACTGCAACACTTGGAAACAGGCACAAAAGCACAAAAATGCCTTCTTTCTATACATCCCTTATTACACACACATACACAGATCTACACAATAGAGTACATTAATGCCTCTGTCTCCTCTTTTTGTTTCTGTTTCACACACACACACACGTACATTTCCAGCTCCCGCTCCTCAGCATGCAGGGTAATAAGCGCTTTGTCGTTGCATGATCATAATGGGGAGCTAATAGTGGAGTAATGGACTGATGCATTAGCAGCATTCTCCTGATATTGCTGGCACACAATCTTAGATACATTGTTTCCTCCCGCAGCTGATGAATTCACAATAACTGCATATGCTTAAAGTAAAGGTCATTTTGTGTCTGAAAAAAAACGTGTGTGTCTCTGTGTGTGTGTGTGTGCATCAGCTGGACAGAGTCATCTTCTGTGTGTTCTTGCCAGTGGATAAGGAGCTGTATCTGAAGAACCTCCCGCTCTACTTCCCTGCTGGTGAGTTGTCTTCTCATAGATACACATTGTACACGCACACACAACCAGCTCAGCTAAGTCAATTTTGCCACAAACAGACACGCACTCAGCACTGTGATAAATACACTTCATCATCCTCTGTCGGGCTGTTTGTACATTGAGCACTTTACACATGCAGATGGCCAGTAAACACACACGACTGTGTAAATGTGGCCTGTTTAAATGGCTTTAATTACATTTAACAAATAGAAACTTTTAGTCTGCATGCAGACCCCCTGCAGTCATGAACCTTGTGTTTGCTTTATGAAACATTTTTGTCTCATTAATGTAGAAACACTTCAGCCCTTTCAGAGTTCCAACGCTGAGAAACACTTTTTATACAAAGGAATGTCCCAAGATAGCCCCCTGAGGTCTACACAGCAGACTGCATTTTTGACATTTGTTGTTGTGCGTTAAGAGGCTGAATTGAAAGCGAATTCACATGTTCGAAAGAAATCAAGAACTATTACAAATTTAAGGCTTATCGAAATCAGATATAATTTCCTATTCAGAGATACTATTATAACTATTGGTTTGTGTATATATACATATATATAATTCCTGAAGGAGCTTTGGTTTGTTTGCTGTTGCTTTATATTATACGGGGCACTTTTCCAAGAGCTGTGCCCTTGTGAACAGAAATGGGGCATTCATTACTCTTTCTGTTGAAACTGGCCGAAAAAAAGATTCTAATTATTCTGCAATTTAATCATACAAACATTTTTTAGTAATATCTACTGCTGTCATCAAGGTACCCTCGAATGCAAAAGCCGGCGTTACATATATGTAATTTGGACCTTGAGAGAGAGGAAATTGTGTGCTGCTCTTTGTGTTTCAGTTCAAGTATTTAATTTAATTTGCGTTGTGTCTTCTTTTCCATCCTTGTAGTCTGATCACAGCGGCAGCTTATTTTTCAGGTAACAGGGTGATGGAACCCCCTGTAAATAACTGCATTTGGCGTGTTTGTTAAAGGGCAGTCTCTCCATGACCCTTCATATTGGGAAACATGCCTGGATATAAATTGCAATAGAGAAGAGCTTTCTTCCATTCAAACCATCATATTTGAATTAGAAGGAACATTCAAGATTCCATCTTAATTATGTGAACTCTGTCTGAGGTTTCTTTCAAAACTGACTAAAAGGAAAGCATGACGTTGTCACAGCAGATTTATCTGTTTTGTTAAACAAACTTTAGTAAATATATATCAATTTTATGCGTTTTAATGTTGGCTCATGCTGTGACATGATGACTTCTCCCATTTGTTTTGATTACACTCATGATTTATGGTGTTATACTTCTAAGCAGTGTGGTTCCTAAACATGATCACTCATTCACTCAATTATTCTAATTAAGGACTGGTATTACAACTCCAGTCTTAACCTCTAATTTCTTGCTTTTACTGCCACCGTAAATCAAACTCACCTCATGCCTGTAAAAAATTTTGAAAATGTGATTTGAAGAGCCTTGTTTTTCTCAGGTTATGAAGCCTGTTCACCTCTTATTTTCAGTAGTTAAAGAATTTTGCTAGCTAAAATGAAATGAATACATTTTGTCACATGACAAATAACACATTTCACTTAGACACTGTAATTCCAGTCCTGAATGACATGAAACATGAAATCCAAAACATGGATTTTAAATGGGAGGAAAGCATGGTGGTCTCCCTGGCATGCATAAGGTGTTAAATCCATCACACTGCACAGTGCTGCATTCTGCTCAACAGTTCAAGGCACACGAACACTTTATCATCAGGGAGGGATCTGCAATTCATATAATATATGCACCAACAGTCCAGGAGTTGAAGGAAAGCTGAAGAGCACAACATTTCCCTGGAACGCAAGAGCAATGTTGCTGCATGAGGATTCATTTTGTGGACAGATTCCACCAGTCAGGATTTTTCTTTCATTTAATCTTAGACCTCAGGGAAGATCAATGGCTGACAATAATGAGATCTCCTGCAGTGATGCATTCCATTTAATGCCAAAAAAATTCCTTTCATGGATAAAAATGTAAGAGTGACTAAGCAGACGCAGAAACACTGTGGGTTTAAGTCAGGTCATTCCCACATACCATGTAATGCTGAATCACCATCTCGCTAGCTGTATTAATCACTATTAATGCAGTAATTTACTCTTGTTTGAGAGAACATTAGTGCACTATTCAGAAACATTTGTCAAGAGCAGGAACTGATGTGCTTTGAGGTTCACAAAGAAGGTGATATAAATGCATGAAGAATAACGTGGCCATTTCCGTGTACAAGGCCTGCACCACACAGAACAATAGACCAAAAAGGAATAATAAAGTTGGAAACATACCAGCAGCAGCAGCAGCTGGTCTGGTGTCGAGGTAAAGGCATTTGTGTAACTCCAACATGGCTTCAGAGAAAGCCTGTCATAATTTTTTTACTCAGAACAATTAACACTTCTCAAGTCGTTACGCAACGGTTTTGTCTAAAAGATGACAAGATCGAACAAAACTGCTACTGCAACCTGCCTGGAAGCAAATTGAGGACAATCAGTTTTAACAAATAGCTGTGGAAATGCATGAACTGTGTAAATTGCCTCATCAAGTACAAAAATGTCAGATTAAGAAAAATATTCATACAGAGAAGTCTCAGACTGTTCACACATTTTCAGGCCGGACGTCCTCCCCCCATATTCCCTCATGAACGTGGACACGCATATTATTTGCATTTAAAGCTCACACAAGTTGTCAGACTTAGCCACAACGAACAGAGCAGAAAAGGAGGCGTTCAAACTCACACAATACTGATCACAGAAGTGTTTTCATCCTGCTGTCTCCTTTTTTACATCAACAACAGCATGAAAGAGGAAAATTAATTTTAAAAGTAGTTGTAGATCAAGTATGCTCAGAGTAAAGGTCAGTGAGTTAAAACAGAAATAGTGTGATTTCAAACCGATCAGTAAGCCGAGGTTCGGCTTGAGGGTCTTGTGAATTGAAGCACTTTGAACTGGCAGCACTGTTCAAAGTGCTTCAACTCACAAACGAAATGGGAATTTATTTCTCAATAAGTTTAAATGTAGTGATTTTTTAAATGATAGAATTGAGGTACCAAAATATGTGAAAATATCTATTTTCCTCTCCTTTCCACATCCACTTCAACATATTGACTGTGACCGCCTTTATAAAACGGTCTGCAGTAGTTTGAAGTGTGCCTGAAGGACTAACATTTCAGTCCCATGTTACCTTTGTTTAAAGGAAATGTTCAGCTTTGATTTGGAAAAGAGGTGTGCAAATTGTTTTTTCGTCTGTACAGATGGTGCATGCATTCGGCCTAACAAGTGGTCTTTGTAGACTTAAATACAAACACAGTAATTAAGGGCCTTGTGTCTTAGTGCCGTATTCGCTTTGAATTTTATATGGTCAGAATATCTCGGTTTAGTTTTACAGCTTAGTTTGACAAAAAAATATCAATTAGGGCTGCTTTGAAAAAAGGCTAACAAGGGAAACCTCATTCAGCTTCACGCTTGGAGTCTGTTTTGTGATTCCTTTGGTGAGGCAGACTTCCAGTAGGTATCTGAGGTGTCAAACAGAGATACGGCATCGAATCTACATCTGAAGCGTGAAATAAGCACTTGCACGTCTTCACGGTGTGGTCTCAACTGATTTAGGAATTTGCTATCCAAAAAATGCAGTGTGTCCCTTTAAAAAGCCTGCATGAGCTTTTTTGGCTCCTTCCCTCTGGAATGGATGTGCAGCAGATTTTGGAGCAGCAGTGAGCGTGCAGTTGTGCTGCTTGGCTGGTAGATGGACTGGAACTGCTACAGGCGGGCCCCCAAGTCCCCGCCATAAACCTAATGTGTGTCTAGTACCCGGCACTGCCCACTCTGGCCGGGTGATCGATGTGGATGCATTGCATGTTCTGAGTGTGTCCGCAGCCATGTTGAACCGAGAGTGAGCGCTCCTCGCTAACAGATCTAACAGCAACCAGATGCCTGAAATGCCAAAACGCTATTTACTGCCGTGTGGCCGAGGTAACGTATCCTCTCTGCCTGTTTGACAAGTTTCCATTTTTCTCTGTCACATTCCACAGAGGACACCGTGAAGAGTAAACTCTAAGAGCTCGTCGGATTCGGTTGCTGTGGATACACACCAGTACACGCAAAATCAAGATTCCTCCTCCTCCCCCACCTCTTCACTGTTGACTCAGATCAAAACCTTCTTCAACAGGAAGATAACTTATAAAAGGTTGATTGCTTTTTTGAAGTGCACACTGGCTTTCCTGCAGACGTTGATTAGTTTCTCTGCTTTTCCTGCTGCTGACTGAGGTTAAGCAAGGTGTTGTGATAAAGATGTGAAATGATGACAACTTCCCTGAAAAATAGACCGTCTGCATCTTAAGATGCAATAAACCTGCGATCAGTAGCTTCTCATCAGGCTCACAACCCCCGATGAATTATATGTCCCGTGTTCTTCAGGATGTGTATGTTAAAGTCCTAGTGGATGTGAGTGTGTGTGTGGGAGAAACATGACAAAAGCTTATTAAAACAAATCTCACAAGCCCCTTGTGTGTGAAGTGATTATATTTCTAGATGTGATGCGAGTCAATGAGTTGAGGCGCTACAAGGGAACACTTCACATGAATATTTCCTCCTTCATCGCTTACATCTGTATGTGCAGGAAGCTGAAAGTGGAGGGAAAACAAATATGGAGTTTAGTCAAGCAAGTTAAGTAATGAGCTGGTAGTTGTTTATTTTAACATTTTCAGTCCACATTTAGTTCAAAAAGAGAAAAAATCCCTTTTACCCATACAAGAATCTGTGCAGATAAGACTCGTCATAGTTATAAACGTCATATTAAACCATAAAACGTCCAGTAAAAGTAATATTACTGTTTGAAGAATTACAGAAAACACCAGCTTCCCAATAGAGTTATAGGCAGTTATTACTTTCAGGCCTTGGAGTCAAGTTTGAGTCCACCTGATGGATGTTTGCATTTTTGCTCATTTAGCATAATTCAAAACTCGCAAAACAATCAAAATGCTAATGAAGTTAATAACCAACAGTTGTGGAACAGCTGCACAGATCTGTGTTTAATCTGAGTCACTCTGTCAAAGAGATAAAAGCACTGACTGCAAGGATTTGCAAATCATTTAAGCATATTCAGAATGGTGCCAAGACAGTCATCAGATATTAAAGCAAACTTTAATTGTTTTTGTGTTTTTTTTAACTAAATCTGGTTGTATCCGTTCTGAGGATAAAGGAGTAATTGGTCATAGTGGATGCTCCATCAGTGCAACAGGATTTGTACATTTTGTGTTTTTTTTGGACATCCTGCCTTCAATCTAGACTTGTTTTTTCAGAATATGATGTCAGACCATAGTTTACACATAACTAAAAAAAGAAGAAGCAAGGAGTCGCTGTGGTACTGAAAGTTTTTGGCAGTCTAACAATTTTATCTTTGCTTCTGTTGTTTATGGACAAGCACACATCCTGGACAACAACAATAATCCTTCATTCTTCTTCTTGAGCCGTATAAATCCCGTTTGGCCTCTCCGACTGTCGGGCCGCACCATATGTACATTTCTGTAAGCACCACTGTACCTCTCCCTGCAGCACATCTGGACGGGTTTTTAATTGTTGCGGGATGTAGCGTTCACGTGTCAGCTTGTCGCAGGTGGTGATTTGTGTGAAGTGAAATGAGCGTTTAGCGAGCCACCGTCCCGCCCCGCGACTTTCGTCTGCCAACAACCATCTTTATTGATTCCAAACAATCTGCCATGGCGGCACAGAGGCATGTGGGGGAGAAGGGGGTGGAGAGTTGGGCCTGAGGACAAGAGGAAAATATTAACTACAAAGAATATCAACAGGAAATTTGGAGAAGACCCATTTTTATATAAAAGGCTCATCTGTCACCAGGGATATTGTCTTTTCCTCTCTCTGATTCCCCTCCTGTGTGGGGCTCTGTGTCTTTCTCCTCCTCATTTCTCTCCGTCTCATTGTTTAACTCTACAGGATAAAGAAGAATAAATAGATGGAAGAATGAGGGATGCGAAAATTAGAGAGAGGAGAGATGTAGGTGTTCAAACAGAGAGAGGAGGGGGGGAAAGAGTGGGAGAGTGGATGCAGCGTTGGTGGAATGATGGAGGAAAAGAAGAGATGGAAGGACTGATGAACTCATCTAAAGGCACTCTGGGTTTTTTAATAAGCAGCAGACTGTGAAGCTTCTCTCCGACCAGTCATTCTGAATAATGAGAGCGAGAGACATAGGACGAGAGGATGAAAAGACAACGAGACTCATTATCTTGCGACCAATTTTCATCACTGTCCCGTCAGTAATCCCTCTCCCTTTCTTTTCTCTCTCAGATAGTCCTCAGCTCTGTTCGAGATGACAGATGAAGACCAATTAACGCTAACTGTTTCAGTAACTTGAAGGCTGATTCCCTGCCACCCGCCAGAACATACACCGATAATCCGGCTGCTCTCGGAAATGACGTGCTGCCCAGGGCCCAGCAGCCCACCTGCATGTGCTTGTATGTAATGTCAATAGCCCTCACAGCAAAACACTTGTGTGTAAATGGCTCTGGATTTGTGTGGATGCGCTTGTTTATCATACAGCAGTGAACTTTGAGGTTTTCATAAAGACTCATTTAGGCTGATCAGTGCTGCCGCAGACTAACAGGTTTCTGCCTCATCAACAAACTTTGGCACTTAAACAGATTTGTTTCAATTCCGCTTTAGTTCTTTTTGTCTTAGACACACAATCTAATCTCTAAATTGTTAGCCTGTCTTACTCTTTGTTGCCTTTGTGTCATTTTACTCTTAGTGGAACCTGCATTTCCCTGCTGTTTTAGGTTTGCTGGAAAGCTCTTTCTATGTAAAAGGAAGCAAATCTGTGCATTTGCAGCTCGCTGAATGTTTTTTTTATTTTATTCGGGCATTGATGTGGTTGTCATCATGCTGTGCCTCAGCTGTTCATTGTTTGGACACGCATGGGCAGTGAAGTTAATTGGAGTGTGAAAAGATAATTCATTTCTATGCAGATTTTTGTCAGATGACAGCACAAAAAATGTCAATTGTCACACGAGGTGACACTCTTTCTGAGTGTCTAAATTTCTGCTGTGGCACTTCTCTAAACCCAACAAGTACTTCACTTAGAATCATTCGTCTTGATGGAAATTCTCCCACCTGAAAGCAGCATTTCTCTTGTTCAGTTACCCTAGTAACACCTGCTGCTGATTAAATTAATTTAGACTAAAGAAAGGAGCTGAAAGGTGGGAGGGATTAGCTGCACATTCTCAAAAGCGATGTGTGTGTGCTTCAGGGATCAGTATTTTGTATCACTCCCACCAAGAAATTATGCGCACCCAGACTGAAAACAACCATTTGAATTTAAGCTTCTGAGCTGATGTGGCACCAGGTGCTTCTGAAGTCACCGTCTGTGTTTTCACACCGGCTGTGGGCCGTTTATTAAATGTTTTACTGCGAGTATAACCGTCAGCCATTAACTGAGCTGCTATCCCGGTGAATGCATAAAGTATTCTGGGCATCATACCAAAACAGTGGCATGATCTACGTAAGACTGACTGTGACATGCCCAAAGTGGCATTGTTTGTATAGTTTGGCAGTGAAAAATATTTCATAAATACTTGAGCGACCATGGGTTTTCTTTTCCAAGTTAGACGTGTCTGTGTGTTTCCTCCTTTAATCAATCACCACTTTTTCTTTCATTCTTTCTTCCTTGCAGTAGGTAGTGGAACACAATCCGTGAAATGACAACAACTAAGTAAATGACGACCTCTTTTGTACTTGACCTAGTTGGAATTGGGTTGAACCATTTACATGTGAATAGAGACTGAATTTGAACAGGTCTTATGCTGTGGATGTCTTGTTTTTATTTCCACGAGGAATGAAGACGGAGTGCTCTTTAATATTCCTGCAATGGCAGTTGCAGATGTCCTTTGACATTCATATTCACTCGTCAAACCTATTTTTTTTTTCAAATGTATGGACATCAGTAAGGCAGCATCTGATTATTTCACTTTCAGGATTCAGGGTTTTCTTTACCACAAAATAATCCAGTATCATTGGTAAACAGCACAAAATGTTTACAAGGAAATCTTTCAAATTGAACAATAACAATATTTCCTGTACTCTTCTCATGCAGAGATACAGCTAATGCCTCATACAGCATCACATCAAAATTCAAACTCCCCACATATCTGGATGCATATTTGCATTCATGCTCCATGTCATGCCTCATTCATCTTCCCGTCCACCTTCCACATCTCGCTTTGCGTTACACACCATTACTTTGGACTCAAACACTGACAAACAGGAAGGGAGGGTGCCAGAAAGCACTCATATGACGTGATAATTAGATGATAATTCCATCCCTTAGTTACCTCAAACCGGGGTGTCATTAGCAGTTGAAAAATAACAATTGTGTAATCCTGCACCTCCTGGCTACCTCACAAATAAAGATTATTCTTACACAATCCGCTTACAAAATCTGCCTCATTCAGCACAAAGGCTACAGTGTTGAGTCATTTTAGTGTTCTCGTCTGTCTGTTTGATGTATATTTAGACTGCAAGATATTTGCTGGAAGGTTTTCAAATTGTTTGTTCAAAAAGCTGTCATCCCTGGCTGGTAATATTTCGTCAGAACTTCTGAATTCTATTTGAGGGATATCAGATTTTACCGTCAAACCGATGACTTGCTCCCATAGGCTATACTGAAGATGCTTTGGCGATGTTTTTCTTTTCAGTCTGTCAGAAAGTGAACTTTACCTGCATAGACCAACCACTGAAACATCTGACGGCACGACAAAAATGTATTCATATACAACATTATTGAGCAGCTAACTCCTCTGACCTCTCATCATTTTGTTTCTCTAAATGATATAAATGTCAATGTTTATTAAACGTCAATGTTTATTTTATGTCAAGATGAGAAGTCCTAAATTATAGGCACATTTTATTAAGCCACGGATTATCATTACAGTGCTAAATACTGCAAATAGAGTGCGCTAAAAGGAAATGTTTAACCAGCACTGGAAAGTCAGATATTAGGAAATAAAGCTTCTAGGTGTGTGAAGCACTTGTGTGTGTGTGTGAATTAAAGACAATTAAACACCCATACTAAATGCAGAGGTCTTGTTGAAAATAGAAATAAGGAATCCCCATGGAAGTGATTATCATCCAGGGCAGCTGGAACTGAAACCTATCTGGAGCGTCCAGAAGCACATGAGCTCAGAGGCAATGCCGAGGTACAGAAGGATTAAACATGGCCTCTACTGAATAAACATCCCGATTTAAGGATCGTAATCAGACCAAGTGACACCTTAAGACGCATGTTTCAAAAAGCCTGTTTCTGGAACAAACTTCAGACAACAATAGAGAAAGTCCACCGCACTCCTGAAATGAGGATTTTATGCAGGAGAACGCATCCTCACTTGAGTCTGAGTGCTGGGCTCAGAGAGTGAACAACAAAGGCTCTAAAACATTCTCAGAGCGTGTGGGTGCCTTTCAAACCAGAGATTTACAGTGGAGAGACACACAGCATCAATACGGGAGGTTGTGGTTGCTGCTTTAACAAAAGTTGATTATAATTATATCTGTTTCTTGACCGCCCCAAAAATGGCAGGTAATGTAAACGGAAGCAAAATGTCTGTTTACCCTTTTTCTGAAAATATACATATTATCTGGTAAAAATCCAATTTTGGATTTCTTCACTTTGAAATCGACGTATTTAACGTGTTTCAGAGTGCTTGTGCATACTCACATATTGAGAAAAGCTCACTTTTCTTTCGCCACATATCGTAGTTGAGGTTCAGGGACACTTTAAATGCTGCATTTCTTTAACAGGGAAATGAATCCTGAGGAATGCGATTTGCCTTGTAATCTTGCATGCCATATAGAATAATAGAATGAAACAGTTACTTTAGGAGGTATGAGGGGATTGTACCACGCACAAAACCGCTAAATGGGAATGTCAAGAATGAGCTCCATTATTTGACCACTGTCAATTTTATTTTTCAGTCGATTTTTCATTGCTATTCAATGCATTACATGTATAAACATGTGTGACAGGTTAATTAGATATTTCAAGTTGACCCTGGGATTAATTGTGAGTGTTCAGGGCTATGTGTCGCATTCATATCTTGGTGGGCCTGTGATGGACTGGCAACCTGTCCAAGGTGTACCCCCACCTCTCACCCAGTGACAGCTGAGATAGGCACCAGCCCTCACACGGTCCTGACCTGTAATAAACAGCAATAGAAAATGTTTTTGATTAATCATTCTGTAATTCTAAACTGTTTTGGAATACAATTTTCATGGATTATTGACTACCATATCCTGCCTAAAGAGATGCTGTAGATATGATTCAGACATCCAGAACTTCATTGTCATTAACTTAAGCATTTGTGTTTTCCCTTTTTTAGTGAGATGTAACTATGCCTTACAAGTCTGAACAGTGTTGCCTTGTGACATAGTAACAGAATTTTCATTATTTTCCTGAAATAGGTCAGAATTAGAAAACTGTTTAAAGCCATTAGACAACACTGACCTTTAATGTGATGGAGAGAAAAACATTGTGAAAAATGGCTTATTGGCCTCATCACTTATCGCTACCTTTAATCTATGAAAGTGTTCCCGTCTGAAAGCCCCTCTGCAAAAGGACAAGGATTTTTATACAATCAACAGAAATCTTGATGAAATTCTGTGACGTTTTACTCTATTCGACATCAAACAAAGCTACAGATTTTCAGTTTCCCTCTTTCCTGTATGGAAATGGGGGCACAGATATGAAATCGATAATCATCTATTTGACATAAAGCATTGTCTTGCACCAGTCAGTTCACTGCAATAGGAACTTTAAAACACCACATTCTGGCTGCTGGCAAAATGGCTGCTAATTCAATACAAATACTATTACAACTGATTCAGCTAACTTAAAGTATGATCCGAGAATCCATAAATGCACACCAGGAGATGCTGTTGCTGAAAAAGATACAATATGTGAGTCCACGTGTCTAAAAACTGTGAACTTAAGATGTGAAAAAATTGCAGCAGTTAGAATTTCAGGATTATTTTTTTGTAGAGACATGATAACAGTGTGTGGAATAAACAGTTCAGTTACCAAGTATTCACCCATACAACAGCTATAGCTACCAGCTACTCTTTTATAGTCACAGAATTAGCTTTGTAGTGAGGGCATTAGAGAGCATCTTCTTAATGGCATTAAAAAATGCGCAATGTTTTTCCTTTTGTTTAATCTTGCCCAGACTCCATATTTTTTCTAACTCTTGCGCATTTCCTGTTATTCCTTAACAAGCATACTATACTATAACATCATGGCATGCTGAACCTGTGAGAAAAATGGAAACATGAAAAGAAATAAAAGTCAGCTTTTTCATAAAATCTCTGCTGTCCTGATATTTTTCATAGACCTGATATGATATATTAAAGGCATAAGATGAATTGCCTTTGTGTATGGAATCTGCTAGTCTAATTATTTAATTTATCAGCAGCATGGAAGCCTCTTAAGCCATAACTGCTGGGAGGCTCATTGCAGCGGATGTTGAGATTCAGGGTATCAGACGTTCAAGAGCTGGGTGTTGAGTTGGTTCCACAAGGGCTACATGCTGAAGTCCTATTCGGTCCTGATGGGTAGTTTCCTTAAAACAGTAACATTAATGGAGACTTTAAGCACATTTAATGAATCAGACTTAATCACAGCCATTAGCGCGGCTGCAGGTGGCTGATGTCAGAGGGACTGCCTTTTAGTGGCAGCAATCACTGCAGCAGCGGTGCTGAGTTTTAGAGTTATGTGAGACCACATCTGGACTTCAGAGTTTGATTGTTTACTTGAATTTTTTTAAAGAAATAAAACAGCCACAAATAGTATTTGGCAGCTCAAGTCGGCCTAATGCCTGTTGGATTTGAAACCTAATATTTTATCATTTTAGATTAATGATGGCACAACATGTCTGTCTGAAAATCCTTCAGATGTTGATTTAGGCTTTCAATGCTGAATGGAGGATGCACAGTGGCGTTGTAGTTTGCTTCCCTCGCAGCAAGAGGGCTCCTGATTGGAATCCCTTGGGGACTCGGGGGGCCTTTTTGTGTAGAGTGTGCATGTTATCACCACATATGCATGGGCTCCCGCTGGAGACTCGGGCTTTTTCCCAAAGCCTGTCTGGGGTATACCCCGACTCCATTCCTCCTAGTGACCCTTCTAAGAATATAGACAATGGTGTTTAAAATCATGCGGGATGAGAACATGATAATACAAAAAATAACACACACATGTTCACATTGGAGTGTGAGCCGAATAAATCCCAATATCATACTCACCATTCATACTTTCAAATGTAATTGGTTCTCAAACAAAACAACCTAAAAAATGTTTTTTTCAAAAGATTTAGTTACTGAATAGCAATTACTTTGTATCTAATAAAATATTGCCACGCATGTCTCACTGCTTATGTAGTAATGTGAGTTTGCAACAGCAGCAAAGAGTTTTCCTGCCATTGTATGGTATAAAAACATCTCTCAGTATCTGACCAGTGACTCATCTTTCATGGAACAGGAGGACATCAGCAGAACTGAAAGGGGGCAATGAGATCTTCCAGATATTCAATGTGTAAAGAAAGAATTGGTCTGAATGTTCGCCATATGCCTAGAATGTAATCTATGACATGTGGTTTGAATGTGATTGAGTTCAGCTCTAGCTGTTGGAGAGAAAACATTGTATGCAGCATTCTCTGCAGCAAGTGTCTTCATTCTCACTGTAATTGAAAATCCACAGTTACCCATCAATTCACATCTAACACGACTTATGTCAGTGTAATTGACAAGCAGGTAAAGGTTATCTAACATAATTCACAGTCAATAAGAAATGTTCACTTTGTTTGATTTATTGATATCTGTGTGTTTTATTTCCAACAGCTGTGAACGCAAAACTGTGCTTGTCTTTTCTCAAGCAAACGTTCCCCTTTTTTTCCTTGGCTTACTAAGGGAAAAAGCACCTTCCCTTTTCTGTGCTTTTGAGCATACACTTTGATGTCTGTTGTCGCGACTAATTCAGAGGAAAACACAAGCCTAGCATTTTATCGCTGGATCCACATATTCCAAAATGTCTCAGTCTGTAAGCCATCCATATTTGGGGGGGAAACTAACAACACTTGCAGCCAAATTTATTGTCATCTCCACCAACCTCAGACAATGCTTTACATTGACTAGATCACACTATTAGATTTCACTGGCAATGCTCTGCCAGTGCTTTGTTTGATGTTTTGTATCCCAACAAGCAAACCTGACTTGCAAATGGCCCTCTTAACATCACTTTGAGGTACTTAAAACTCCAACAAAACCAAGCTAAATTGAGAGACAGATAAGCCTTGAGTTTCTGATGCTGATATGTGACTAAAGAATTCTGAAGTGAGCTCTCAGATTAATCGACATGCAGCTGCTACATTTTGCCGCGTGTGTTTTAACATCTTGGGCTGTTCATCATCAAACCCCTGCAGACACTGCCCCCATAAGAGAGATCTCTAGCTGACCACCTGTCCTTAGGCACACTTGTAGACAAGGGAATATACTGAGAATATAATATGTTCAAAGTGTTGTTTGTGTATGAATCTTGAAACAAAAAAGCAGCCTTGGGCTGCTTTTTCTCCACAATGATTCTTAGCTGTAAAACTGAGAACAAAATCCTAATAAGACAGAAAAGAGCTCATGTTTGCTAAACCAAGTCAAATTAGTCAAGCAGTAACTGCACAGTTCCTTGTTGTTCCAAAGTCAAACTGTTTACTGAAAGGTTAAATTGTGCCTTGTGTTTCTTGAATCAGAGCATGTATCAGCGAAACACTTGAGGCGTTTGTGAGTCGCTTGCATCGGCCAGCACTCAGAGAGAATGAGGGTCCAGCAGTTAGGTGAGATGGGTGATGTGTATGGATGAGCCCATGATGGAAGGAGCGAGAGAAAGGGGGAGGAGAGCGATGTTTACGGGTGGGTGTGGGGGGGTTGTGAGGCCAGTAAACTGCTTGTGAAATGAAAA
Organism: Menidia menidia; assembly: GCA_907169785.1. NCBI lineage: Eukaryota > Metazoa > Chordata > Actinopteri > Atheriniformes > Atherinopsidae > Menidia > Menidia menidia. The sequence goes on from CAJRST010036666.1 coordinate 8,192,270, forward strand.
TGGCTCTTTAGCAGAATCCAGGACACTTGGGCGCTGTGCTGGATCAATGTCTCTGATTTACTGTCTGAAAGCCTGTCAAAGACGGAGAGAGGCAGAGGGAGAGATGGAGCATGCAGGCCGGGAGGGGAGGAGGGCTGTACAGACAGAAGTTAGACCTTAGAGGTAGAAGAGTCCTTTAATGGAAGGAGAAAACGAAGAGATGGGGAGAGGCAAGGATGGAGAGGGAAATTGTCCATCAGAGTGACAGTGCAAGGAGGCCGAATCAGAGGGATTGCTCTTCAAGTCCTCACAGCCAAGATACAAAATCAATCAGTCAAGACAGTGGGGAAGGGCAATCTTGTTTTGTGCAGGGAATTGGTGTGGCCATTTGGGGTAAAATCAATAAGGGACACATGGTGTTTCTTAAATCTTTACTAACCCACAGAGGCAAGATTATTGACAAACAAAGGGACTAAACATGGGCAGTACACAGATCCTGACCTGACCAGCACAGTTGGTTGATGGCTTAAAAGTGGTTGATCCCTCTCCTTGCCAATTTTAGCATGTTTACATGAATCAATTTGAACAAAAAAAAGTTTTTCCAATTGCGGAAGATGATTTTGGAGATCTCTTGAATACCAGTACCACCAAGGACCCCTCAGTACAGTCTTATCCCTGCCTCTAAATCTCCAAAAATGACAACTTCTCTAATGGAAAATGGAAAAGTGATTGCGTCGACATGTCTTCATCCGTCAATTGGTTTTCTTCCAGTGATCAGTGAGGTGGTGGTCCCCCTTGAAAAGCATTACATTGTAAGGGAAATAACTAGTATTGATCCGTCCATCCATCCATTATCAATACTACTTATTCCTAGTTGTGGTTGTGTGTGTGTGTGGGGGGGGGTGCCTGGAGCCTATCCCAGCTGTCATTGTGTAAAAGGCGGGGTACATCCCAGACAGGTTACCAGTCTATCTCAAGGCCACGCAGAGACGAACAACCATACACACTGACATCAGTTTTGATGGATAGTGTCAGAACCGTTAATGCTCTGATCGGGCCAATAAATCAAGCTGCACGCACATGCAGCGTAGTGCAAATGCAAAGCAGTCCATCCGTGAAATGCTAAAAACATTTTACAGGAGCTGTAAAGTGTTGATATGATATGCAATTGACAGATTGGGTCCTACTTCTGATCCTATGACACACAAGACCCACAGAATCAGTGCTTAACTGAGTCATCAAACTCTCTTTCTTTCTCCATGAAAACTTTGTGGCTTCTTCAAGGAAACAAATGGGAATTATGCCTACATTCCCTCTGGTGATTGTATCTGTGAGTAATTGGAGTTGCTTCGTGTCATAAATGCTGAGTAGGCTGCCTGCTCTCCTGTTAGAGTGTATCATTTTGTCAAACCATGACATCTTTGTGCCTGCACGGCACGAAAACTGTTAATCCACACTTTTTACAGAATGGAATCAGAAAGTCAACTTCTCTGTATCATGAAAGCTGATTAACTTCCTAAGGTTAATGAACGGGTTCATTACGGCAGCTGTGATTGTAATATGTCTTTTGACCCCTGACTGGAGCGATTGTGTGATGCTTGTGCTGTCCTGTGTCACTGTTTACGTGTATGAGATAACACGAGTGTGTGTGTGTGAAGACTTGATAACCTCCTTATCTCCTTGTCTGTGACACAAACACACACCTACTCACACTCTCACAGACCATGTTTCCATGGTATTTACTTTTATTAATCTCCTTGAAGTGTACCATAACCTTAATTACCACTCGTCCATTACACCCACAGTCATCCAAACCTTAGAACACATCTTCATCTAAAACATTGTGTTTGTATATACATACTCCAATCCCCATGACATGTGTTCGCTTTCTGGCCGACGTACTTGTGGAGCTTTGGGACCGAGGATAACAGAGGGGACGTTTCGAAAAGAGTTTTTCCTCCACACTCAGGACACCAAACGTCTGGTGTGTGCGTGCGTGTGTCTAGGTGGAAGGGTGTGTTTTATTTTTATTTTGAGTGTTTAATGTATTAAAAGGGGCTGGGGTAATGAATTATAATCTTTAATGCAGAAACCGATCGATACCACCCAGAGAATAAATCAGCTTTTACTGAGAGCGTCAAAGCCCCTTAATACACTAGAGGAGAGAAAGGGAGTGCATGGGCAAGGAGGTGGAGGAGGAGGGGAGCAGCAGGAGAAAGGACCCTGGATGGAGCAGATAGTGAGGGGGAAGAGGATAAAATAAAGGCGGGCAGAGTCAGAAGTAAAGAGGTAGAGACGAGGAGACAGACGGATGCAGATGGAGGGAGGTTATAGATGAACAGACTCACCTTTGAGTTAACCTCATTGAGTAAAAGCCCGGTGAAAGCGCCGAGATTCTGACAGTTTTGTGGGGAGACGAGGTTGAAGGGTCACACTTCGAGAGCGTGCACATGCACTCCATTTGCTTGTTATTTCTCCACCTAGCTGCATTGTGTTCCCTCTCAATGACCCCCCCCCCCCTCCCCAGTGTCTGTTGCTGGGAGCAAAATATTAATTGAGTTACACCACCTCTCGATCCAACATCACCTTACTGATCTCTTTCAACGCATGTCCAATTGGAAGCTTCAGACGGCATAAAATGCCTAAAAATAACCCAAGAGTTCCAACTCCATGTTAACCCAGGAGTTTAGATGTTTAGGTGGTGCGTGCAATCTGTCAATCCTCCAGACCTCAGGGACGGGCTGGGGATGAGTGAAAGAATTGCCTCGGCTTGGATTTGGTTAGACAGATTTATCTCAGAGGCTCAAAAACAAAAGCCTAATGCTCCTTCAAGTATTTTGGACGCCACCCCTGTTCAGTCAGTGGACTAAGTGGTTTAAGCGAGGCTGTTGGTCGCTGGAGACTCTTTAGCAAGACAGTCTTTAATATTTGATGGCTCAAGCCAGGACTGAAGGTAAGTGGACAGAGGAGGGTGAGAAGGGGAGACGTGTGCAGGAAACAGACGTGAGTCATTTTATTCGGGCAAAAGATGAAAGTATCCCCGATGAAAAAGCTCATAGAAAAAAATTCTTCAGTGGGAGAGAGATCTTTACAGGTGGAGAAATGCCAAAAACATTGAAAGCGATGTGTAAAAAAGTGATTTTTCACTGATAGTTTTTCACCCCTTAGGTATTTAATTATTAAACAGCTGAGCAGACTCTTGAGATCCAGTGGTGATGTCAGCCAAGGTAGCCATCCATCATTTATTGCTTCAGGAATCACAGTTGAAGACAGCACTTAATCACTCATTTTGTGACTTTCCTCCCACTACTTCTATTTTCCAACTGATTTTAATGACTGATTTCTGTTCCTGCTGGATCTAATGCTGGTCGATGCAAAGCGTTCCTTTCATTTTTTTTCCTCTGCAGCTGGAAATTGCGCCGACTAAAAAAGGATTAAATGACAAATGAGTCAAATTTCCATTTTCTCATTTTTGCTTTTGTTTGAATGACTTTTGTGATAGTACATGGGGGTGTGTGAATGGATAAAAATAACCAACACAAGGTTCCACTGGTGAGAATTTATAGCTTCACACTTCACTTTTTGTCTGTGGGCGCTGCCTGTCTGTGTGCCTGAGGGCATGTGATTGTTGCATTGCACTCATAATAAGCCTCTGAGTGACTGGCAGAACCAATATCTTGCTTTCGCTTTGCCCTGCATTCACTCAGGCTGCTCGGTGTGCAGCTCCCGTCATGCATCTCAATTCCACAAACACAATTTTCTGAGCTGAGAGAAGGAGCCTGTTTTTTGATTAATGTCGCCATGACAACTACATAATTCATGAATTGTATTAGTGATCCATTTGTCATTTGCAAATCCTAATTCAGGATGTGCGTTTGAGGAGGGCTGGCTTGAGAGACAGGGCTTCGGTCTGCTTTTATCCTCAGTGCCATCTTCAGCACTCATATGCATTTAAACAAGAAAGAAAAAACACCTGAACTGTTGATGTATTTTCATGCTAAGCTGGAGGTAGAGGCTGCTTTGTTTCGTGAGAGGACTCTTTCAGCTTCAAGATAAACTCTCAGGTCTGCTCATTTGAAAACCTCATGCTAATTTCTCCATCTTCATCCATCTGTCTGTCTGCCTGTTGACAGGAGGCCTAAATGGCTCTACACTGACACCATTTGGTGTAAATGTGAAAGGAGATAAAGCACTAGTGTGGATCATTTCCACTCAGATCAATGACAACACGGGAACCCTAAAATAAAATGAGGTTGTCAACCATTCTGGGCCAGATGGTGGGTTTTCTCTGTGTTATCCAGCTGTACACAGCTCAGATCAGCGAGTTAAAAGGGGTTATCATCAGTCGTCTTCAGTCAAGCTCCCACTTTGAGGTTAACCAGCAAAGAACTAAATAAATATTTAGATAATATAATATTTGATTTTTTTCTTTTATGATAGGAGCAAATGATTTGGGTTATTTTTTTTCACTGCTGATATTTATCATTTTATTTGCTCCTGGAATCCATTTTCTTTTTAGCTCAAAGCATGTCTCTGAAAATATGCGATCTGCTTATTAAAGGCATACTTTTTTTTCAATTTGAGTGAGCCAACTTTAAGAAGAGGCGATCAGAGGAAACAGCAGGAACATTTTCAGTTAATCCTGTAAAGGTTTATGGGAGACGGGATGGAGCACTTGAAGCACTGAAGTGTAATGCTCAAATGAAATTTGCATATGAGGGCTTTTAGTTCTACCAGCTCTGCTCCACTTTCCTCCACAGCTGAGCTCCATATGTGTTATATATGATGTACCACATGAAATCCGCTCTGTTATTCCTGAATCCTCCACTGGCGTCTGTGATTAAATGGCTCTACACACAGAGCCTTTGCAGAGCTATGCTCTTTGACATTCATGTGAGGGGTTCTCAAAGTCGATTTGAAGCCCAAAACTAAGAAAGCATATTCAAATGGTACAGGTAAATATAGCCTAAAGCATCAGTTAATGGTGCTGACAATTAAAATAAAAATGTTCATGTCCTGGGGCTCAGCTTAAAATGATTTAAAATTTGAGTAAATATATCTATTTAAAATCCTGATATGAGCCTGTTGTCTCTTGTGAACTGACTTAATTGAAAACCCAGCCAGTGTAAGCAACTGTTAACATATTACATGGAGTGACATTTCCACAGTAAGACAGGATACACTTCTTTCTAGTTTTAAAACAGCTGCTTGTCCTGAAGACGTTCGCATTTAAATTAGCCAGAAATGTAGTCATACATTTTCTATTCCTACATAAAGCCATCAAATCTGAAATATCACCCTGATTTTTTAAGTGTCTTAAAGCAGTGGTTCTCAAACCTTTCTGCAAAAGACCCCAAAATTAACGTTAAAAGAAACTTGCCACCTCCAAAGGTGGGTGAATCTTACAAAACGCTTTGCTCAGACACACACTTTCTCAGTTCGCCTCATTCAATGACAGCCACAGCAACCACATGAAGATGGAACAGCTTAACGGCTATAGCATTTTAATACTGACTAGTAACATTCCACCTTTTGTCAGTACAATATTCAGTGTGTGAGCTGTTGTTAGTAAAAACAGTGTGTGTGAGCAACAAACTTATGGGTGGTGTCTTAATGACACAAGTGGGCATGAGGGTCGGCTCGTGAGCCGTTTCCCTGACTAACTGCTCCAGGAGAGCTTTAAGGTGGGTTTGCTTTTAGCTGGCAGGGGGTAACATTTCTATTAGCCCAAAAAATAATGCTTTTGGCCTAAACCCATTCGTTCCAATTCAGGCTTGCAGCATGGGGGTCGGTAGCTGTCAGGAAATTAAAGGGAGGGCAGGTTGACACTCCATCCCAGAGACAAACCACCACGCATGCTCACACTCACACTCAGTCCTTGAGTCAATATAAGAGATTAATGAAATTTTTTTATCCTATATCTTCATTTAAGATATTTAGACAAATTGAATAAAAACGTTATACTAAAGTGATGCCTGTCTCAGGTTGTGATGGGATCTATACAAAAGGGAGAAATACGTTTTATCTAAAAGAATATTGGATCTATTTTTTATTTCTCTTCCAGATGACCACATTTTTACTTTATTTTCCATTTTTTATTCAGTTTGGCATTTAATTTATCATGGCACCACACAGAAAAACTATAAAAACATCCAGCTGGAGAGGACATTCATTTAGTCTTTTTACATAAAATGCTCATTCTACATCGTCCTCCTGGCCTTTTCTATCATCCTCCTCCACACTCTTCTGATAGGTCAGTGATGTGTCAGCATCCAGAGATGCGTTTGTGTTACTTCCTGCTCCCTCCCAAAGGACAGACGTGTTATTCTGACTGGAGCGTAGACGCTGGCGGGGAGGCGTCTTTTGGTCACCAGGACTAAATGACTGGGACACACCAGAGCCCCCTCTGGCCAAGCCAAGCCCCCAACCATGACGGGATCCCAGTTTGCGGCGGCCCCCGGAGCCAGAGCGCATGGCCGGCGTCCCGGGAAGCGAGATGTCGGGCTCTGCTTGCGATGCACTTTTCCTCAGAGGAGAAGGAGAGACTGGAGCACTGCGGGGATCTGAGAGAGAGTCAAATTCATTTATGGTTGAAAATGTATTTTACGGACCTTGTTTTTATAAGGCTTCATTTATTATTAAAGGTGAATAAATCACTGTATCAATCAAGATGTTTATTTGTGTTTTTTCTAATTTTTGTGAGTACTTTTTACTGTCTTCTACCAGAGCAGACAACACTGCCGGATTTATTTTCAGAACAAACAGCAAATTGTCTTATTTTTTCCATGCAAATGAATGAAGGAAATAGTGCAGGTTAATGATGAGTTCCCTATCCACGATACACACATCAAACCCCTACAGTTTGTGATTGTCAGGCAGTTCACTAGCCTTCCATTTGGGACTGTGTGCTGCCTGCTGACAATTGACTCTTTTTTATTTACACTTTTCACAGCATCCCAACATTTTTAGAATTGGGACTGTAATTAGACCGTAACAGATTCATGTCCTGATTGAATCTGTGTTACCCTACAGTAGCCTGGCCTGGAGCGTAAGGAGAAGTAAGGGTCTGCGCCTGCCTGCACATGATCAGAGCTAACATTGTGCTTTAACCACATTTCTGACATTAAACTCAGAAAATGAAACAACAGCAGCTTCTTATTTGGGCTACATGCTGAGTTTGAGGTATTTTCAATGAATTCAGTTCTCACAGGGTGGATATGTTTCCTTCCCTTTGATCTTGTACAGAATGGGAATTTAAGTTAGTGAGTTATGATACCCACGACACCAAACTGGAGAATGTTCCCATGTTTTATTGTGAACCTAACATATTCAAATTACATCTGAAAATGTTTATTTTTATGAAGTTTAAATAGGATACTAAGCATCTCTACAAAAAGTGGAAAGCAAATTAATTTAGGCCTCACAAAGGAGTAAAATAAATATGGAAACTCAATTATTTTACCAAACTACAACCTGTATAACATTTTAGCAAATCAGTCGATCCTAATAAGATGTAAAATCCTGCTTCAAAACATGTCAAACATTGAGGATATTTTTTCTTTTGGTTTTTGCTAAATGTCTTGCCAGCTTTTTATTGTGGGGGGACTTTTGTGCTTGCTCTTGTAAAGAGTATCTCTCTGGGATGCAGCAGTCTTCTTGAGAAGAAAGAGAAAACCCCCCACAAAGTTGAAGAAATCAGGGGTTTATCGGGGATAATAGAAATTAAATTTGCTGGGGAACAATAATACTGTACTACAAAGAGAGAAACCATTCCCATGAATGCAGGTAGGAGCTTACATCACGCCTTTGAAAATGTCTGCAGGGGAATTTCTATTCGACTCTCAGTCAGTAAATGTATTAAAAGTGAATGAAGCCTCGCAAATCTTTTCCTTTCAACATGTGGTTAGCAGAGTAAGCCAGCCTCTGTGAATCTTGGCTTTTTACGAGGAAAGATCTGAGCTGCAAAGAGTGGTATCATACCCACCACACTTCATAGTCATGAGATGATTTGTATGCATGCCTGTAGCCCGGCTTGATGGGCGTGAGTACGAGAGCATATCTCTGTGAAAACCAGTTGGCTGATGTTTGTGTGTCTGCCAGTGAGAATGAGGGGTTATTGTTTGTGCACGTGTACGTGAGCGTGAGCGTGTGCCGTGCAGTTCTCACCAGGAGCCGGTGTGTGTGTATCTGATGTAAATTCCGTGCAGTCAGCCAGGTTTTCCACGCTGCCTGCGGCAGTGAAGAGGGCGCGTCCCTCTCTTCCTCCTCCTCTGGGTTTGATTAGCTTCTTCATTCTGTCTGCAATCCAGTTAGATTTTCTGTGAGGACACAGGGGACAAGGGCATGTTACAAAGAGGCCGGAGCTTCTGTATGCTCACTGATGATGATTTACAAGTCTTGTTTTTCCTAAAACTCCTGTCATTTAAGCCTCTGTGTTGTATGGGATATATTCCCGGTTTTAGGGGTGCAACTGTCACTTTCAGACACATAAGCAGCTCAAAATCACCTATGTGTAACAAATGTCAGGACTCAGAGAATTAGGAGGAGCTCAGAGTTGAGCTACTGATAATTCCTCATTGAAAGGATGAGGTTCAGGTGGTTGGTATATGTATCTGAGATGCTTCCCAGGTGAGGTGTTCAGGGCATGCCCACCTGGGAAATAAACATGTGGGAGAGATAATGTCTTGGGAAGGTTTAACATTTCCTGGACAACTGGAGGAAATGGAAGAGGGAAGGTCTAATCTGTCTGACTGACATTACTTTAATATAAAACCCAAACAAAGGTTCTGCAATACAGTCTAATTTCATGGTTATGATTTCATTTCTTCACATTAATGTTTTACAACTAATATCAAAGCTGCAACTGAATAAAAAAATATGCAGAGTTGCTTCTCATACTCGGCCCCTGAAAAATATGCTAAACCTCAAGGACAAAAAGGTGATGTAGTCTAGCACGTTCAACTTGAACTGAAACCTCAAAACAGACTTTACTGAACATAATAATTCTATCGCTGAGCTATAGAATTCAATTCACAAGTGAAAAAAAGGAACCTTGCTTTTAATATCTCAGCTTTACCAATTCTGTTTCCACGACTTGTGCTAAATGTGCATTTTCTTTCGAGGGATTATGGGAATTGGGAGTCACAGAAAACACTGTGAAATGGATCTTTATTCGGGAGATGAAAAGCATGACTTTTATTCATGTTATTTTAATGCTTGTTTAAATATCAGAGACAGAGATATTGTATGGTCGATACAGTTTGTTTCTGGTTTGAATCAAAGTATTGTCAGATGTGAATAACTTTAGAGATCCATATCTAAATCCAATAATGTTTTTATTCAGCTTTGTTGAAGGTACCCTCAGATTGTTCTGGATCCCTGTTTCTCTTCTAGGCACATGAATACTTATTTTGCAAAATGCACCCTCTTTAAGATGCACTTACCTATTATCACTTTATGCCAAATAATACTTTTTTAGAATTTGTGTTAAATAGAAAACAAAAGGTGTACTGTATATGTAAAAATACTAGTGTAGAGTACTTGGCCTTGCTGGCTGGAGGTTGCATGTTGGGCTCGAGGACTCTATATTGATCCATAATCTTCTCCACCAACTTCTGCTTCTCCCGACGGAGCTCACTCAGCTTCTCCCTAAATGAAAACACAAGGAGCATTAGAATCAAGCAGCTCATAACAGAAAAGAACAAAAAGTCTTCTTGATTCATCTCATTCATGCCTCATCAATTAGTGACCATGGGAGCGTTCTCAAAGTGCGAAACTTAAGAAACATCGCTCTACTACTGAGACGAAGAGCTGATCGTGATGTTTTTCTAAAAACATCTTCAGCCTTCATAGCAGCCATGAGTAGAAATGAACGCTTTATTCTGTCTGCCCAATTTTTCAGTCCAGACCACAATAAGTCAGCCACTGTTTCATGGACTGTCACTGATTTACATAGAACAATGTTGTGAGTAGGACCAGAGCAGGCTGTCATAAAGACAGTGATTTATGGCAGAATTGTGTCACAGAGTGCTTAATGATGATGTATTGCTATATTTATCTGTGTATTTATGAATCTGTGGTGGCAGCACAGCTTAATTCTTTTTTAACTTGTCGAACATCCAGCCTCAGATCATGCGTTGACTATAACTAGATTATCAAATTTGTGAGCGGAGAAAGTTGATCATTTGATGAAGCCCTCTTGTTTAATTTATCAAATGAAGGTTTATGAGACATTGTTACCTGTTTGTCTCTCTGTATTTTTCTCCACGTTAGATGAAGAATAGATGAAGAGAAACCTTTAAACTTATTTTCACTTAGCTCACTGTTACAATTTAACTTAACGAGAGTGGACATGTGGTGTTTGCCACATTTTAACTTTTTGTTTAACACGTTGTAGTACATAATTTAGTCATCATAGTGTTTGGCAGGGAATAGTTTTGATGCACACACACACACAAAAGACGTGTTGTGTTGTGACTTAATGTCCATTATCTAATTTTAGCAAAACATCTTCTCTCAGTTCAAACATTTGGCTTCTTTACATTCCACAGACTAAATTTCTTTTTCTTTTTCACCCTAAATGGGACAGATATCAAAATCGGGACAGATATCCTGGACTAGAAGAATACAAGACCCTGGTCAAAATCTGCTGTGACAATACAATACCTACCACTTTGCTCAGAGACCAGTGTCATCACATAAACTCCAATAATCCAGCACCTTTAAAGTGCTTCTTCTTAACTAGTCTGTTTGATTTCTTATCATAGACAAAATGTCCCTGAGCCTGATATATTGATATAATCAATCTTTTCATCCTGTTATTGTAATACAACAATTTTCGTTAGTCTTAACGGAAAACCAAACATAAACAGAAAGTAGAAGAGCTGTAAATTCATTTCTGTGAGCAGTTATATGTGGCATTTCAAACGTTATCAGTTGCTCCTATCACACAGTGGGACGTCGATCTAAAAGACGCTGTGAAACTATGTTATAGTACAACTGGTATTTTATCTGTGACTTGACAGGAGAAAATACAGAGCATAGAAAATAGATCTTTCAAGAAAAAAGGCTGAAAATTGTGGTACAAAACGGTATAATTTTCGTAAGATTAGATTAAATTGACTATAAGAGTGAAACCAGCTCACTATAAAGTAAATTACTCTGCCACCACTCTATTACTCAGTCAAAAGGGTGACTGCTGAGAGCTGTTGGACTGTGAAATCGTCTCACAGACTCAAACCCGCCATGTTCTAGATATGAGTTCACGCTGTTAACCAAAAGCTTTTATTCTCACATATAACAAGAAATCAGCTTTAGTTTTTAAATGCTTGGATCTGCTTGATGAAGCCTGATTTATTACTCTGTCCTGAGCCCTTTCCACTGTGGTTTTTCTCTGGAAAACAGAGCTGCAGCTTTAGGATTGGCGTGTGTGTGTGTGGGGGGGTCTTACTCACTGATACTCCCTCTGCTGTGAGTAGTGCTGGTCACGACGCTCCAGACTCTGCTCCAGCAAGGCACGGTTTTCCTTCAGCAGACTCTGGTTCTGCTCCACCAAGTGCCGGTTCTCCTCCTCCATGTTCCCCTTCAGCTGGGTCAAGAGCTAAGGGCAAGACGATGTACACACATGGAAAGGGAAATTACTTAGTACGATCAGATCATAAAGCGTGGATTTTGTGCCAAGGCAAACTGTGTGAGCACAGAATTTACATTAAACACAAATACCTCCGATATGACCTACATATCCATCCACATACAAATAACAATAATAATAATAATAAGTGCTACCGTTGCTCTGTGATCAGCAGAAACATTTCTTTTCATTTCATCCATCTATATCATGTATACAATTTAGGGCATTGCAGGCTTTAAGAACATTTTCTTTCACTCCATGACAACGCGAGGAAGTAGTAATTGCTCTCATAGTATCAAAATTCAATTTCTTCAAGTAACAGGGAAGACATCTGCCCGCCAGTCCCAGGTGTTGCCGCACCAGCCGAAGATAAACAAAACACACCCAAACTCCCTGCAGTGCAGCCTGATTTTATCTGTTAACAACATTTTGCTTTGCCGGAACAGAAAATACCATCAACACTGTCACAGTCAACAGAATCTTCAGCATAAATGTTACCAGATTATCTTTTACAGGACAGAAACTGTCTACAGAAAAAAAAAAAAACAGGAATTGTATCCAGAGAAAAAAATATCCCACAAATTATTAAATAATAATGGATGTATTACTACAGATAATCATTATTGATGAGGCTCAGAGGACAGAGTCAACAGTTAGATGTAGGTTACTGCGGGTTTTAGGGGGCAAACAAAATGAAGAAACTGACCCAACACCAAATATGGTCTGAAGAGAACTGCGAGTCCTCGCCAAAATTGTCTGATCGGCAGATGTGAAAACCTGCCGTTCGCTCTGCTACACATTCTGCTCATTTATCTAAAGTCTATTAGCCTTTTTTTTTCATGACAGCAGGTGATGCAGAAGTTGTTCCATAAGCACCTGGATGAAGCACAGAAAACAAAACACATCTGCTGGCTGACTCCGTAAACCCGTTATAGGAAGTCATTTCCCAGCTGCCTCATCCCTCAAACATCTGCTTAAAAAACGTTTTCAGTATTGAGTGCTTGAAGACAGACAGCATTACATGAAGAGCTGATGAATCTGTTTAGAGAGAAAATTATGCTACCACTTCTTTTGTTGTTTTTTTTAGAATTCCTTTTGTGGGGATGGATTCACAGTTTTGTTTGATATGTCTGGTTGAGAAAGTGTTTTGATCACATAATAAAGATCAGCCAATCACTGTTCCCTATTTATGAGATTGACGTTAAGTGTGCCTCCCTCACACATCTCTAGAAAAATACTCCCAAAATCAGCTGTTAAATTCTAATAATTTCCCCTTAATTGACCAATAAAGCAGTGGATGAGCTAGTTTGTTTTTCAAGTGGGCAATATATCTGTTTATCTCCCATGGGAATCATTAGTCCTGTTTATTTCCGATGGCAGCAGTAAAACCCCTGTGTGTATCTGCAGGTGTGTGGAGGCATTTTTGTGTGTTTTGCTCTTGTTACCTGGTACTGACTGGTGAGCCGAGCATTGCTGAGGTCCAGACTCTGGTTGGTTTCCTTCAGCCCGCTGAGCTCCCCCTCCAGCCTAGTCCTCTCTAGCTGGGAGGCACTCAGCTCCGCCTTCAGCACCGAGCCCTGAGCCAGCAGCTCGGCCTGAGACGCCAGCCACTCCTTCTGCTGGACCTGCAGCCTGCAACACAGGTGTTTACTTATCTGCCCTGTCAAGTGTTTAGCCAATGATTACCAAGTGCTCTCGTGAAGAGGCCTGTGCTAACATTTCAATATGGGGAGTACTAACAAAACCGCAATCCTTCCACTGTGTAACTTACTGAGGTGTAAACAGATCATCTGTGTCAGTAACAGGCTTTTGTTTGGTCAAGGTAAAATCACCTATTGTAATATCCATCCATTTTCTGAACCGCTTATTCCCAAATGGGGTTTCGGGGGATGCAGCATTCAGTGGGCGAGAGGCATATCTCCCAATGACTGCCAACTAAAATGTTAAACCACCAATACCTCCATTTTTGTGAGCGTATATGTAGATTTGAGTAATTTGCACACTGACCGGGTCAAATCTCGGTAGTTTGGGCGGCATACAAATTCCCAATATTCAATGTGCGGCAAACAGCCTCGCTGTTACGAGAAAGAAGCTGTACCAAATGGTGTAAGGCAGACATCTCAGGGACGTTTTTTTCTTTCAGTAACCTTTCTCAGATTACACTGAAATAATAAAAATATGTCTTTTGGCCTGAGGGTGAAGTCTTTTATATTTTTTACTTTTTTGAACAAACTTCCATAACCCAAGCGAGTGAAATCACAATAAGACAACAAAAAATGTCAGAGTACACTCACATTTGACAATCTAAGACAAAGTGTGAGCTCGTTATCACCTTTTAAGCTCACGTGACAAAAACTGTCTTTCTGTCCATTCAGTGTTCAGACTGTTTTAGGGCAGCTTTACTGCCTCTTCACTCTCTGCCATTTGATGCTTGGCAGACAACTTACAAAGGCTGTATTATCTCTTTGAGAGTTCTGAGAATTAACCTTAAGACATAACGGAGAGCTTCTGTAAGATATTCAGTTAAAAGGCAATCTTGTGTTCATATTTGCAAAAACAGTCAGTCAGTGTCCAATCAGAGTATCAGCATAATAATGGTATATTTAACTATTTATACTATATGAGTGGGTTGTGTGATGATAGTGATCACTGTAATTATTAGAGTGTATTTACATCACTCTAAAGAGAAAAAGTAACCATAACATTAAACCACAGATCATAGCAAGCCTAGTATCAGTCTTAAATGCACACCAAGAAAATGGTCTGTTGTTGCACAATTGCGCTTCTGGTAATAAATCATTTTCAAAAATCTCAATACAACTTAAATTTCTCTGTTTCACTTGTGGTTTTTACAATTCTGTGTGTATGTTTTATGGAGGGAAGCCTTGTTTCTTTCTGTGCTCAAGCCTCAGGTCTTCAATGAGGCACAAAAATGTCTTCAATGCATTATATAGTAGATTTGCATTCAAATCGATTCCTGTGTTTCTCACTGTGTTTCACGTAGAGGGAACACTGCAGCCACTCCCTGCATTCAAATGAACATGAGTGCCTTGAAAGGATGATCAGACCTCATGAATGCGGTGCTGAAGAAGCTGTCTGGATTAGTTACCTCTCGTTGTCGTCTTTCAGCCTCTCCAGCTCTCGTTCCATCTCTAACCGTCTTTGGGCCACTGCCTCCATTTTTTCCTTTTCCACTTTCATCTCTCGCTCTTTCTCCTCCAGCTGAGTTTTGCCATCGAGAAGCTCCTTGTACCTGGAAAATCCAAACACAAAATTCACCTCAACAAAATGCTGTAAAAGTGGACGACCATGCCTTTTAAAATTCCTAAATTTGTTTGCTTATGTGTATTATTGTCTTATCACTCATGCTTTTTCTTAAATCCTTGGGGTCAAATTTTAGGGCAACACTATCAAAACCTGAAAGATAATAGAATAACACTTAACATTAAATGTTGCATCACTTAAACTGAGAAGCACAGACGTTGTAGGTCAGTATAGTTACTGAAAAAAATGACTCACCAAATGGTTCCATTTTTTAAACACAGCACTGACTGCTGTTGGACTAATTTGATGAAGCTGGTAAGCATCTTTACCTGCCCTCCAGCTCCCTGTGTTGAGCCTCCAGGCTGCGGCTGTTGCTTCTTATTTGGGAATGCTTTTCCAGCAGCTCCTCCAGCTCCACCTCCTGCTGCTGCTGTAGTGCTGTCATCCGCTCGTGGTCCCTCCTGAGAGCCTCCATCCTGGCCGCTGACTCCTCGCGCTCTCGGGCCCAAACCTTTGACTCCGCCTCCAGGGCGGCACACCTTGCTTCGCTCTCGCTGCAGCGCGCCACCACCGCTGCATGCTGGGAACTCAGGGATGCTTGCTCCACCTGGGTGCACGTAAGATTTTGTGAATGTAACCAAACTTGGATTCCCTTTAGGGATAAAATGTGGATTCTAAAGCCATTATTTACTTTACTTTCAAGTGTGTAAGCATATTCAGTTTAATCACAACCGATGACCTTTGCCCTAAAACTTGGGGGAATTTTAAGAGGACGTTAACCTCCACAAAAGTTTTTATCATATAATTTCTTTTTCATGTACTTTTCATAATCATATATAAAAAACGCCTAGAAGTATAGACACGAATCACCATGCGTCTAATAAGATCTGTTTATTCAGCTCCTTGCACAAAAACAAGGATAATATCCAAACATTTTTAGCAATAACTTTTAACAGTTATTGCACAAATAATTAGATTTTAATTCAGAATATTAAAGCTGACATTGTGATCTAGGTCACCTGCAGCTGGGTGTTGAGTGTTTGCAGTCTGGTGCAGGAGTCCTGCAGGCTGAGGGAGTGCCGGCGCAGAGCCTCCAGCTGCTCTTTCAGGTGGTCGCATGCCTCCTGGCTCTGAGACAACCGCACTTGCAAAGCCTCTTGCTCTGCAACTGCCACTGCTCTCTGAGAGGGAGAGAAACATCTTTTAATTCCATAAGCCACAAAAAAGGTAGACTTTGTGTCTGGTTTCTTTAAAAAAATATATATATATATTGTAATAGTTGTGTCCTGTCTGTCACCTAATATCAGATGGGAAAGGCTGCAGCCGTACTAGGAATTAGGGGTAGACAATAGATGAATGGATGTTAACTTTTAAAACCATTCTTCTCAATTGTCGCATGACTGCCATCAATTCTCTGTGTACTCTTTCATGTCTGTGTGGCATTTTGAATGTACCAAGGTACACATGTTGTACCCCAACTCGCAATAAATGACACCTGGTATAGGTTTTAGCCCACCAACAACCCAACTTGAAATACGCATGTGGAGAAAACTGAAGACTGGACTGTTTGTTATTCATTCTCCTTCATGGACCAACTGTCCACACTACCAGTAAGTGGTGGCCATTTGTCACCTAAGTAAAGGCCACCACTTTGCTCAGCCCCTGCTCAGCAGCTGTCTGTTGTTAGCTCATTAGGATCTGGTAGGTCAGCGTTGGGTTTCTAGCAGCATTTATATTGACTCTTGTTCCTCCTTTTTCTGCCAGCTTTAACTATGATGAATCTGGGAATATTCCTAAGGTATGGGCCAGGGTACTTTGAATTGGCTTTTTCTGTTAGATAATCAGGCAGTGCTTGTTAATGCTCTTTTCTCTTTATTTGCTTGACTTCAGGCTTTCTCTCTCTGCCTTGTTGATTTTGAAAGCCCTTGGCTCGCCTATAAAAGGTTAGTAGAAGGTAGTTGTGATATCCTCAACTATGTTCAAATGTTGCGTAGACTCGGTTTTATGTCTTAACTTTCTTCTAAAAATCCCCAGGTCAGAGCAGCGGTGACACAAATGCTGGCGGTAATGCTGTATCGTACAGAGGAGTAGCGGCTGCCCGCTCGGCACCTGCGTCCTTCATGGCGTCTGACGCTGCCACTGGTTCTCATGGATCAACACCAGTGGTAGTTCTGAATCCAGCGGTCTCTCAGCCTGTTCTTCAGATGGCTCCAAGACTAGTTGCGGCTGGCTCGTATATGCCAGCACAAGTGGCAGTTCAAACTCCAGGTGTTTCCCTACAAACTCTTCAACCAGCTCCACTAGTAGCGGCTGGATCCTATTTTCCACAACAAGTGGCGCTCCAAACTCCTGTTTCTCAGTCGGCTCCAGCATTTGTTGGTGCAGCATCTTATGTAACATCACCAGTTGTCCAAGATCCTGCTGGGTCTCAGGTGGTCTATCAGGCTGAACCTGGGTTCATCGGCTTGAGCCCTGCTGTATCTGTGGTAGAGTACCCTTATGACTATGCATCAACTGGAGCTGCTCAGTCTGAGCCACAAGGTAACAATGCTGCTGCCATATTGTTTTAGTTGTTGCATGCTACTGGGAACTCTTGTGCATGTGGGTCCATCTGAACGCATGTTCATAGTGGTGGTTCCTGCATTTGGACACTTTTCCCTCCCACTTTAGCTTTGAGGTTCTCCCCTTTCCTGTGCTTCTCAATGTCTGCTGTGAAAAGGCTTGACTCTAATCTCTCTCTCTCCCCCCCAGAGACTGAGTGGGTTATTGCTCCCCAAGACTTTGAGGATGCAGCTGCGAACAGCCAAGCCCTCAGCCTGGATGACATTCTCCCCGCGGCTGCTCAGCCGCCACTCGGGCCCGTCCTCCAGTCTGGTGAGACTTCCAACGTTGTGAAGGAAGCTGAACGTGGCAACTACCAGCAGCAGACAGAAGAATTTGGCTACCCAGATGACGTTGAAGTTCCTAGGCAGGGTTTTCAAGGAGTGCCCGTGCCCCTCCCTGGTCTGGGTGGCGTGTGGGGTTCCCCTTTCTTTAACTTCGACTACAACCTTCTGTATGGTCGATACCCTCCTGGCACTTACAGTACCTTCAGCAATCAGAACGAAAAGGGAAAAGACCACTCTCAGGAAATCCACTACTTGAAAGAGCATATTACTGAAGGAGACGATTCTGGGCAGCAGAAGTTCTTTCCAGGTGCCAGCTAGAACTCTGGACAGCATGTCTGCCTAGAGGAGCAATGTTTGCACTAATGGTCTTTCAGGCTAAACGCCATATGCTGAATCTTTCAAAGCATGCATTTACTTTCAATAAAATCTTGTCAAAAACCTCAATTCGTCATTTCTGTGGGAGGCATGTATCTCAGGTTTTTTTTTTTTTTTTTTTCTTTTCTTTCCCCCCTCTTCAAGTTGACAACCTCTGCTTGACTTGTGCCTATTTTTCCTATTAATGCTTCTATTTGAAGCTTTACAAACTTGACTGAATTGTCCAGACATTTAACTCTGGAATTCAGTCTTTTTGCAGGAATTGAGTGGACATGCCACTGTGTATAAAGATTACAGTTGAGTGCAAAGTCTTTTATGTCAGCAGCATCTTACCTGATAATACCCTGGTTGTTTGAAAATCTTAACTTGCTCTAGTGCTTCCTGTAAGCTTACCATCAGTACAAAAACTGTTGAACCTATTGTCTTTGCAACTCATTTCTAATATTGCTATACTGGATGTTTTCTGAGGACAGTGTTTTAAGCAGCATGTAGGTTATTTTAAAAGCCAAATCTGAAGAAAAATTAAACTGTAACTAATGTCACTTCTGCAGAGGTCTGTGCTGCAATTTCATAGTATTGTCGTCCAGGAATACAGATTATAGGAGGAAATTGTTTGACTATACATCAGAAAATCAGCTATTGCATCAGCCCAGTCATCCTCAACCTGACAGACACTGTAGTGGGACCCTTAAAGAGAGTCGTGAACATCTAAGTGCTGAAGCAACATTGAAGAGGAAGGCTGGATGAAAATTCCTCCACAGTGATGGGACAGACTGATAACCTCATGCGTAAAACAAAAACTTCAAGGTATTGCTGGTACTGCAAGCTAATAAACTATAAGCCATTGTTTGTCACTTTAGCTGTCCAGATCTCAAACGTTAAAAGCAGTAAATGTAAATGCAGTCCCATACAGGCTGAGAAACAAATTAGACAAATTCCTGAGCTTGGCAAAGATGCAGCTGCCCTTTACAGCTTGATGCTGATTTGATGTGTTTTTGAGGCAGGGAGAAACTGCATGGGCTGCAGCAAACGAGATAAGGAAGATTAACAATAACTCAGGTATCATTTTAAAGCTTATGAAAAGAAAATGGCCTTGTGTTAGATAATGGCTGTCAAGTTTCCATAGAATAGCAATTTAAACACCGTATAGATCAAGTCCTCCCATACTCCATTCACAGAAATACATTCCAATGCAGGCACATACCTTTTTCTCCAGCTCTGTCAATCTTTCATTCAGCTGCATCTCTTTCTCTCCTATTGTGTGATGGTACATCAAAGAATGGGGATGATCATCTCCAGTTTCAGTGCTTCCATCCTGAAGTGATATCTCCTGTGTCGATTCTGAATTTGAGCTGGACATCTCTTTCACCTCTGCACTCTCCCTTGTCTTTTCAAAATTGAGGGGAGATTCATGTTTGTCGAGGCACTGTGAGAGTGTCTTGACTTTCTCCTGTGATTGGTTAAGAGAGTCTCTGGCCACCCGGAGGTCAGCTTCAGATCTTTGTAGCTTCTGCCTCAGATTATCAGTTTCGGCGGCTAGTTTCTGAAAGCGTGCCTGCTCATCGGCCAGATCCTGACAAGGAAGAGACAAAAGAACGGACAAATTGGATTATTTTTATCAAAGTTTCATTAATGTCAGTAGAAGTTATTAGATCTAAAAGATGGAGGGGCCAGGCTTGCTCTCCCAGGAAGCCAGAAGGCAAGTAGCTTCACTGGCTCAAACATTTTCTGAGCCTTGAATAATACAAACATTATCTTCTGGAGAAGACAGTCTATTTGTTTTGAGCTGTGAGCCAGTGTCTTTAATTTAATTTCACAGTCTAACAATTCATGTGCTTTATTTCTTTTACAGTGAGAGGTGAATTTAATAATGCAACACCAAAACATCAGCCTTTAGGGCCCCCAGGCCACACCTGAGGGGGTCCCTGTGGAAAAATAAGTCCACATGACATAGACTGAATCCTGCCTTCATTCATGCATTATTTTCTGGGTATTGCCAAAGCAAGAGCATCGACAGATACGCAACAGGGACGAGCAGAAGTCTTTAGGTTTGGTTAAAGGAAATCAGGTGGTAGGGCATTAAACTGTGCAACATTTTTAGGTTGCCATACATCCTGCAACAGTTAGTTAGTTATTTTTTAAACAATCTAGCTTAGTCTGTCTTCTGCTTTGTCATCGTGAGCTCAAACTACTGGCAGATTAAATCATGCCAGGGAAACTTCTATCTTTTATTCAGTCTGCATTGGTGAATCTTTTCAGTGAATTGATCCATTACCACATAGACATGTCTTTAAAATCGTACTTTGTCAATCCATCACACAGACGCACGCACCTGAGAGAGTGAGCCAATCTTGGCCTGAGCCTCTGCACACTGCTCCTGCAGCTGCTGTTTACCCTCCTCCATGCTGCTTAATTGAGTGGTGAGTTTGTCCTGCAGGTCCTGGAGCTGAGCGCAGAGCTCGTTGGACTCAGACAGCTGCTGACACACACGTCTATACACACACACACACACACACACACAGGCGAGAAGCAGCAGAAACCCGGGTCAGACAAAGGTTGATTGAAGATAGAAGTGTCTTCACAGATAAATGCATGGCACAACCAAAAGGCTCTCTCTGACACCTTGTAAAGTTAATTCCATAATCGAGGTTAAACGCGTGAGCCATAGTATTTGTACCTATGTTCAGCGTCCAGAGTACGAGCTCTCTGGTTGCCGTGCTCCAGGGCCAAGGTCGTACTCTCCAGCTGCTGCCTGAGTCTGGCTGCTTCCCTCTCTCTCTGCCTCCCTTCTTTTCGCTGGCAGTCGAGCTCGGATTGGCAAACCTCTTTCTCCTGCTCCAGCCGTGAGGCCTCCAGCAGAGCCTGGTCTCGTGCCCTGGACAGAGATTCAGCCTCCAAAGTGGCTTCACGGAGTTCTGCCTCCAGCTCCTCTTCCCGACGACGGGAAGTCTCCAGACTGCGGCCCTGGCGTTCCAGCTCCGCTCTGAGAGTCTGAATGCTGAGCTCTAGTTGGTCGTTCTGGCAAAAGGGAAGGAACGGATTAAGCTGTGTCACTTTTGACTGGACACATCAGATGATACTAATCACAAAATACAGCCACCCTCTTCACATGACTGAAATTACCACCAAATTACTTACAAAAAGTTCAAAGAGGACATTTGTGCGACTACTACATTGTTATAAAACTAATGATAAAAGGAAAATTAATTTCAGATTTCTAAAAAACTGTTTTTAGCAATTTGGGAAAATAATGTCAACATGCAAAAAACATTTGAAAAAGAAACCTGGTAGAAAGACCGGGTACCCGAAGCTGAGAAGAAACTAAATAGAAAAGTAGGTTGAAGTAATGGTTTTATTCTGTGGGTTGCTGAAGAACCTCTTGTCACTCTGCTTGAAACACTTCTTTTTAGCATCTGTTGAAACTGGTCAGGTGACTCATGTGATGACCAAAATCTTTTTCTTTGTGTGGCAGTCACCAATAGTGGGTCCTTGGTAACTTGCCCACCTCTGAGGCTTTTCAATACCAGCGTGCGTTTCTAAAATGCTCAATGTAACTGTCCTGAAATGGCAGCAGGTTTGGCAATCCCACCTGACCTAAGTGCTAATAGCTTGTAGCTGTAAATAGGCTACCTAAAAGCCAGCTATGGTGGACTTGACAGAACCCATGATGGCAACAACTTTATGGAGATCGCGACGGCAAAAATAAAGTGCTTTGAGAACAGAAATATCCTTTAAATGTCACCACGTCCCTTACATCAAAACAGACCTCCAGTCAGATTTTATGACACTAGATTTCAAGAGATTTCATTTTTAATTATCCGTCTTTGACCTTTAGAAGCCTCTTTTGTGCAAAGTAGGTATTATGCAAGTATGCCTCGTGGTGATGTGGATCAGTAGCAGCCAAAAATCTGAGCTAAAAACAAGGTCTTTAAAAGGCAACCTGCAGCTAAGCACTGCACCTCTGTATGAGCACCTAGTTATTTTTCAATGATTTTCAAGGTAATCCATAGAAGCAGGTATGGAGACTGTCTGTACCAGACTACAAGACTAAAACTTGAATGTGAATGTGCTTGGTCAAAGCTCCAACGTGTGACTTTTAGTTTGTTAACAAGACAACTCACGGGAGCAACTACCTCCTTATTTAGACTGAAATCTCATTAATGTTTTTTTTTTTTCTCCACGCACTGACAAGATAAACACAACTTTTTTTTGTTATGTTTCATTAAATAGTCGCTATATTACCCCAATCAGAAAGATGAAAGAGGATGAGATGTAATTTTCTATCTCACCTAAGATGTTGAAGGAAGCAGAGCACACTTCATGTTTCATTTAGCAATTACCCATTTGAATCCCCACATGTTCTCTGCTTCTCTTTCTGGTGGTCAGGATGTGAGCTGAAGTGAAGCACGTTTAAACTTCCCAGTTACTAATTGAAGACAAATCCCTGTTGCTTTGCTAATTCTGGATTAATCTAAACGTGAGATGTAGTGTTTGGGTTTATGTCATAGATCATTTAAGAAAAAACTTGCCTCAGAAAGGTTAGATTTTCTGCTTTGAAAAGAGGTAAGGTGACACAAAGGTGACACAACATAGGAAGGAGGACCATATGCAGTTCTGTCTGAGAGGGGTATTCATGAACCTCTTTTTATAGTATTTCTTTAATGCTGACAAGGCAGTGCTCTTTCCCTTAGCTTGCAGTTTCCCCTGCCTTGAAGTTTTACTGCATATAGCACACTGCATGTAGAATTCACTGACTTTGTCCTATCGAAGCAAGACGGCTGAAAAAAGTGATTTTTGGTTTGTTTTTGTTATTTACTACTCTTCTATACAGCACAACGACTCAACTAAGAACTACAACACATCTCATGACAGCCACTAAACAAGCCTTTGCTTGGATCTGTGCTCTGAGTTTAAGTTCTGAATGACCTGTTCACTCAGTACAGGGTGCATAAGGAGGGCAGGAGAGGGCTTTTGCTGAAAATGAAAACATGGCCTAATTAGTTTCCAGAGATGAGACAAGTGTGTTGCAATTATTTAGAGAAATTCACTAATAAGTATACAGTGAGTATATATATTTTTTCATAAGCTGGTATTTTCTTTCCATTTCTTCTTCTAGTAGTAAAGCCTGTCTGTTAGATGTTCTGCTTGTTTGTGTCTCGCATGTCGGTGGAAACATTTGGGGATTTTTCCTGCTCCTGCTCCATCGCCTCTCACCTTGCGCTGGGCAGCTCGCATGGCGTCCACTGTGCTGCGTAGCGCGTCCTTGTCTCTCTCTAGAGCAGCCCGCTCTCCTTCTAGGGTGGCAATGACGGTGGTCTGCATCCTGTGAAGCTCTGCCTGGCTGCGCAGACGACATAGCTCCTCCTCCATGGCCAGTCCCTCAGACTGAAGTACCTGAGGGCAAAACAGTGGAAAACTTCACTGAGCTGTGACAGTGACCACGTGACATTAGCACTGTGCATAAAGCATGTTCTCATCCACTCTACTAGTATATTTTTCATGTCTTTATTTCCGTGCATTGACATTTTCCTCACATTTCAGTCACTTATTGCTTTTTAAGGGTCTCCACACTGTTACTTTCTCCTTTTGACAGTTTTTCTCACCGTTTTCCCTGTTCTTAGCTAATCAGCCGCCTTAAGGTTCATCTCTAAACTATATTTTGGTGCATCTTGTTTAAGTCTTCCTCTGACTGCAGTTTGGATTTTTGGATATTATATTTCTTAATTTGGTCCTGTGTGCTTTGGCTGAACAGCTACTGTCAACATACACTGTGCACTTGTTTTTTTAAGTAATCTTTTGTCTCATCGGCTTAACTTAATGCCTCTGTATAAATAGGTTTTCAAGCCAGCAACCAATGCACATATATAGGTTAAAAGTGTTGTTTTTCGTCTGTATATTCCTCACCATTGCAAATGTGTATCGTTTAGGGTATGTAGAGAAGTCATACATTTCTTCAACACAAATATTCATCACAAGAAATACCCACCCAAAAGCACTTTTGAGCTCCACCTGCTCTTCTTTCTCCCACTTAGGACTAACTTCACTCACTGTCTTCACATCTCTGTGCTGGCTGATATTGATTTCCTCATCTTCTTCAATTTAGTCTGAAGAGCTTGCAGCAATCTTCTCTCCCTCTCATCATATCTCTCAGTCCTACACTCACCTCATCACTGGCCATAAAACGGGCTAGTGATATGCTGTAGAAGGCCAAATGTCTTGCCTGTCATATTCTGAATGCCTCTTTACGGCAGTATCTGTTGTTGTTCGGGGTTTTCATCCAT
The DNA here is from genome assembly GCA_907169785.1 of Menidia menidia. Taxonomy (NCBI): domain Eukaryota; kingdom Metazoa; phylum Chordata; class Actinopteri; order Atheriniformes; family Atherinopsidae; genus Menidia; species Menidia menidia. The sequence goes on from CAJRST010036666.1 coordinate 8,216,686, forward strand.
TTTCCTCTTCACTAGAACATGAAGGCATTTCTCTTGACTGTTTTTTTGACTGGTGAATTATTATTGTATTGAAACCCATGATAAATGTATTAGCATTTACCTCCTATCAAGCATGAACTGCACTTCTGGCAGTGATGACTTCTCATCAGACTGATGGAAAGATGGAAGCTGAACTTGAATGAAGCCACATGAGGCACAGTATGAAAAGCACTGAAAAGCTAGTATTTCCATATGAATTTAGATTTAAAAACACATCTACTGTAGTCTGAAACATTTTCATGCTTCACTGTATTTTTTTGTTACTTAATACCCACTGTCTGGATTCTATAGGGTTGGTTTTCAGCCTATATCAACTATCCCACCAACAACACACTTTAGAAACTCTCCCACCTCATGTATCCATCCATCCTTACCTCTATCTTGCTGCGAGCCTCCGACAGACTTTCTGCAGCTTTCTTCAGGCGCTGTAGCTCAGCCTCCATGAGCACCAGCTTTTGCTCAGCTTCCCACGTTTTCCTGCTTTGCTCTCCCAGTTTTGAGCGCAGGTCCTGGGCCAGGTTCGCCTGTCGATCTGCCTCCTCTTGTGCTTGATGGAACCGTTTAGTGAGAAGCTCCACATCCGGAGCAGAGAGGGAGCACATGGCCAGGTGTGCAGCAATAGTTTCTGTATTATCTTCCACGGGGAGCTTCATGATCTGTGGGCTAGTGTTCAGTGAACACTGTTCTTTCTTTGGTGCTCTTTCTTTCTCCTGTTTTTCCCTTTCTTTCTGCCCTCCTTCTGCTTCACCCCTCATTTTGGTCTGGACCTCCTCGTCTAATGGTTCATCGTCTCCCACATTGAGGACCTCCTCGCCCACTCCTGCTTCCCGCCGCGTCCCGATAATTTCTCCTCTTTTCTCCCTCTCCACCATTAGCCTCACCTTTCCTTCCCCTTCACCCCTACACGATTCAGAGCCCTGGACTCCTCTCACTAACGTGTCCTCCTCCACCTCTGTGTCTGTCTTCTTAACATCTTCCTGCTTCCTCTTGTCCTTAAGCTCACACAGTAGCTCCTCCAGGCGCTGCTTCAGAGTGACATTTTCATTCTTCAAGTTCTGACACTGAAAAATACAAGGGGAGACACGTTTTAAAACACACCTTGATCTCATATTTGGTTTCTTTGTGTCCTTTTTTCCTATATTAAGTCCTTCAATCTACTAAAAAAGGGCTGAACATGAATATGTACTTCCCTTGACACACACGTTAAACAATGAAAAATTAAAAATCTTGGGTGTAACTGCTATGAATACATTTTCATGCATATGACGAGATTAAATAGAGGCTAAGCATGGAAAACATAAATTTGTAACGATCAAACATAAAAAACTACAATTCCGAGGTATGGTATAAACAACTGAACATACAACACTGATTGAGTTGAACAGCTGTACAGTTTCTAATAAAGTCCCATTAGACTTGATTATCTTAAATAATTGGTGCGATAAAAACTATCCAAATCAGATGACGTGACTGCAATATAAATTGCATCGTGGAATGTATTAAACTTTATTATTTCTAACTAACATATTAACCTCTTCTGGGGGTGGATGGCACATTTGAGTATTTCAAACAAACAGTTAATTCATCACTATGTGTGCCATTCTCTTATCATACATGTTATACGTGGCTAGAATTGATAGTTATTCTATTTTTGGACAGTGACACAATTATGCAAAGTTCTCACTCGCCTTAAACACAATGGACATGAAATTAAGCAATCAAGATGTGATTGAAGAGTAGAAATTAAATTTTATTTCAAATGGTTTTTAAAAATGTAACTACTGCTAGAATTCCTAAACTTATAACAGGCTATGTTAAACTCCTTGGATAAATGCTGCAAGCCTGCAGTCCAATCACTTCTTGATTGCTTCAAGTGGTTTTTCTGTCTTTTCCACAGCGGCGGAGAAAGCAAGCACTTGAACTTAAAGAAGACATAAGACGATGCTCTTTTTTCACAAGAAAGCACGAGTTTCTTAAATAGAAGTCTGTAGACAGTCTTTGTTCAGAATAACAAAGCTTCTTCCAGTGTTTTACACATTTATAAAATGTGAAGTGAGCAGTCCAGCTCTTCTCTTTCCTTTGGGTCTGCCTCTTTTATACATAACATATAACAACCGTAGATGCACATTATTATGTATAAGAAAATATCGTGTAAATGATGCACATTTTTTATCATTGGATATAATATTTGATTCTAAAAGCAAAAAGCAAGACCACAATGACTTGAACTTCCTTGTGTTTTCTTAGGTTCAGTAAATAAAGCATCATCCAAAGATGTACCAGACGGGGAAAAAAAGGTTGGGTAACATTGTAAAGCCGTATAAGTTTAGGTAGCAAAAATATATGACATGCCATGGTTGTGAGGTCAGACACTGATATTTTTTTAGCACCCTCTTTAACTTTGGTTGTGCTACATGTTTTTCCATGATTTCAATAAGCTAAAACAACGTGACAGCTTTAATTTCCACAAAAAGCTGCATTAATTTTCACAGACATCCTCGATCGTTTTATGGGTTGGATAACAGTAAAGTCTTCCTGGCACATCTGTGAAGATTCTCTATGGGTTTGTTTAAGAAATTGACAACTTGATGACAAATTAATGTATGAAAATGTCATGTGCTCTTTTAGTCTAATAAATGATCAAATTGTCATCTTGCACTGTATCCAACTGTGGGTGTGGGGGTGGGGGGGTTATAGAGAGCAAAAGAAAATCTGCCAGATCGCTTTTGTTAACAAAGCTGGTTTTTGTAGCATCATGGATATGCTTTTCTATGTTCATATTTTGATCAATAATTCCCCCCCCCCAGACACCTCTCTCATGACCACAAATGTATCTTCTGACATGGATGTTTTTCAGGAATGAGGATCCATTCCAGTTCAGAGGCTCTTAGCTATTTCTTTAGCTAAATCACTGCAATTATCTTTTTTAATCAGACAGTTTTAATCATCTTATAAGGGCACAATAGTTTCTAGCTGCCTGAAAAAGAAATCTAATTTTCTCGTTTTTCTCTACTTTTCACAAGTTTGTTTCATAATGTCTGTTTTCTGTGGTGCTATCAGAGCTTACTATCATTCAGACAAAAGCTATTTCATTCACAGAGGAACATCTTACCTCCCTGAGTGTGTTCTGGTGCTCGATCTCCTGACAGGCCAACTCGCCCTTTGCATCAGGAGAATCAGCCTGAGAGAAACTGGAGGGTTAGTGCCTTGTTTTGTTGTTTTTCCTGTCTTCTAATAACAACTGAAATGACTTGCATCATGTCTTAAATGTCACATTCTATTATCCCACTCTGCTTGCAACTTCAAACAAGGAGCTAGAAACAGCTGACAACTAAATGCTAAAATCTTAAGCCTTTCAAACCCGACCTCCTGCTGGGTCTCCAGCTCTTCCAGTCTCCTCCTCAGCTCTGCGTTCTCCTGCTCTGCTCCCAGCAGCCTCAGAGTCGAAGCCTCCCCTACTTCCACACTCAGCGGCTTCTGATCTGAGACTTTAAGGAATACAAAGATTGAAGGTTGACAAAGGATGAAAGATGAGGACACTTAAAGAAAGAGAATTCATTTGACAAAAAGGAAAATTATGTCTGAAAAAGATTCCCATATAAGTTGTCCTATGAGGGCGACCGTGTTGGTCATTTTTTCATCAAAATAATTTTTTCCTCAAAGGACATGGAGCAAAAAGCAGCTGCTCTGACCAGTTATGTCACTCAGCTCCTCATCAGAATCCATCAGTTCTGATCGGAGAAAACCTTGGATTGGATAAGCAGGAGCTGGGACGCTTCCGGTGCTGGTGCTGATGTGCCTAATGTCCGCCTCCAGACTCATGTTCATCTCCAGCAGCTCATCTACTCGCTGCCTCTCAGTGTCCCGCTCCTACACACACAAAACACACCATTAATCCATTACAGAAATACAGAGTTTTTCCCAGACATGTTTCATGAACTTAATTTCTTATGAGGTAATAATTAATTTATGCTGCTCATATACTGCTCATATACTGCTCATATATATATATATACAGTGGGGGAAATAAGTATTTGACCCCTTGCTGATTATGCAGGTTTGCCCACTTACAAAGAATGCTTATTTTTCCTCATCAGATGGTTATCAATTTTTATAAATTCATATGATGTGATTTTCTGGAATTTTCTTTGGGATTCTGTCTTTCACTGTTAGAATATACATATGATTAAAGTTATAGATCGTTGCATTCTTTGTAAGTGGGCAAACCTGCAAAATCAGCAAGGGGTCAAATAATTATTTCCCCCACTGTTTATATATATATATTCATATACCTGCTGTTTAAAGTATGTTAGTGTACGAATGTTAAGTTAAGTCCTTTGCGTGGAACCCAAACATGCATACAAACACAAAAATCTGCAGCACAATTCCACCCACCGCTTCCACATCCATTATTTTCTGACGCAGCAGAAGATTGTCCCTCTCCAGCTCCCGTAGCGAGGAGCAGCGTGTCCGCGCGTCCACCAGCTGCTCTTCAAGAAGACTTTTAGTCTCTTGCAGAGCAGTGACCAGCTGCTGCTGTTCCTGTAGGGAGTAGAGACACGATGTTATACCACAACTCTCATCTGCCCTTAAAGCAAACTGAATTTGTGTAAAAACATAACACATTCTAAGGGAACATAATTTTTATCCCTTTCGCCTAGACTGTTTTGATCTTTGGCATTTTTTGAGCTACAAGATTGACTTTGTTGTGTGGCCATGCCTTTGGCCATTCTAGACATGTCTCAGAATATGGTTTAATGAGCCACAATAAATTCCCCAATTAAACAAATCTGCAGATGTTGCAAGTACGCTCAGTTTATGACCTGCAAACATGAACACATTTGGCCATGACCTTACTGGACCTTACAAAACTCGAATGTCCTTTGAGAGCTAATTTATGGTAATGATATAGGTAATCGAAACTTTATAAAGCAGCCATCATCAAGAACATCCCAGACTGTGTACATGTTCATTCCATATTCCCCACAGCCTATTAAATCCCCCAAGATTCCTCGAGGCAGCTATATCTTGTTTAATTAAATGAATATGGTGGAATCATCTGTTTTGGTTTCATTACTGAGGTATCTGTACCTCTCATGAGAAAGGGCTCGGTGCAGCTGCACCTAAAGTGGAAAGTATGTCCACGCAAACCCAGCATTCATTCAGGTTGGCTAGTTACAGGTGATATAGGTCAGCGTACCCATGCACTAATTAGAATTTGTGAGAGAGACAAGCACAACAATAAAACTAAACCTCCAACAAGTAATCTCACTATGTGTTTTTGAGCTTATCGTCACATTTGAACTTTCAACTATGGGTCCTCTGGTGTGAGAAAAAAAATCCCAGCACCTAGTTTAAGCCGCCAGGTGGACGTAGAGTAAATGGGGAATGAATAAAACATGTCTGACGGGGGTCATGGTGAGGTGGTTAACGTTGATGTCAGCACCTTTTCTGCCTCTAAAAAACTGTGCCTCTTCAGAATAAATCTGAAGTCTTAAGTTTCAATAACCGAAGCTGTGCTCTCCTCCTCGTCATCAAAACTGCTCTGCGCTCTAAATCCAGATGGCATCACATCATCCTCTGACTTTGAGCGTAATCAATTTTCCGTCTCACTTTTGCGTGAAAAGCTCAAGGCCATGAGAGCGAATAATGGCACTTTAACATTAAGTGGGTCTTCTTTCTGAAAAATAAAAGGTACTCAGAGATGGGGTTTTGAAAGAAATCTTTTTGATGTGACCCTTTCTGGTAAGAGTCATTTTGAATAGCACATGATTTTGCTTTGTGAAATTTCTTTTGTGTAGACATGTTTAAAAAAGATTGAGACTGTATTAGATTTTGTGCTGACACAACGTGTGTGACCTTTAGGTGTGGGTGTTTGTGAGAAAATATACTCACTCCTGTGAATTGTGAGTTTTTGTGTGTGTGTGTGTGTGTGTGTGTGTGTGTGTGTGTGCACCTTCAGCTGTGTGCGTGTGAGCTCCAGGCTGCGCAGTCTGTGTTTACAGCTCTGAAGCTCAGTCTGGAGCTTCTCGGTCCATGTGGCCCGCTCTCGAGCGCAGTCCAGCTCATCCCGCAGCGCGCGCATGCCCCTCACCTCACCCTGCAGGGAGCGGTTCTGCACGCACACACGATCAAACACACAAGTTCCATTAAAGTTGTGAACCGATCTTGGTTGATGTTAAAGTAAACGTTGACAAAGCGGGACACAAGAAGAAGGAAATGTCTTTAGCATAGAGATAAAATGATGGCATCTATCAGTTTACTTTTTCGAGAAAATCTTCTTCAAAAAGATATTTTTAGAACATTCAGATTCAGTTTAAGTTACTCAAATGACTTATAATGAAGAAATTCTTACATGATATAAACTGCAGGACAGCAGCATGTAACAACAGAACAATATTAAGAGGGAGAATTTGACGCTGTGATTTTCTGGTTATGTGTGTGTGTTATGTGTGTTATGTACGTACCTCTTTTTGAAGCTTTTTGAACTGGTCCTCCATTGTTTGAATCTCCTGCTTGTAATCCAATATCTGATCACCTTTATCTTCCCTTAAACACACATACAGCCATCAGCTCCATGCATAACAGTCTCTTTGACCTTAGATTTTTTTTTTTTTTACATTTAACTCATATATTATGTGAGAATAACATAGATCATGTTTGCCAGAAATAGACATAAAATCATAATAATTTCTAACATTGACCTTTGTGAATTTAATACTCTTGGAGGTGGATTGTAGAAGTGAGAGTCTTGATTCGTTCCTGCATTGTTGCCAAGTAACAATTCATTTTTGTGCATGGTGAAGTATAAATATTCTTTCACAGTGTTCAGGCTGACCTTTATCACAAATTTTCTAAAAGGTGCTCTGGGTTTTTTATGTTGCGCGCACTCACAGCTGTTGTTTGAGGCGGCGGAGTTTGGCCTTGCTGTCTGCCAGCTGGAGCGCCAGACCTTGAGGCAGCTCTTCGCTGAAGCCAACCAGGGGCACTGCTGTTGAATCAACTTGGGCTTCCCGCTCTCGACAGAGCTCTGTTATCCTCTGGGAAAGACGGAGTAAGATGGATGTGGATGTGACAAGAAAGCAAAAAGGAGGGCACACATACCAGATGAGGAAAAAAGGACAAACAAGCCTTGAATAGAATAGATTTCCCCCTTTTTGCAAACGGTTACCTGACTCTTTGCTTGTTTGACAATACTCTACAACACAAAGTGATACAAGTAAAATCATCAAAAAGGTAAAAAGAAGGAAAATACAAGCGACTATCATCATTTATAATCAACACTGTTGGCATCTTCAGGTTTCTACTTTTAACAGCAAGTCTGTAAATGAAGAAGAATAGATGTGAAATTATTCTATGATGTTGAAAATACACAAGAAATGCTAAAGTGTAGAGCAAATACATACAAGCCACCAAAATAATTGGACTCAGACTGAGCATTCTTTCTAATTTCTCTGTAATCTTACCCTCTGCAGCGCTATAGCAACAGAAAGTTCTTTAGCTTTTTTTTCACTGGTAAATAAGCTTTGTTTCATGAAGGCTTATCTAAGTCAGAGCGATTTTTTTTATATTAAAATGTAATCCTTTATTCTCCTCTGAGCTCACGATAAGGTTGTACCTGAAGTTTCAGAAGATTATTTCCTGTTTCAAAGAGATAATGTATTATTTTTTCATTAGCAGATTTTAATCCCATAGAGGCTGAGAACAGATCAAGGTAATACTGACTGATTTATGGATGAAAAACATGCTCATTTAAAAAAACGAGAATTTGAGGATTTTATGGCCTTGCTCAACAAAAAAAATAAAACATGACTTCCTACATCTCAAAACACTTTTTCTCAGGTCTGTGCCAAGAACAAATATAAGCCTAAGCCTCTTATCAATGTTAGTTTCAGTAGTGCACAAATAGCAACTTCTAATAAAGGCCCACTGGCTACAAGAAATTATCACTACAGGTAGTTAATTGGTACCTCAAAATGGCAGCTTATTGTATAGAAATATTTGTATTGAATGTGAAATGGGGGAAACACAATCGCTGTTTAATCATTTCACTAATAGAAATCCGAAGTGGTGATTCTAATCACAAGTCCACATTTTCATTCATAAAATGTATCTGCCATGACTCAGATCACACGAATTAAACCTAAAATCACTTAAAGGAATGAATAAAAAAAACATTTGAGGTCCATACTCCGACAGAAACTGCATTTGCACTCAAATGTTTGATTCCATGTGTCTAAATAAATGTAAATAGTGGGCTCAATAGCTTCTCACTCACAAATTGGCTGTTAAGATTTTTCCAAAGTGACCAACACTCCAAAATCGCTGGCATTATTATAAAGCTGACAGTTAGCCAAATTTAGTTCAACAACTCCAAACAGAGACGAAGCCTGACTAAGACTGAGACTAAAATCTGCCACTAGAGCTTAGTAATAATAATTTTATTTATAATTTATGAGTTAACATGCTGCTACCTGGTATGCAATCATTCAGACACCATTGCGCACGTTCAATTAAAACAATTATAATTTCCCTAACCCAAACCCTTATAGCAAATAAATGTTTTTACAACAAAGAGAAAATCCATAATTGCAATGTTTTCTTCTTTTTTTCAACACACATATTATATTATCTGGATTCAGCAGGTAAAATCAATTTTCAATCTTCGAGCTGAAGAATAATTTTCCACATGCTGTTCCTCATTTATTTCCTTTTTGATCATATCCCATTCAGGTCTGTTGGTCCATGCAAACAATAACAAGCGATAATATTCAAAGGATGTTGACTTGAAATGATGGTGGTCGCAACCTCATGTGAAGAAGCAAAACAAATACTAATTTAGTTAATACCAACATTTCTAAGTATGATACATTTATCACATTTATCATAATCTGAGCTACTTCTGTTCCACCCTGACAGCTACCTGTATAAAAACCACAACCCAGACGCACTGGCTTTGTGACCTCCCCTCATCTGATGAAAAGTTCTATGTAAACAAAACTCTTCCCGCAGCACTGAGACATGACGTCATGTCTGTGTTCCCAGCATGTGAATGAGGCAGCTTACTTAAAATGCCAGAGAAAATGTTCTCATTATCCTGCAGTAATCACCATTTAATTTCTAAAGTTGCTTCAGTGACTTGATGGCCTCCATCCTTCAATATAGTGTGCGAGTAAAAAGTCCTTTTAAATGACCCATTTAGCGCTATCTTGCAAACATCTGTCGTTGTCATGTCAACTAAATAAAATCCCTCTTATTTCCTGATGGAAAAACATGGAGATAGCAGCACGTGTTGACTGAAACCAAAAGCCACTGCTACAGATATAACAGCCGTAAAAACTTGCTAGCACCATTCTACAAATATTTTCACCTCAACCAAGAACAGTCATTTCATTTCTGGAACCAAAAACTGCTTTCCGGTGTGGACAGAAAACTATCTGGCCAGTGGCCAGCTTTAATTATTCCAGGTCTTTGTGGCTTTGGGGCAGTTAGATACATGATGAGGTTGATGAGGTAACACTCACATGAGGAGGGAGTTTAGAGGATGCCTCTGAAAGTAGTGTTTACTTCCCGGTCATGCAAATGAATCAATAATCTTTGTGTCTTAAACTTTATGTGCGTTGTTATTTCTTTTTGTGTTTTCTCGTTATTGTTTAAATAAAATGCCGCATGTAGGACTGTGCTTTTTTACATTCCCATAAAAATGTCTCAGCAGGGTGTCAGTGGATTAATGCCACTGGAATACATTTCAAACACATTATTCAAAGATAAGCTGATAATGGCTATTTTGTGTTCCAATAGTAGGTTGCAAAACTTAAATATTTTATCACTCAGGTCGACACCAGGGGCTACTACTTATTCCTAAAAGTGTGTGCCTGCGTACCTCCAGATGTGAGTCTCTCTGCGCCAGCAGGCTTTGGATTTGTTTGGCCATGGAGCTGAAGACCAGCTGTAAATCTGCACCTTCGGCCTCCATCAGTTCTTCCCACTGAAGCGGCAGCACCATACGAGGATCCTGAGTCACCTGCAGCAAGGACAGCTTTTTATGTCTGTACGGTAAGATCTATGTAAATCGAACACAAATGGCAGACAAACATTTCGGGCAGAGCGAGAGCTGTATGAATACTAAGTACCTGTGCAGAAGGAAAAAAGAATATTCTCCCATTTATGTCTGGAGAATGTGTGGAGAAAGAAAACGCCTGACTAATTCATGCAAAACTAATGATCATGTTGACGGGTCTGAGATGTCCTCGGGTGGTAGCCATATGAGAAGGAAGCAGGGGGTGCAGCCATCCACACAGGAGGAGCACCTCTCACCTCCATGATTTATTAAGCTGAGAAACTTGGCATGAAAAAATGCTGGTGGGCAACATACTGTTGCTGAAATTCAGCCCCGCTAGTATGCAACCTGCTGTTTTTGTAATGCTGGAACTCGTTCATGGGGGGTTTCTTCAAATGGGCGCAATTTGGCATTCATGCCTTATTGGACAGGATGACAGAGAATGACAGAAGAGAGATGAAGGGGAGAGGATGGCGTGACATAGGTGGAGGTGAAGAGGTGGACATGAGGGGTGGAGAATCCATCACCAGGGGCCACCTGGAGGTCCTGATGAAGCTGCCTTCAGAATCTCAAGCAGCTCATATTCAGACTTACTTGACAAAAAAAAACAGCAGGAGGAATAATAGTTTCAGATTCTCTGCCTACCGGCAAAACACCGAGGAAATTCTTTGCAAAATCATCTTTAGTAACTAAAATATTCTTGGAAATATCTCCCCGGGACTAAATGTATTTTAATAGGGAAGGCTTGATTTGATTATTTCTGCACGTACCTGCTGAATACAGCCTGCAATGGCTGCCTGGGACTCAATGTCCAGAGACTGGATCTGCTGAATGAACGTTTCCTTCCTCTCACACTGCAGACACAAGACATATGCAAGTTAATTGTGTGCATGTTAGATTGAAATACATTGTTAAAATTCCATCTATAGGCTTTTGAAAATATGCCTCAGATGAATAACATTGTCAGATGCAAATAATCAGAAATGGCTCTGAAATCAGATTTTTTTTTTAAAAAGCAATCGCTGAGAATGAAAAGTTTTCACTGAGGATGTACTAGTGTCATGCTATTATGTGAAGAGAAGTAAAACCTCTCACACATAAGTGGGTTCAAACACACAACCAACCCCCAAGAGAGAGAGATGGCATTACACTGAACCCTGAAAGTGTGTCAGGAAGTTGCTGCCGTCAGAACCTTTATGAGACATGTCAGTATCTGTTTCTTCTTAGAGTGCATCTCCATTGAAAATGAACTTGTGTGGTTTTATTAACAACTATCAGAGCCACAGTTAACATACAGATATAAGCAGAAATGAAAGACTGAGAGACACAGTCAAAAGCCAGATGTGAGCTGTGGTTAGGTTGTTTTATACTAGAGTGAAAAAGGCTAGGTTGAAACATCTGAGCACTGCTAATGGACAATTTCAGTACTCTGTGTTTCACAAGTGAATAAAACAGCCCTTTATTGCCTTCTGTGGTGAGAAAAATATTAAACCCATGAGTCCCGAATAATAGCACAGGATGTACAAAAAGTTCAACATCCTAACCTTTGGAAAAGAAAAAGGGGGAAAGGATTTTTGCAGGTAAAGTAAAAACAGCTCCAGTATAATGACCCCTCTTTGTATATGTGTGTGTGTCTGTGTGTGATCACCTGCACTGCACATCCTAGTATGAGCAGCAGCAGTCGCCTGAGCTCTTCCACAGCTGCCTCTGAGGACACAGAAATAACTGCCATCATCATCATTATCATCATCATCTCCACTCTCCACCACCATCCTCCTTATCATTATCACCTTAATGCGCCTCACAGATAGCCGAGATATGGACCTGTGCATAAACTATAATGAGTTTCTCATGGTTAAGAGACATGACACTGATAGGATCTTGTTATCTTGTACCTGTCAGGGGGTCCTGCCCCAGAATAGCAACATTAGGCAGAGGCATCAGTATCAGCTGCTGCAGGTCCTCCTGCAGACACAGATGAATGGAAAGAGTTAAAAACAAATATTTCTCTGTTCCGTCATCTGCCCTTAGAGAGACCGGACAAACGACAACAGCAAAACTTTCCACCATCCGTGACATGTATGGTGTAAACAAAGACCTGATACCTGATAAGAATCCATTTGTTCGTTCTTTCAAGGCAAAGAGACTTTGTACAAATGTAACTTATCATATTTCAGGGTATCTTTTTTGGGCTTGATCTGTACATTAGAACAGGGTGATGTTGGGTCACCACAGATTTTTTTTTTTTACTTTAAAGGACATAAATGAAATCAACTAAATGTTATTTTGTGTTAATTTGTTTCTGCAATTGAATGTATTGTTCCACTCACTCACAAAATATTTTTATGTCAAATAATATTCTCAAAAACACCTCTGTAGAGCTTATTGTGTTATGTTAGCCTAGTTTTAGTATGTTAGCCTAAGAGAAAATATATTTTTTGTTCATGAACTAAAAAGAAAGTCATTGCTCATAAACATCTCATCCATTATCCACTTAGCCAGGGCAGAACCAAAACTGTTCAAGAATGTGTTTCAGATTAAATTAGGTGATTCAGGACCAGCAGAGGGTCCAACAATACCGTGGTCAGCTTGTTTGAGGGAGTTGTAATTTGTGCTTCGAGCTCTTGGACAAATCTCCTGGCACTTTCAAATCAAATCACTCTGAATCAAGCTGAGACATCTCAGACTTTCCCCACTAAGAAACCTGGCTTCCCTGGCAGCAAACAAGTATTTCTAATGTGGATCTGCTGTGCTGTTTTTTTTTTCCTGCATTGCAATTAGTACAAAAGAAATGTAGCGAATGATCCTGTTCCCTACTTTATTTACTTGGTTCTAAACTCAGAGAAGACCATGGACCATTCCTGATAGTTAGAAATGTTTTTGTAAAAAAGCCACAAAATGGCGTTGGCTGGCTCTTTTCCCAAATGCTTTGGAAGTCTGTTCGCATCCTCCTGTGATCCATCAATGCAAAAGTGAGCCACAATTATAGCTCTCTTTCGTCTGCTTACTGTAATTTACAAACTGTGCAGCAGGAACAGCGGTGCACCAAGAGGCAGCGGCAACTGTCTTCAGCAACTGGCAAGCTCAGCCAACTGCACTTCTCCGCTCCTTTAGGGCACGCAGGGTAATAGCCTCTGCAGCTCTGACTTGGTCATCGAGTAGCTTATGGTTCTCAGTGCCAAACAGACTTCTGCGGAAGATTACACAGACTGAAAATTATATAGCTTGTTGTTTTTGGCATACTAATGCTGTTGAATGAACAACTCCCCGTCTGCCCGTAAAGCCATGCTACACACACAGAGCAGGGCTGTAGATGCCAGGATCTCTCCTTCTCTATAATTTACACATCATCACTTGATACAGTAATAAACCATGTCAGAATATGTGAGAAAACAAAATAAGTGCTGCACATTGGAATTATATGTGCTGTTCTGTGATTTCCAAGACAGTGAACTGTAAGGTTAATCAGTGGTGGCTAAATTCACATACTTCAGCACACTAAGCTGGTTAAATGTATTTTTTGGGCATTTCACGTTAATTTAGCATTGTATGATTTCTTATTCTTCCGCTTCACTGTATTTCATAGGTCGGTCGGGATCTTTACACTCCATTTCATATGACAGTTTGAATTACAAAGTACTTTCTAGATGAGGATTTTAAGCAATAGAAGTTGCAACCACATCTTAAAATACAGCACATCATTAAAGATTAAACCACTGGTGTCCAATATTTTCAGCTTCTAAAAACCTGTAAGTGCGGCCACATTTTAGATGTCTACGAGTTCAACTCCTACATTAAAAACTGAAAAGTCTTGTGTACCTTTGATCTTTCCTTTGCCATTAATCAAAATGATCCCTCCAGTCAAGCCTGTGCTTTAATGGGCCCATATAGAACCATAACTAGCTCCACCACCTGCTGCTACCTGTAGCATGCTTCAAATATAGAAAAGTACAATATTTACTTTAATACTCTAATAGAGCTGGGCATCTAATTTGACTGAACTTTATTCAGCGTTGTATTGATGGTTTTATTGAAAGATCTGAGGCTTTCTTCCATCATTTCCAATGTCAATACAGTAAAAAGTGAAGAATTATTCACATGTATCCCTTTCTGAATTTGAAGATCATCTATTGCTATAAAGTCCTGCCTTGAATAACAAATGAGTGCATTAATCAGGCTACTGGCAACAGTTTGGGAAAGAATTAATCGCCATCTGCAACAATATCTGCTCCAAAATCCATCTTTCTACATCATGTTGTCTGATATGTTTTCATTTCGCCCACTTACTTTTATTTTCTATTTTTTATTCCTGTTCTTTCCTCTTATGTCCTTGATATACAGATTAATTCAAGTCTAATGAACTGAATATTCAGTGACTTTAAAATGGCATGGCTTACCTAGAACAAAGATCGTTAAGGGTCAATAAATTCGTGGTCGGGCGAAATTAACATTTAAAATCCCATTAACTGAAGATTGCAAAGCAAGTTTGTCATTAAGTGGCATTACAGGAATTGTGGAGTATTTTATCAAGATAGGATAGAACAGAGCAAATACAACAGCACAGAGTCCACAAAAGAGAGCAAAACTGAGCAAAATGCAATGAGCGAGAGCACTGAAAGAACAATTGTACACTAACAGTGCAGCAAAGTCCATCCTGTCTTCACACTCGATCGTCTACAATTAGCTCATCTGCTGCACACCAGAAGCTGATGTCACAGTAGAGAAGATGAAGCCTTTACATGCTACTCGCCGTTTCTGTGGCTTAAGCTCGTCACACCCTTGAATGTGTCATAGAAACTTGCATAAACACACATCCAGCAAAACAACCAGAATGAGAAGTAAAACTGTGGCCGGTGCTGAACTGAATGTCCAGAGCGGCAGTGGAGCCAATTCTGCAACTCTGCTATGACTGATATGAGCTTCCTACTTTCTGCGAGCCTCTGTTGTGAGCCTTTGAGTTTAAAAGGACATTAGTGACTCCCTGGAAATAAGGAAGTGAAACTTTTAGGCTCATGTTCTTACGTTATGTGACAAGTTAAGTGGTGCCGGTTCGGTTCACCTGACTTGCTTCCCAATGATGGTCTTTGTGCTAAGAACAGAAGCTTCTGATTCTTCCACCAGGGGAGGAATTACGCCATTTCCTCAAATGCCACAAGCACCTGACATGCTAAATGTGAAATACATGTTTCTGAGAGCTTTTTGAGTTTTTTTTCTGTAGCATCAAACCCCAAATGCAGCTTGTAACTTTTTTGTATCACGCTATTCGCAGGGACACGTCTGCTGAGGGTGGGATTTTTTTATGTTTAATCTTCTGTCACTGTCACCCCCAACATACAAAAAAAAACATTGTACAATATCCTTAAGCATAAAGCTTGTGTGCTGCTACAGTTTAGCATCGTATTACCCTTTGTTTCTACCACCTTCAATCTAGGCAACTGCTCTTTTATCTCTCTGTCATTCCAACTCCCTCCCCATTTGGTTTGACCTGTGGTTATGTTTTAGAAGAACTTTTTTGTGTTTCTATAAGACAATTCTGCACATAATGAGCTCTGAGGTGATTCAGTCTGTTCAAAAAGATTACCCCATGGATATGGAAATGCTTTAGCTAGGAATACATGCAAAAGAAACTGCTGTCTTGAATACAGCTATTCAAGACAGCATGGAGCCCACATATGAGTCACAAGTCCAAATTATTTGGTTTCCTGTATCACTGAGTCACAAGTGTGCCACAGGATCTCCATGCCACATCTTCTTTAGAATTTACATTTAAATGTTGCTAAAGTTAGCGGATGTGTGAAAAAATCCATTAAAGCAGCTCAAAAAAAGTGCAAACTGATCAACACCAGTTCTAAGTCTTTGACGAGAAGAAGGCAAAAGCCAGCAGCTATGAGGCTGGCATCAAGGAGATAAAACACAGAGAAACTGCTTGCTTAAACAAACAAAGCATACTAACTAAAAAAGTTGTCAATATCTCTGCACATTAACGGCTGACTAATTAACACATTTTCCTCGAAAATGTTCCTACAAAAACCAAATGTAGATTTTGCCGATGCAATGCAGAGCTATACTTTCACCATGGTGAACTCTCCATTTTTTTTAAATAAATAAAGCCAGAATAATAAGTGAACTAATAATTTTTCAGTCAATATATACATAGAGCTCAGACAGGTGATTTTCATGTTTTCAGATTTTTGTGCTTAGCTAATTTAAGTTCCTGATTAATGGAATGCAAATAACTTCAGCAAAGAAGGTGAATACACATTCATTTGGACCTATTTAAGTAAATTAAGTGTGGAACTGTCCTCTTTTGACTTGCCTTCAAGCAAGGACATGCATGAGGTTGTGTGATTACTTTTTTGCTATTGGTAAGAAGTGCACCTCCCCAAAGGGCACCAGGTGTTCTTTGCAAATGCAGCGGTGAAAAGAGCTCACAGAAAAAAATCCTAACCTCAAACAGCTTTTTTGACAAAATTGTCCATTTTACTCTGACTTATTCAATTTCAAAGCCTCAGGATGTTTGGATCCTATCCCAGTTGTTGTGGTTGACACCGGACAGGTTGCTAGTCCATGCATACACAGTGCGAATATGCAAACTCCACACAGGATTTTGCAGTAATGAGTCTAGAATCCCAACAGGTATAACTAAAATGATTTTACACCCACGCGTGTTTGGGTTACTGCTAAACTCTTTCCAGTAATTGCCATGCTGAATCTTTTAGCTCATTTTACACCACTAAGGCTCTAACTTTGTCGGCCTGCCATTTGATGCTGGGAAGGTACCATAGAGCACATGCATTTTATCAAAGGCTTTTCAGCTGCCGGCTGCAGCTGGAAACGGGGTTGATGAGAGCACTGAGGGTGAAACAGAACAGAGGAGCTGTCGGCTATAAAACCAAACCGTGAGCCGTTAGACATTAAGCTCTGCAGGGCTGAGGGGGAACAAAGCTGAATGACAATTCTTTTGGGTTTTACACTTTATGTCATTTCTCCCATTACACATTAACACTAACAATCACAACAGAGTTATACTTAACTATATGTTTTGAAATTACCTTTTCAACAGGTCTGAAAAAGACATAAAAGTTTGTTTGTGATCATGATATCTGATCTCCTTTAAAAGCCAAAAAATAAAGAGAAAGAAAAGAGATGGCGCCATGGCTGGAAGACTCATCATACATTCAATACTTTTCATTCATTAGAGTGAAAACTCTTGAGAAGACCCCTTGTGCTCTGCTGACTCACAGCAAATCAGTCTGATTTCCTTCCTGATAATTCAATCTGACAATTTAATCTCCCCTTCAACCCCCTGGGATTGTCCCCTACCTGGTAGAACGCTCTGAGGTGTCTATTCAAAATAGAGAAGTTCTGGACTCTCAGCATGTGGTCATCTCTCTCACTGTGGTACAGCCGCTCCGTCTTGGGGTTTGGATCTCTGGGCAAACAGAAAAAAACATTGTGGTGTGTCGGCTGCAGCTTGATCAAACAGCCTAGCCCCGTGTCTCTCCAGATGAGAAATTCTTATGCAACAGTTCATTTAGGCAGAGAGTGAATGAAATCTTAATGAGCCCAAGAAGCAGGCAGTGAGAATCCACATGCAATTATTTGCTGAAATAACGTGGCTTAGGTCAGACTAAATTAATCAGCTGCTCTGCAAAGGCTAAGATTTTGTCTTGCAAGATAGCAGACAAATGGATTTCTCCTGCTAAATTTTGAAAATGATGATAGGAAATTCTCTGGAGATGCCTAACAAGATGACAAGTGTGCAGAATACCAATTCTTGATCCACATGAAATTTGTGGGTAGTGCACACCACTCCTTCACACAAACTGCAGACAATGTAAGCTTATGAACGGGAGGCTTACATCACATTTATGTGAGGGATGAACATTCAGATTCTGATGCTTCCAACTCTCTGAGGCAAAAAAGAGGGTGTGATGTTTTGTCTGTTTGCCATCTTGTTGACAAGCAAACATTAGTTAATTAATGACATGGTAAGGTCATTTTTGTAAGTTCACAATTTCCAGATTTCTTTGTGTGTCATTTAGGTTTGAACTACCAAAACTAGCTGTAGGTTTCTTTATCATCACCACTATGTATTGCTTTAATATTATTATTAATATTGTTTAATATTATTCAGCTTCTTTATCAGGAACATCACCAAAGTCCTTTTGGCTTTCGTAGATGTCAATTATGAAAGAGACAGCGGTAATCAGCAGCATCGAAAGAAGGTCTCATTTGACTCATCTTATTGTGAATTCTAAATTAATTTGATATCCCTGTTTGTTCAACTTCACCAATAGCTTGAAAAGTGGCTCTTTTCAGTTACATTACCTTAACATAAGCTCTAAGCAGGAACTCATCAGCAGTTTTCATTCAAATGCGGGGCAGGTTTTTCTGAACCTGCTGTTCAATTTATTAATTCAACAAAGTTCAATTGCGATACTTTTTGTACAAAAAATGTATGTTTTTATGACTTAATTCATCGTAACAACATGGAGCTCCATGTTAATGCTTTTCATGGCATTTCATTAATTCATTTTAAGCTCCCAAATGCCTCTCATTAGGCTTATCTTCTTTGATTTGAATATAAAGTTTAAAAAAAGGTTAATTAAATCTCCTTCTATTTCTCTACTCAGTGGCTACTTTCATTGCCACCTTGCAAGGCAGTGAAGCAAGTAAATCTTTATTAATCTTACATGATCCTCATGACCTGATTGAGAAAAATCCCATTGGTCAGCTTCATGTAACGCTCTCGGGCGCCCTGGGAAGCTGAGTTCACTTCCATGTACTGGCTGTAGAGCTGGACGCCGTCCTCACTGTCCACCATATCCTCAAACAGCACGACCTGAAACAGACCGGGAGCCATCACCAAGAGGAGGACAACGGCGAGGAAGGCCGAGACTGGGGCAGAAAATATGCACAGAAAGGGAGAGGCAAGGGAACAGGACAGTGAAGAGCACACATTTTTACACAGGAAGCCACTTGAGCCGGTGCACCTGTCCAAACAGGTGGGATCTGTGCTCTCACACTGGGAAGCACTTCACAGTGACAAGCAGCCAACCAGGACTGCAGCCAAGGTCTCTCTCTCTCTCTCCCTCTCTCTCTCTGCTCAGTCAAGTTGTGCCAATGCAAACTGCAATTTAGTGTTTTTTCCCCCCCACCTGCACCCTTCAAAACTGTTCTTTGGTAGCAAACTTAATATAGCGAGGCTGAGCTCTTTCCTTAGCCGGCAAGACAGCGCCTCAGAGCAGCTGCCCCACGCAGAGGAAAGCTCTCACCGAACAACTCTGCTGAAGTACATTCAAGTAAAGACCTTACAGGTATCATAATGAACCTGACCCCTCTGACCTCCTCACCGGGAACGGTCAGCAGCTGAGGAGAATATCTCCCCAAGATTCAGCTCAGTATCCAAACACCCCATAAACACTGTTCGGTGACCAGAAACACGAAATCCTCTGCGTTTGACTGCTTTTGCACGTGGAAATGTCAACTAGAAGATTTTAAATGCACCAAATCCTCACAGTGATTATCACTAAGAGTATGCTGTCATGAATACATTGAAGATCATTTTGTTTTATTTCCTAGTTCAAAACAGCCCAAGGACACGGAAGTGTCAAATGTTAGAAAAGAAAAAAAAAAGAAGAAAGAAAAAAGCTGGTCACTGAGAGGCAAAGGAAGCTGCCAAAAGGAGAAGTAGAGTGTTGCTTTTCTGTTCACAACACAAAGAAGTCAGGGTTATTTCTTTCATTTATTCTATTCTAACTTTTATATTCATTCATGTTGACGGCATTCAAATTATAACTGTTCTCAAAGATATTACAAATACTTCTGAAAAAAAGGATCTGGTAATGTGAATCTTAATGCAGAGACGGACCCCTACGGAGGCCAGTGTCCAGTTAGTTTATTGTGTCGTGTTTTAGTCCACGCTTTGCGGCTTAAATGACGGACTTTTCTCAATCAACGCGACAAACCAGAAGTGACATACCCATTGAGCCAGCGCACCTCCCATGAATTCCTCTATTTTCTCCTTAATGTTAGGGTCCATTGTTGTGGCACGAGGGCAGCCAAAGCACTTCTCCAGACAAATAATTACAAAATCTTATCAACTCTGCGCTTGTAATGAATAAAAGAGCGAGGATCCATCTTGCTTCCAGTGGAGCAGTTTGACATTTGTGCGGCCCTTCCCCTCCCACCACCCCAGTCTCTTCCTCTCTGACTGTGTGTCAGTTGGTTTCATTGCAAAACCACACCGGAATTTCTTAAAACGCACATGCTGCGTTTCTTATAGCACAACCTCGACGCTCACACAGAGATCTTTCCGGATAGCGTGACTAAAGGAGGTGCGCGTCTGGGGGGGGTTTGCGCGCTGTGGCGCACCATGGTGGCTCGGCCTCTCCAGTTATGGGCCTGGACGACCTGTTTGTTTATTCCCCACGTTCTCCATGGTTATACTGCTTGTTTTTTTCTTCCTACAGTTAAAAGAGGAAATGAAGCACAGCTAAACTTTTTTTTAAGTTCTCATTTAAAAAGTGACTGGCCTATTCAGGGTTAGGACGCGTTGAACGATCCTTTCTGCGCTGTGCAACAGTGACCTCTGGTGGCTGAAAGACACGCCTCCTGCTTTTCACCGTTTTTTACATAATTGCATCATTGTTTCCGTGACTAAATCGTTCATGGACTAAGCATTCGCAGGCCTCGTTGCTATTTGTTGAACTCGAAAGTCGAGTGGGAGAATGTCGTGGAAATCAAAACCAGAAAAAAAAAATCTACTTGAAATCTTGACAGGAAATCTCAATGTCTTCCTCCTGCACAATGTAGCTTTTCTTTGTTGGTAGCTGTTTGCAGGCATGAAAGCAAAGAACAATTCTGAGTCTGCCTTCATTTTTTTGCACAGTTGGCAATTGATGCTCATTCCTCTGAACAATTTTTAAAAACTGTGCTGTGAAGTGACTGAGGCTGTGGTGTTGTGAATACCTTAGTCAGCTTTATCACCTAAAAGTTTAATTCAAGTTTCGAATTAAAAGTGAATAATGATTAGATCCTCCCAAGAAAGAGAAAGTAGTCTTGATAGAACCTTTCAAAGGGATTGTATCCAAAGTTGGCAAGAGGCCGTCAACCTCCACTGCCCCATGCTAGGAGTATCCAGAAATACAAGACATATTGAAGACAGGGAAATAGAAAAAAACAGACTCACAAACTGAAGATTACTGATCGGGATCCATATAATGAATGTTTGTTTGTTTTTACAGATCAAGGAAACCCATTATAGAGTAGATTAAAAGGTCTGTTCCACATGCAAGTCACAGGAAAGCTAAATGGGAATCTGTCAGTAAGGAACTTTTCTAGATGAAAAGCAATAAACAATGTACTTGAAGGGATCAGCATTCAGTGAACCCATGGTTTAAACCAGTGCCACTACTTTCAGCCTTTCTCCTGGAAACCCCATCGGAGAATTCTTTAATTTAAGACTCACTGAGGCGTCTGTAAGGCTCACTTCACCTGTCTGACTCAGTCGTCTGTGTCTCGTCTGATAGCTTCTTAAAAAAAACTAGCCAAAAGTCTGACATTGGTCCAAACCTTACCTCTTTTCACAAGCAGCCAGCAGAATCAGAACAAATTTCACATTTTGATCGCTCACATATCAAGACTTCCATGAAATGCCATACATGTATAGACTTGTGGAGTCGAGTTTTCCTGAGGAAATTAAATTGAAATTTCAAGGCCTTTCATTCCAATTCTGGTTATTCCATTTCCATTTTAAAAGCAGAAGTGACCAGGCGTTAAAATTGTGAGTCTATCCAGAAAATATTAATTCCACTGAATAGGAGTCCTGAGTTCTCTGTGATACAAAAAAGACATTTCTTTCTGACATAACCTCAAAAACTTTAAAAAGACACCAAACTTAGGACTGTTTTTTGTTGAATATGGATTAACTTTCAATTCTGTAAGATGTTTCTGCCTTTTTCACATTGGTCATTTTTTATGTTATTGTTTTGCTCTTATTTTCTGTGCTTTCTCATTAGCTTCGAGGCATGTTTTGATGTCATGTTGGTGATTTCTGGGGGTGTACTTTTCTTTAATATACATACCCCTTTGTGCTCTGACAATGCTCTCCCACAAGCATCAACATTTACCATTGTTTTAACTTGACAGGACCCCCCACCCTGCATTTTAATCATAATAAGATCCCCCGAGTCAAACCTGAACTGCGTGCACCTCTTTGAACAGAACCAATGAGACTGTGGCTGCTGCAGAAAAATATACCAGGAAAACAAGCAAACTGTTTCTCTGAAAAATAAAATTCAGTTTCTTTCTTAATTAAGCATTCTGGCTTGATATTGAACGACGTTTTTATGTTGCCCGAGAGTGTTGTACATGCAGCACAGGATTCGGCCCTGATAATTGCAGTGTTGAAGCAGAGATCCTCTCCCTGGGAAAAGCCAGCCCCGTGACAGTGTTACTTCTGTGGATCCATTCTGGCTGAGTAAAGCTGCCATATAAACCTTTGCGTGCAGATTATTATTGATGCGGTATGAGGTCATTATTCTGAGACTTATGGAAGGAAAATTTGGTGGCAAATTTACCTGTAATAATAAATTAAATCAAGCTCCTCTTTGTATATATAATCACTTTGTTTGGTGTGCAATTATCTAAGAGAACTAGCTACTGTAAATCACTTTTATCCTCCATTGCATTACTGTAATAGAACTTGTGCATACATCACATTTTTGACAGTTTGAAACCGGAACCAACATTCAGCATCACCCCTTCCAACACTTAACATTTCTCCCACCACAGAAACTTTATTGTCATTTGTTTCTTTGGAACCAAATAAGACATTCATTGAAATTATTCTGTGACAGAGATTTTATTTAAGAAGAATGAGCACACATTGGATAAACCTGTAAGGACAGATAACCATGATATGTACTTTGTAAATAGAAAGCATGTAAACACCGTTCTACTTCGTGAAATCACAGGTTGAATCAGTGTGCCATCACTGTCGTTGTATGAAAGTGTGTTCCTGTGCGCTGTCTGGGGGTGCAGATACTGCTTGTGCAGCAGTTCTGGGATTAACTACACCAGGATTATCAGATTGTATCAGAGCTGCCAGAATAGACATGATGACAGCTTCATATAGGGCACCACACTCACATACGCTTATACACACAAACACGCGCACACACACACTTAATCCAACTCTCAGTGTTGAACTCAGATAAACCACCATTAGTTTACACATGCCTCTATTGTATGACATGTACAAAAGGAAGCCGACACTACAAAGCAGTTAAAAACTTCTACCTTTAATATATTATTCATGTGCGTTGCCATTTTAACAGGTTCCTAAGCATTTCATTGCAATTCAGTACAAACTCTACAGCTGTGGGATGAAGAATACAGTGCACATGGAATAGACTTCAGCATCATGTGATTGGAGTTTTGCCAAATTTCAATCAAAATTTGCCACATGTAATTTTGAGTGTTCAAGCTACACCTGTTTAAAGTCAATGTACTCTCTTCTAGACACAACAAAAGGTACTACACATCTCCTGAGCAAGTTCTCTGATGTTCATGATGTCCTGCACAGAGGAGATGTTTGTTGGTGTCTGTGCAGGGCCTGATAAAATCCCCAATGTGTTACTGTGTTTTGGCCATGTGTGAGGGAGCCCCGGACAGAGTCGAAAATCAAAAAACAACAGGTGTCCTACCTGCCACCACTCAAGTCACAAGACCCAAAAAAAAAAAAAACACAGACACATCCCCCCACCCTGCATCCCTTTTGCCTCAGCTCATGTTG
Organism: Menidia menidia; assembly: GCA_907169785.1. Taxonomy (NCBI): domain Eukaryota; kingdom Metazoa; phylum Chordata; class Actinopteri; order Atheriniformes; family Atherinopsidae; genus Menidia; species Menidia menidia. The sequence continues at coordinate 8,240,586 of CAJRST010036666.1, forward strand.
AAATATTTCTTTTCTCTAGCTGGACGGAGTAGGAGAGGCAGCCTTCTCCGAGCCGTCGGCTTTCTCGCCCTCAGGGTCCTCCTCAGAGGGATCAACCTGCCCAAACTTTAGCAAGGCGAGGACCTTTGCTTTGACATCCTCAAAGGTTTCCTTCACACCCTTCTCCAGGATGTACCCCTCACTTTCATCTTCTGGGTTCTCCAGATCCATGGCTCCCTCCACAGCTGTTTGCAGGTATCGCAGGCTCAGAAGCACCGACATCTTGAGAGAAAGAAACAACAAGGATCCTTTGAAAATTATGTCTGAAACACTGCTTAGCACCAAACAAGTGCTCAGAGTTATGGGGAGTGGGGGTGTCTAAATCTGTGTCAAAAAAGGTTTGAATGTGTTGCACCATTTTGGCATAGAGATGCTATTGCAATGCTCTGTAAGTTTGCACAGCATCTCTGACATTAAAACATTAAAATCTACCCTAATTTTTATACTAAAAACCGACGCCTTCTTCATGAAGCAACAAAAAATGGAGGGACATGTGATGAAGTCAGCTGTTCGCATGTGTTTATCTCATGCCTCTTCTTCCCTCTTTTTGTCAGCTGTGCGGTAAAATAATTAAAAGCCACTTTTGGCAACAAACTGGGGTTTCTGGTTGATAGACAGATGGCGCAGTGCTTAGCACGATCCCTCAGTATCGCATCCGTCCCAATCAAAGAGGAGCAGAGAACCATAGCATTGAGCTGTTGCATTTAGAAGAATAGATTGCCTAGTTAGCCAGGGGCATCATGCGTGTTCTGTTGGAAGTGTGCGTGTCTGTTCCAGCCTGAGGCTTTGTGAAAAGAATGTACCATCAATACTGTGACTTTGCAAAGAGGTGACAATGCATATTTGATTAAAAGCTTGCAATCAATGGTTGTCTGTGATGTTTTCATTTCTGATATCACGAAAGTCTTTGCATCAGCACCCATCCAGAATTCTAAATTCTCTTTGGTATCTTTTTCCATTTCTAAAGTCAAGAAAAAAGCAAAGGACCAATCAACTCTACTCTTATATGTTTACATGACTTATATGACTCACAAACCCTTCTGCTCATACTGCCCATAGTTTGTGCAAATGTGGTTAAACTTGGCAATTTCCTAATCCAGACTTACAAATAGTGCAAGTCTGCACACCCATTACCTGGCCCCCTCTCAAAAGGAATATCTGCCAGAGCTAAGACAAGTGTGTCAACCTTTAGCCTCAATCAGGCTGATGGTGGATTTTTCTGTGGTTTAGAACATTGATTGAGCTACTGAACTGACCCTTTGTCTACCCACCTGAATTAAGATGACTGACAGCACGCCGGGACCGGTTGAATTCATCAAGCCCATGTAGTAGTCGATCAGTGCCCTCCTGCAGCCACGGTTGTGGAGGTTCAGCTCCTCTGCCTGGTAGTCGTAGTTATAGTGGGCTCGGTTGTCTGTGAGGTGGAGCTGCAAGCAGGGCCGAGGGGAGGCAGGGTTACAGCAGCTGAAAGGAACGCCATCCAACAGATAACGGCGGTCCACGTTACTCCGGATGCGACTGCAGACATAAGGCAGAGAGACAGCAGTTTGACAGACACCGATGAAACAGGAGCACAGCCACATGGGTAACAGGCAACAAAAAGAGGAAAACAAAACAAAAGCTCAGCTCGGGAAAGGTAATAGAAAATACTGAAGACGCGACTTTTAGCTCAATGCAGACTCAGCGAGAAGTGAGCAGGACGTCAATGCACTGTCATCGTGTCTCAACCTCTCTGTTTACTCAGTCCCTTCCATTTGTTTCATCTTTGACCGACTTTCTTTGCGTTTTTCAACCTCCCCATCCACTGCTGTCAGTCTCTTCAAAAGCAAAGGCCAGATCTATTTTTAACACACTTCACATCATTCTTCCTCCCTCTTTGTTCGATACTTTTCGACCTTTTTGGATGTGAGATATTGTGGCGTGTCAGTCACTCAGACCTTTGCCGCTGCCTTTCCCAGGTACCTCTCACTGACTCACAGCCGCTAACGTCACATAATGTGCCATCGTTCACTCACTCTTTGACTTCCTGGGAGGTGAAATCCAGATATCTGTTGCTGACCCACTGAACCTCGAACCAGTCCTTGAAGTTGTTGTTTCCGCAACAGCGAAACTCCATCTGCAGACGATCAATGGTCTCCTTTTGGAAACAGCGGCCGGGCACGTCTGTGTCCTTGTAGAATCGGATGCCATTTCTCAGACCCTCCTAACAGAGAAGAGGAATACACAATTCAAGTGATGTTTTGGAGAGTTGTTCCTGTCTTGAGTGACAAAAATCTTACCTTTTCTGTTTATCCTCCTCAGAGGACAGACCTTTTTACAGATAATCACTGTCATTGGTGACTTTGCCCATAAGTTCTTTCTGACTTGTAAATATTCTGGGCTGTAAATAAATCAGCTGTCGAAATATTATGCAATGAAAAGCCTTGAATTTCAATGAGAGTGGGTAAAATGGTAAGATCTCCCCCCACTCCCCGTTACAAAACAGTAAATAATTGAAAAATACATGATTGTTAAAAGTTGAAAGAATGTGAATGCACAGTTTTTCTCCTGTTTTGCACACTTAAACCGCCTTTCTTTCGTGAACAAACCCCTGAGAACTCATATCTTTGTCTTACATTCACGAGCCTTGCTAGGCTCTCATTTTGGGCTTCAATTTGGACAGGCCTCTTGAATCTACCAGCACCTACTTCATTCCCTGACCTGTCAAACTAACATTCTTTATCCAGCCTTGTGATTCTCACCTTGAGGGACTCCTCCAGGCGTCCCTGCAGGGCATAGCTCAGCACCACCACTGCCAGGAGAAGAAAACACAGCAGCGCGGCCACAGCGAACCAGGCCAGTAGGAGCACTTTCCAGCGGGGGAAGCGGCTTGCATCCAGGGAGTCCTGACACACCCGACTGGCAACCCAGTTGGTACCAATGGAGGCCAGTCCCACCAACATCAAGATGTTGGGCACCACATGGATCTCTGCGTTGTCCATTACCTCAAGAACAGAAGAGCAGAGTCAAAGATAACAGCGATAAAAAAATGTCTTTAGCCAGCTGCAGGTCACTTTGTCATTTCCTCCACCCAATTTAGCAGGTAATAATCCTGCATTCAATTAGCCTCATCTCTTCTAAAATCGATCTTTGCGGTCAAGAGATTCAATTAGCGGCAAATGGGCTGGATGGAGCACCCATTTAGTAATACCATGATGGATGTCATTCATTGCCCCTGTTACAGCAAAAGTCAATTATGGACTGAGTTTATTATTGAAGCAATCTAAAAAGCCTTCCAGCTACAAAGAACCTTTGCCCTTTGTTGTTTTAAGATAGAGCCAGTTCGGCCACCTTCTGACATCTTCCTGTCGTACAACCAGCCAACCATACAACCAGCTGTGGTTCCGAACAGTTTGGATGCTAATGAGAAAAAAAATCATCCACACTTTGTAGAATGAAGATGTGTCAAGGATAACGTGCCACATTTGGCAAAATGTAATATTTGAAGTGCTTGTCCACCGGGTGCAGAGGATGATTAAGCTTGTGAATCCCTCTCCAACTTCCTTACATCATTTTATCCTTACAGCAGACATGTTCCTTTCACTTCACTCACTACAGCAATCTCTACTTCAAATGAGTGGTGCAGACTGAGGGTTAAAAAACTGGACTCAAATCTGAGATCAATAAATATTTGAAGGCGTGTGGTCATGCCCTGGAGCTTTCCTGTGGAACCGGCGGGATATCAATTCTTCCAACCTGTCCAAATCCATCAGTGATCAATGTGGTGCAGTGACTAGTTAGCTTGGACTAGAGGCCATAACCTTCACCTGCAGGCCACATTGCAGATCAATGCACACTCCATGCTGATGAATTTGTAGTGCTGATGTTGAAAAGATGCTTTTTAGTACACAAACTCAGCACACATAACTCTGGATGTTTACACATATATTGAGTATGTTCTATATCTATGGATTAAAGCCAATTTTGATTTAAAAAAAATATCTGAAGAGAGCAACTTCCTTCATCTTAGCTGAGCACTCAAAGGCAAGTCTGAGCATTTTGTTTTTAACTTTGAACAAACATCTACATTGTTAATAGTCTTCATTTGCTTTGACAATGGCATCACATTAATGACCTTGACATTACAATATTGTGCATGTTTGTGTCCATGTGAGTATATTTCTTGCTCTACCTCGGCTCTACGAAGAAGCTCTATCTTGAGGTAGACCCCCAGACAAAAGACGAAGGCCCCGCACATCACTGCCAGCCAGGACATCAGCCATAGGCCCTGGGCCAGCCGCACCCGTCTCTGCAGGTTGAACTTCATCTTCAACAGCGTCATGGCTCACTACCATGCAATGACCAGAGATAGAAAGGTAAGGTTGGATGGAGACAGTTGTGGTTGAAAATTGAGTTTATCCAGAGGCGGTGAGCGACGTGTAAAGATACAAAGATAGCAGAGCTCATAGGAGAAGTTTAAAGTGGTGCACAGGTTACACTGCTGCTGGAATGATAAGAGGTTCGTGCAGGCCTTACGCTTGTTGTTTGGTGAGTTATAAGCAGGTTGAGCTCATCTAAGTTGTTCCAGGTGGAGGGGATAAGCAGGTAGATCCCTGAGATGATAAAGGACACAGTCGACCTCAGACGATAATCCAAATTTCACTTGATTGTTGAAATTGTCCAAAAAAGACTCTCGATAATCCAAATCCGAGTGGTAACAATATCAGAAATGTTGGAAAAAATGTGATTAATGAAGGGTGGATTAAATAGTCCTTTTTTCAGGTATTTCAGGTTTTACTTCAGGTTGATGGTCTCCCTCCAGTCGTCTCTTCTTCAAATTGAAACCCCAAATTTTTTCCTGTTGATGTGATGTTGTCTTTTAATGGCGCCCCTCTGGGTCTTTGCATGTGCGGCGCCCCCCTAAACCGCTGTACCCATGGTTGGAGGACAAAGAGACTGGCCAAAGTCGAGAGTTTGGAACCGTAATCCCCCAAGAGAGTCCCTTGGATCCTATTAAAGTCCAGGGGCCAATTGGAAAGCAGGCCAGTGTCTGATCAGCAAACTTGTTCTGATAGACACATAGTATGGGCGGGCCTATGGACTAGTTTGACAGGTGGTCTTACCTGACCCTTACCAGTACAGGATGGGCCCTAGGGATAAATCATAAACCAAAAATACGCTGTTGCTGCTGAGGAAATTGTAAGAACGTCATGACATTTTGGGTGTGAGGCCAAATCTAGGACTCAGCTTCACTATGTTTTCATTTTCTGAAAAATCTAGGACTCAGCTTCACTATGTTTTCATTTTCTGAAATAGCTAAAATGTCTATTGGCAAGACAGTCAATTAAAAATAAAACATCAAGACATCTCAGCCTCTCACTAATAATAGTTAATATAATATTACATCTTTATTTTTATAACAATTTTCAGATGCGGCTTAACGTAAACACAACAACTTATTTAATGTGTTTCAATCCAATTCCCCTATGCTGCTTTATGTCAACTTCAAATCAAATCTGCTGTCATAGCTGCTTTAGCCTCACCCTAACCCAACAACCCAAGGTCATCTACAATGTAAAGATGTATGAAAAGGTTGTAACTTTCCTAATTTTTTTCAATGAATTCAGAAAAATTACTAGGTCAATGTTTAGATTAAAGTTATAAAAATCAACTGATTTGCTGATAGTTGTAATTGGAGTATACAAGCAATCCTGGAGAGCCTATTACGGGCTTGTTCGTGTGTAGTGAAAGTTGGATGGTAGTTTTTCTTAGAGGGGATTATTAATACAGTGCAAACAGGAGGGAGGTTGGTGGGGTTGGATCATAAGGATTAAAATGTTATGATAAGTATTTATGACAGCTTGAAACAGAGCTCTATTAGGTTGCAGCTAGTCTCGCTTTAGCAGCTCTCTTACTTTAATTCTATGAACTATTTAACTTTAGGCCGACTGAAAGAAGACTGTTCATGTTTGCACAATAAACACAGTTGTTTAGCGATCATGTGGCACTGTTGGAAATGGCAGTCAGACGACTCAACAATCACCCGCCAGGTTTAAAAAATGACAACAGACTTGAAGTGACTCACAGGTGAGGACCATGATAACTTTGGATGTTAGGTACATAATCAGTTTAGGTGACAAGAGGACAAGTGAATCATGAGGAGTGTCGTGGAGTGGGGTGTTAGAGGGGTTACGAAAAAGGTCTTCTCTAAGAAGATGAAATTTCATGAGATTCTTAAAGGCACCCTGCTCCGCTAGCATTTAGTGACTATTTCCAACAACGCACAGCCACAAAAGAGTGTCTGGCTGAAAAAGATCATAAACGTGTATGTCTGAGTTTAAATAGTTAATTGTGTACAGGCAATGAATGGTGATGGATGTTCCATCGCGTTCCAAAGCACCTAAGAAGGTTCTATTTTGCTACCAGGATATCTTGTTTCAAGGATTTTGCTTTGGTCAAGGCATAAAATAATTAAGAAACTCCAGTCCATGCAAACAACTGGGAGACCGCCTGACATGGCCAAGAGGTGCAAAATGATCGGAAAAAGTTCATCATGACATTCAGGTTTCTTCCAGCTGGATAAATCTGAAACGTTTGAGAGAATATGCAAAAATCTCATTGTGATCCTTGAAAAACGTTTCAGTGGACTGAGTAGAAGTAGGAAACTGTGTTCTCCGATCATTATCTTTACCGCTTATTCCCAGTGTGGTTGCAGGTAAACTGTTTTATGTAGTAGTTTTGTAAATAAAAAATTCCACCCATTAAAATTATTTTGAATAGTATGACACAACGTATTTGACTAATGTTGAGCAGATTAGAATATTAATTGTGAGAGCGGAAAACATTTAAGTTTAATCCAGCTGTTGTTGTCTTCACCTCCAAACTTATTACAAAAGTCAGTTAAGTTTCATAAAATTAGTTGCTTTCATCAAATTCGAAGAATATTTGTTTTAACAAAACATGTAGAAATTTTGAGTTTTGGCACTAAGTAATTGATCTGTCCATGATGGCTTGTGACCTTTTAAAGATATGCAAATAATTGATTTCTTCTTTCTCGTGTGTTTTGAAAAAGAAGGAAAAGTCCGTAAGACATCAAGCTTGACGTATAAGGCATGCATATGTTGGGGGTTAACAACTCCTTGAAGCTGAATAGAAGAAAACAGGAGCACAAAAGACAGAAAAGAGAAATTGAACAGATTCATTCTGTCTGTATTTGGAGTCATACAACATAATTGTCACTGCTAGTAAAAGAACTGTACAAGTACAGACACCAGTATACTGAGAAAACTCTAAAGAAACAATAGGCCTAAGAGAGCCAATACAATTAGCTAACTTGAGATTGCTTTCAATTTATTTGACATAATTACAATGCGTCACAACACCTCACGTCTTTGTTAATTGTACATTTTGGCCAACTAAGATACTTTCTAAAAAAAATAGGATCACAGTATTTGATGCATCACACAGAAACATACAGAATCCATTCATATTTACACAGGCCACAACATGCACAGAAAACTTCCAATTACATTTATTACAATGCAAAATATAACACAAAAGAGAACTTGTTGACAAATAGCACCATCTTGGTGAATCATCAGGTACCAATTTGCTCTCTGAAGTGAAATTTATTCTTCCCCAAAGCTGGAGTAGAAAAATTACACATTTTTTTCCTGAATAAGTTAGAAGGAGAATGATTTTTTCTGGATAAAATGTTTGAAAACCAACAATAAATAAATAAATTATTTGGAAATATTGGCCATGACCTTTCAAAAGAATGCTGCTTCGTGCAAACTTACAGTAAATACATTTCAATAAGACCCCACTCCTCTTTTGACACCTTGTATTTCGGAGCATTCTTTCATATTTAAGATGAACATGGTGGTCAGCAATGGAAAAAACTGAAAACCTTTGTCTAATTATGTTTCTATACCTGAATAAGGTCATTTTTTTATTATTTTTCTTTAATTAAGAGCAATAGCTGAAACAGAAGCCACATTATTAGACATATTAATAACATATAAGTGATAATAAATAATGCAATATTTTCTAAATAAACCTTTGCGGAATGTTAACTATGTTAAATGGTATTTTTCTTCTTATATTCTTTCACTGACTTGTTCTCATTGCCATTTTATCGAAGCAATTCCTGGAAAGGGGTGATCTACTTTTTGTGGAAAAAAATCAAAAAGTGAATCTCATTTGGGCAATTTTCAGGTTTCAACAATATTCATATAGAGTTTAATGTTTCTAAATCGATAACTACATAAAGGCTGCAGATAAATATTCATCAAAGAAGAGAAAAAAAACAATGAATTTCTCAGCTACGTCATCTTTAAACAGTGTTTGTAGCAGACGGATTTTCAGGAGACAGATGGATGAATACATATGTGTTTGGATTGTAATTTCAGTCTGCCACTTTGCCTGTCTGCTCTACCCCACTCGCCCACTCCTGCCCACTCTGCTGCTCCTTCCCTCCGCCTCCCTCCTTGTGTGTCTGCAGATGCTGCATGAAATCATCCAGGATCTGCTGGGCTGACATGGAGTTCACGTCCCCAGCTTCCTGCTCCAAAAGCAACACCTTTAACCCTCCCCTCCCTGCCCAGCTGTCAGCACCCACATGGGCCTGCTGAGGGTCTGGGGGGTTCTTTATATAGTTAGTGACCTGGGAAGATGACTGCTGGCTCTGGGGGTAAACAGGCTGTGGTCTGGAAGCAAAACTAGCAGCCATTTTTTTGTAGATGGCAGTGCTGATGTCATCCACAGAGAAGGGTGGGCTCTGGCTCAACTCACTGTGGCCCAAAAGACTGCCCTCGTTTTTTTTCGTTGGCACATTTTGTTTTACTGGCAGGAAGGCGGTGACCCTCTGTGAACCTGCCTCGGATTCGGTCATCCAGTCATATCCTGCTCCCTCCACTTTAGGAGGATAAGACTTGGTGGTCGGTAGAGAGGTTGTCAGAAAGGTTTGGATGGCCTCAGGTGAATCAAAGTGCTTCTCCAGGAGCTCTTTTATCAAGCATGGAACCTGAGGGAAAGAATATAAACATAAAGTACAGTTTTACATTTCAAGGTTCTCTATATTCCCTTACCCTAAAAGTCATTATTACTTATGTATATGTATATACAAATGTTTATATATATATAAATGAAATACTTGAATACTAATTACTAAGCACAAGGTAAATTACCACCAAATACTTACAGTGAATGTAATGTGATCAGTTAGATCTCTTCTATTATACCTAAAAAAAATTATGTCAGAATTCCCTATATACATGCATTGTGTATAAAAATTAATTTGACTCAATATCAGCAATTCTAGACATTATTGGATAGTGTGTGTCATGTAATGGTGCCAACCATTCTCCTGACAAGCTGACAAGCTTTTTGAATTTTCCATCCAAAAAGTTAACACCGGTCATTCAAACATTAAATATTTAAATTTAGAACCAGACAGAACTTTAACAAGCTGGAATTAGGTTCATTAGGTTATTAGGTTGGATTTGGGGGGTGTTATGACAAGATATTTGCATTTACTTATGTTTGTTTTATATACTGTTCATTCCTGCATCACCTCTGGCCACTCTCTGCCAGAAACGCTCTGTTTTGGCTCCTGTCTCTTTAATTCCCTCTTCCCGAAAGGGCCAGGCAAGGGTTGGCCTTTAAACACCTCTGAAGCCCTGTCCTCCCCCGTCAAAAGGACACCTTTTTCTATCTTGAGAAAAGACATCAAGAAATATCTTTAATTGGCAGAACTTCAGTCAAAAGTATTCACAATCTTAATCCACATAAAGGCAGACCAGAAATATCAGTTATCATGTCTGCAGATGGCCTATCGTATATTGTAACTTTGCTATTCATTTACATGCATATAAAAGGTATGTAACACTCTTGAGTGGAGGAAAATCAACTAGCAGAGGCATAATCTGAGTTCTAAAATGTTGTCGCTCCTCGCATGCATATGCTTATTAATATTACAAATTTATCTTTAGTATGCTTCCCTTTTTATGTTATAATGCTGGTATTTCTTGTATTCCTACAAAAATCTGTGAATAACGGAAATAATGACTAGTTTGTATATTGTTGCTTAATTGTGAATATATGTAATGTAAATGCAGTAATGAAGTCAACTGTGATTCTAAGTCTTTCTACATATTTATGTAGTGAAGCGCACACTTAACAGTGAGTGGGTCTGTGCCTCTGCTATTCGTCTGATTATGCGGAATACAATGCAAGGAGCCGGATAAGTTCATCAAAATTCATATTGGAATTCAGTGAAAGTGGTAAGCTCTTCCAAAAGTGACCAGGAAACTTACGGAGAAAGTCTGTTGATGCACTTGCACCCTTTTATTGACATAATGTGATCTCTCCAGTGTGTGCAGCGTGTGTATTAGCATCCACTAGATGGCAGTGTGCTCACATTAATGCTCTCAAGAGCTGCAATTGTCCTGTTGGCCTCCTCCAGCTCTGATCCCAGCTGTGACACTCGATTCATTAGGTATTTCCTTTCACTGCTCAGGCTCTCCGACTGCACGCACAACAAAAACAGAACAGAATTAATTTAATTCTGCACAAACTAAGGTTCCTCTCATTGTCACTTTGCCCATGGTTACGCAATATTATCTTACCGCTATATGCAGGTGTTCCCCCAAGATGTTATTAGTTTGCTTGGTCCCAGTGTGTGTCTGCAGAAGGCTACAAAGGAAAAATGATCAAGAGTTATGCATAATATGGTTAAATAAGATCCATCATAAAAGTTACTGAGACCCTTTTCTTTACTATACTATCTTCTGAGAGTGTCAGTAGAAGCCTTTTGTGACAAGTGGCAAAAACAAATGTTTTGAATACACAACAAGTGACATCCAACACATGCCCAAACTGAAGAGGCCATTCAGTCCAGTTGCTCCAGTCTGGTGAGGAATGTTTGGTATGAGCCTGTTGGGCAGCAGCAGTTGTTTGGTGTTAAATTCAGCCCTGAGCAGGTCAGGGGGTGGGGGATGGAAAGTCTCCCAGTCTCTGTTTTTTAACATCACTGCACCACAACTACTGACTAACACTACTAATTCTGAGTGTCACGTGGAGTAGTTAATCTTTTGCAAAAAATTTTTTTTTAATCAAGTCCAGAGGCTGACCCAATAGATTTTAAGCAGATGTAGACATGCTGAAATGGCTCCTTCTCATTTTGGGATGTACTGTCATCTAGATCAAAATATATAAGACTTTCTGCTAACTGTACTGCACTGCAGAGACAGGCACTCAAAACCTGTCATGCAATGAAAAAACGACAAATTACAGTAAAAAAATTAAACAAATACATTATATAATTAAAATAGTGTATAAGATATGCTGAATGTAAAAGTAAAAGCTGGCTCTTTTTGGATTAAGCTATACTCCTAAAATAAGTGTACTGTGGGAGTCAGCAGTTTCCTGCTGAAATATGCTAAAACCTTCTTGAAAAAGAAAAACATAATCTGGATTCATTTCTTCTCTAGTCTCTAGTCACCTTTTGTACTTCTCTTTAACATGACAGAGCTCGTCCCTGGTCCTCTGCAACTCCGCCTCCAGGCTTTCGATACAAACCACGGTCTGCAGCAAGTTCTGGTGAAGATCTGCGTTTTCCTCCTGCAGAGCCCTGAACACAGAGGGATGACAGGCGTCACAATATCCACCAAATCATTTTCCCCCAGTAGTATTTGCTAGCTTTCACTTTTAACTAAAAAAATACAACACATTTGAATCGCATTAGTTTTCATCAAACCCATAAACCACTGCTTTTGCTGCATTGACTTTTTAAAAATAATAATAAGTAAAACATAACATGGACAGGTTAATTCTGAGAAGAAACAAGGTCAGTATGAAGTCCATATGCTTTGCTGCCACAAAGTTGAAAACTTCCCTGAGACTCAGGGGGCTGAAAAGTAACCTCAGTTGTTGCCCACTTGAAATAAATGTACCAGTAATAAATTCTATATTACCAACAAAGAAACGCTTAACTTTTTAAGGGCAACAATGAAAACACTATCAACATACATGCTGAGCTATTTTTGATGCGACAAATACTGCTATTATAAAGAACTTGCTAATGGTTAAACAAGGTGACTTTCCCTGACACGTGTGGGCATTACTGACAACACAGGGATGGTTATATAAATGACTCCGCAACAGCTCTTCCTATTTAAATGGAAGAGGAAGTAGGGAGAAGGCCCATTAGTGGAATCAATAATCCACTGACCCATCACATGAAAGAAATGTCTGCAATTTTTTTATTTAAGCAAGAAGATAACATATAAAAGGCACTTACTGAAGGTGATCGGTGTCGAACACCATGTCCTGGAATAAGAACAAAACAAAGTTATGAAGATATCTGATAAGTGACTGTACTTTTGACACAAAGAAGTACTAACCTACCATGATGTGGGAACAAATGGTACCCTAAGCAAAGTAACTGCTGCATCATTTGAATTTCAGTGCATTGGCAGGGATTCAAAGTAATCAGAAAACATGTCCCTGCTTAAATACAATGTGCCCTGGAGACTTTTGATTATGTGAACTGGAGCTTTTCCACTCAGTCTTTTATGAAAGAGGCAAGTCTAAGGAACATTCAGTTTAAGGCAAGGCTTACATGTTCACATGAAGTGCTCTAAAAATGAAGATTTAAAGAGAAAGAAAGAGGGCAATTCTCCATTCAATCTGCATCCTGTGATCCCAGAAGAGGCCACAACCCCATTATTAAGTACATGGTAGATTCAATAAAGTATTGAATTGTGGCAGACCTGTATCCAGAATCTCCAGGGATCAATTTGTTCAGTGAGGCTAAAACATTGCTAGGATTTTCCCTTTTGCACTTGTGCTGCTTCATATGATGCACGTGTGAGCTTACAGCACCCAGCAGACCAAGTGGAAAACTAAATGTTCCCCAATGTGTGTTTTGGGGTGTAAATCATTATGAGCCAGAACACATTCTTACATAAGAGCAACCTGATAATAGCTCTTGGGCTGCGCACGGTGATATTTTGCTCAGTGCTACTTCCAAGTGCAGGGTTTGCTGTAGTTTTGGTCTGAATGCACAGTCAGTTTAAAGAACAAAGAGGGTAAAGCCCCAAAAATTTACACAACAGGATAGATACGTCACGTAGTTTCAAAGGAAAATTACCCGAAAAGCACAGTACAGTCATCTGCTGCATTGCCGAACAATGACTCAGCCTGCAGTGCGGAGAGTTTGACACATCCCACACAGATCTGTGACTCGGCTATGCCGCCTCTGTAAGAGAGGAGCAACACTGCTGTGATCATCCTACTTTTTCTATATAAGGATCTTATGTCCTCATGAACCAAATCAGTGACTTCAACTACTTTGACAGCTATGACAAAAGGTTTACTGGTGATTATTTTGCTTGTTGTTTCGTAGTCAACAGGCTGTAATGTGATGTATCGTAGACATATATTTCATACATAGTATTCTAATAAAATCTCTCAAAGAATGCTTTTCGGGCTATGTTCCAAATAGACCCCAGTTAGTTGTTTGAGGCATTGCCTACAGTAAAGACAGAATTACTTCTGTATTGAGCGTTAAAGGGTCATATATGACGGGCTATTTTTTCAAATAAAGAAGAACTCCAGCTTTCCCCTTTATTAAACCAAAATAACTTCTTTCGTTGTGGTAGTTTTTAAAAATTTCTTTCCTGGAATCTTGCTTCCCCATTTCATGTAGCTGGTTTCTATCAAGGAGAGCACATATGGACAACTAATAAAAATTAACTCACTCTGTGCTGTTTGGAGTGCCCCATGTGCTGTGACTGGTGTCGCCCACTCTGCTCTGAGCTCTGACTGGTAGCTGTGGAGCCTGTGTCTCTGGCCCTCGACGAGTCCGATTTTATGGAGGAAGATTCCGATCCAAAACCTGGTCCTGCGCCCTGGACTGAGGAAGGAGGAGAGTTGTTTGGCCTTCGCTGGTCAGACTCCTGGTGCATCTGTTGAGGGAAGTGCTGGGGATGAGGATGTTGCTTGTGGACCTGCTGTTTTCGATGGTGCCGCTTTTTGGGGTGGCTGGGTTCAGGACTGGTGCTGGTTCCATCTGTTAAAAGGGGGCCATATCTGCTGTATCGCTCGCCAGGCAGTGAGCCCCCAGTAGGCGAAGACATCCTATCTCTTTGGCTTAGGCTTCCAGGGTGAGGATGCTGAGATGGTGGTGGGCTACCTTGATGGGTCCTAGCTGAATATGAGATCAGTTTCTCAGGGTTAGAGGAGTCTGACTGTTTTCTAGAGCTGTTGCAAGCTTTCACCGGTCTGCCGGCCTGCTTTGGAGGTTGTGCTGTTTCACCTTCTGTGGCCCTTCTGTGCTTCTTGGGTGGAAGCTGGGGCTTGACAGGTCCAGATGTAGGAGCATGGGCAGACATCTTTTCTGTAGTTTTGTCACAATTCACTCCAAAGGTGTTCAGATCTGACGGACTCATAACCTGTTTGGTGATCTCGTCTAGAAAAGCTGAAAACTGCAACTTTCCCTCCACAAAATTTGCCCTAGCTTGCTCTATCTCAACTTGAGTGACCCCTTTTCCCTTTTGCCCACTCTGTCCTTCGCCTTTAGTGACTCTGGGGGATATCACTTCCATCGACTTTGCCTTGCGTATATCATTATGATGCTCTTTCTTTTTGAGTATCCCTTTGCTGGGTAACTGGGTGGAAGAAACTGCCCTCTTAGGACCCCTGGGCACCCCTAAAACAATGTTTTCCTCACTGAAAGCCAAACTTCGGTTCAAACTTGTTGTTTTATACAAAGGCCCATAGTTTATGTGTGATACTTTGGATTCTTTTCCTGCAACATCCCCTTCATTGCACTGTAGGAAGCCTTCATCACTCCGACTGTGGCCTCGGTTAAGGGCAGCGAAACCATGCCTTCTGCTCCTTTGTGTGTCATCATGTAAGCAGCTACCAACATTGCCTGTCGGGTCATGTTCTACCGTAGCAAACACAATGGGACCCCTGCTGTCATCCTCCCTCAAATTTCTTTGCACATCTGAGATGTTTGAACAGGACAGGGAATGCTGGGGCCGCTCCACATGTTGAAGAGAGATAGTATCATTTCCACTTGTCTCTGTGTACCAGGAGGAGTAGGATGAGGAGGAAGAGCTGGAGGAGAGGGAAGAGGAAGAAGAAGCCCTGGAAAGAGTAACCGAGGTGTAGTGGTTGTAAAGTTTTCCGTTGTCTTCACCTTGGTGAAACTGATGAGGATGGTGCTCATCGTGATGACCACTGTCATGGAGATAATGACTTTGCCTGTGGTGGCGATGGTGACCTTGGCTGTCGTCTGTGTTTCTGCCATTGTTGTCAATCTTTGCGTACCTTCATCAAATGAATTAATTGTGAATATGTGAATGTTCACACAAACAGCTTGAAATCATTTATAGTACTCACATTTTAAAGAATTGCATTTGCTTTTTTAATCCTAAAGCTGCAGATCACAAAACACTTTTCACTCTCTCTCTGATGGAATGAAGCCAGCCTACCTGTGCAAATGTTGGTCTTGGTGTTGTTGAAAACGATGATGATGATGGTTCTTCTGAAGTTTTATCTCATCCGTTGCAGAGGGGCTGTGAACAGGCTTAAAAAACTTCTCCATGACCTGTCTCTTTCCTGATTCCAAGGCTTTCGATGGAGTTGTGCACAGATGTAGTATGAGTAGAGATCGCTGACAGTAACCTGTTGTTGGCTTTTAAGCTCTATATATTTCCTACTGCTTTCTTCTATTCAACTAATGCTTGGTTGAGGATGTCACCGCCAAAAACAGTTACACAGAAATTTTAAGCTATTCTGTTTGGAAAAACAGATACGGCATTGGACGAGTTCGTGAGAAAATACAATATCTAATCTGTTTAAGGAATTAAAATCTTAATGTTCAAATAGTATCTCTAGAAAGTACTCAAAATTATTTGATCATCATTATTTTCTAAAGTATTTAGCTGTTGGACTTTGGACATGCATCTACCCATGTGAAGCTCAAAAGCAGAAATGTATGATTCCCAGTGTGCAGCTTGATTTTGCATCATGCCTGACGTAACAGCTAAGAAGTCATCGAACCAGCTGAAAGAGCAAAAGCATTGTCCTCATACAGGGGACTATTGAACCAAGCCCCAGGGAACAGGATCCATACCAGTCATTGTAAAACCTTTTTTTTTAAAGACACTGATAAACAATGCAGTTTAAGGTACATGTGTGGCCTTATGTTTAATTTCTTCTTTCTTCTAGTAATCATTTTCAGCTACTTGAGTTAATTTTGACTGAAAAAAACCCTATGAGCATTAAATTAAACTATTGAACTGCCCTCTGTTCTCATTGATTTTCTAAGACTTTCTGCAACAGTGGAGCTGAGGTCTGCATAATTGCATTCACAAGCAACATGAGTTTTTCCTCCCATCTACAATGAAAAGCTAATCTCTGCAATCAGTAGCCTACCTCAAATTAATAAAATGAGTATATATTTTATTTATCACATATATACTTTGGTGCATTAGGCCAGTAGTTTCCTTTGGCCCAAGATTTTAACACAATCTACTTGGCTACCTTCAGTAAACACTTCCATAGATAGCATTGTCAAGGTTTTGGAACCAAACTGTTATCAAGTAGGACTGTGTTTTGCAAGTCTAGAAACCCCTCCCCCAACACATTTATCCTCTTTTTGTTTTGTTCTGAGTGATTAGGTGCAAATAAGGAGAGACTATTGGACAATGATAAAAGCACACTAGGCATTGCATGGCTTGATTATCATAACAAATAAAGCTATCTTTCCTGAGTATGTGTGACTCTGACTGCATCTTGTTGGGCAATGACAGTGATCGATACATTGGTGTTGGAATGGGGCTGAAACTCAGCCAGAGGACATATCCTAACCATCAAAATGCTGTTGATCAATGGTCAGCCACTATATTACAATTGGTTGCATAAGGGATGTTGCCCAGACTTGTTTTAGTTATTCTTATCAAACATGTGGTTGACAACTAGAAAGGGAGGGCAAGGTTTTAGCATGGGAAGAAACGTGACTCACAGCACGTACTCTCAGTGCACCCCCTGCTGGTTACCAACCGTAAATTCAGACCTGGCCTAGTAATTTTCCACCATGTCACAGAAACATAGTCTGGCACTGGATGTTTCTAGATATTTCTAGTCTTTTCTAATATAAGTTTCAATGAGCACCAAAACGGTATAAATGTACCTATTGAATCAAACACTAACTTGGTAAGAAACCTAATATTAGAGATCTGAAAACAGCTTCAGACAGGTCACAAATTACCAGAAAGAGTCATGCTTGCACAGCTGTAGAATTCGATTAAGACAGAGGCAACTTCAATGACAATCCACCCAAGTTAAACTGGATGGGTTGGCTGTTTCTTTTGTTCTTTAATCACAAACTGCATATCACTGCAGTAAAAGGAAAGTAGAAAATTCCAGTTTGATCCGGTTTGCGAGGGCGTGTAACACAAGCAAAGATTAATCCGCGCATCGCTTGCTGTGACGTCAGCTTTTTTGAACGTTATACATTTTGTTCAAATACATGTTTATATAGGAAAATGGCATTTGATGTCTAATTTATTTACGCATAATTATTCGGTGGTTTTCTTGGCTTTGCAATAAGGAGAAAATATCTTCAAAACTGCATTGCTCTCCCTCTTTGTTTGTGTTCTGTATTTGAATACATACGAGCCTGAGTGTATCACTGCTATTATAGGCTTATATGCCTACATATTATAGGCCTGCTTTATTTATCTCTTTCAAAATGTTAGTCTTGTTTTGAGTCCGATTCGATAGAATTGTAAGCTTTCACCTAGCTTAAAACAGGGTCTAACTTCTTGTCGGATGGATATCTGTAGTGCCAATAGCCCCATCACCAAATAGTATAAATACCGAGGACGCCATTTCGTCGCTCACTGCATCCACACGATTTCTACAGGCGGGTGAACGGGCCAGAGACAGGAAAAGCAGGTTTACTTTTCGTTGTATTGTCGGAGGAACTTAAATAGATATGAAGAATGGTCTATTCGATGTTATTAGTTTACTATTTTAATGTGTTGAATCTTGGATTCATTTTTGTCGAACTTTAGGCCCTGCCTGTATTGAAACGGCTTCAGTTTCTAGATGCAGTTTAATTTTTTTTAATTTTTTTTATCTTAACCTTTTTCTTTTATCATCACGAATCAGCTACTAAGTTTGAAATTAAGAGAAGAGCAGTTTTTGTGTTTTTGATTTCTAGTGAGGCCAACGCCATGTTAATCGTTTTTATCTTCTTCGCAACATAGAATAACTAACGGTTGCCTGCCCATGATTTTGGGAAGATTTATGACAGATAAAAGTTCTATTTTAGCGTATATGTCTTGTAACGTAAAT
This sequence comes from Menidia menidia, assembly GCA_907169785.1. Classification (NCBI taxonomy): domain Eukaryota; kingdom Metazoa; phylum Chordata; class Actinopteri; order Atheriniformes; family Atherinopsidae; genus Menidia; species Menidia menidia. Next base: position 8,258,979 of record CAJRST010036666.1, read on the forward strand.
GTATCAACCTATTGGTTAAACATGGGTGCCGTGACGTAAAACGAACATCTCTCCGCTATTGGTTGAATCGAAAAATGCCGTCGTGACGTCCTAGGCAAAACAAAGGGAGTGGTCTGGCTTTTACGATGCCCCACCCATAATGATCGCGTGTCCCTAGAAAAAATGACCTTTTGATATGGCTGAATAGCTTTAGGAAAAAGGGAAATGATCAAGTTAACCGTGGTCATGGTGATCGAAACAGTAATGAGTTGCGTAACCGGACTAAAGTAGAACAGGGACATGGTTGTACGCGAAGAAACTCAACCCAGACTATCAAGCGGCGTAAAGTGACATTAAAAAGAATGTAGGTGCGAAAATATTAGCCTTATTTTAGGACTAATGTAAACCACGAAGTCTTTATACTACATACTTATTGTGTCTTTCTTTTTTTTTTTAATCTTGGCAATTTTCTTTCGGTATTGGAAGTTAGGGGAAACTACCGTTTTTTTGTTTTTTTTTTGTCGTTTTCGAACACATCAGCTTTTACCCACTTACAAGTTGAATGATTAGGCAGTTCCCTAGAGCCTTTTTTTCTCACTTTTTTTGGTTTGGTTTAAAGAAGACAGAAGATTTTTTTTCTTGGAAAATGGACTGAGTTGTCAAGGGATGAATGGACTTAGTTATTGTGAGGAAGAATGGACTTAGTTATTAGATGAAGATCGCGAGACCAGCGTGGGACACGGGGCGAGGACCAGTGACGCCAGGCAGGGAAGGACCAGAGGGCGAGGGAGGAGCAGATTGGAGCCAGGCAGGACAGGACCAAAAAGGGGCAGGATGCAGCAGGCGCTGTCGGCGAGCCAGTCACAGGGCGGGATGCAGCAGCAGGCGCTGTCCACCAGAGGGAGCCAGTCACAGGGCGGGATGCAGCAGGCGCTGGCCACCAGAGGGAGCCAGTCACAGGGCGGGATGCAGCAGGCGCTGGCCACCAGAGGGAGCCAGTCACAGGGCAGTGTAGCAGAGGCCAACGCTGAAGTGGTTCCAGAGAGCCAGCCGATGCTGAGGGTGGGACGGGTGCAAAGTCTTCTAGCATCGCACGTTTAAAGCGGGTCCTTGGTTTGTATGTTGGGTAGAGGTATCTGTAATCGTAGGCCTTTAGTCTTTTTTTCACCTTCAGAATCAACTGTTGTGAAACAAAATGTCTCGCACAGCTCTCTCTTCCTCTTTTCAGGCAAGCCGTGTAACGCGTTTTGTACCATGGTCCCCTCCTCTTGTGTGCTGACATGTTGTGGTGGTGTCCTTTCGTGAATGCCTTGGTAGTGTGCTGACGAGAAGAACTTCTTAATTGGACTTCTACCCTCCGCGATAAGAAGTAGTTCCCCATCTGGAAGGAGGCGGCCCCTTTTGTTGTTCAATAGGTCTTCCCCAGGGAGGCATGCAGCGTTGGCGTGTGAGAGTGGATGATCTTCTGTGCTGCCATATGACGTAAAAATTCAGCGACCCTTCAGTTCAGCTACCCCCCCATTGGTACAATTCAGCTACATCTGCCTCTTAACCCAAGCAGTGAGTTCATGCATGAAGTGTACATATGGGTGTAACGATCCTGTACATTAGCTCATCTTGGTTTTCCTGTATGGTGTATGTAGTAGTATTTGCAGTCAAACCTACTTCTGAAATAGTGGCTCACTTTGGTTGGTAAAGATTGCTGGGTTGAGGTGGGAGGGGGGTGGGGATTTAAAACATGTCTGGAGTTTCTCTTTTCACAGGCATGCCCCCTCTAAAGCTGATCATGGAAAGAAACCCTGTGCTAGCCACTCGAAACAAGTTGAGCCATCTTTCGTACTGTAGTGCTATGGATCTGGATCATTTTCCACTGGGTTGACAAGTTGTAGGAAGGTATTGAAGAAGAAAAAAAAGAAATTATTCCTTCAACCATTACATCAAACTTGTTTATTCAAATGGGGATTTAATGTAATTTGAGGGGTTTGGTGGGAGGGTGGGTTGTGGGGCTTTAACCAGTCTTTTCCTAGACTTTACAGCTCCACATTGCCCAATGTCAAATGGCTTGAATAGGAAACAACCAGGCCCACCTGCAAGCGTCAAGTGGACACTTTGCCATGCTGGCAACTTCAAAACTAGTCTGCCGGTGTAAAGTCTCTTGCTTCAGGGAGTGCGGTAACACGTCTCTTTACTAGAAGTCATTTTAATTGTGTACGAAATCAAGATGCCTTTTTGGGTGGGGTTTTGTATCTTTGACTCTTGCAGATTTAATGTAAGGCCCACATGTCAAATCTACACGTCTACGTCTGTTGCGGAAGGATTCCCCATTCTCAGGCCTGTCATTTCAATGCTTCTTCTGGAAACTGGCTTCCGTCATTCCAATTCGAGTTATAGCCCTTCACTTTTGAATGCAGTTCACAATTGAGCGCTGTGACAGTAGTAAGTTTAGTACTATTGTGCTGCTTCATTGTATTGGGAAGGGTATTGTGGGGAGAGGCTTTTTCCTTTGCATTTTTCAGTGTGCTGTGTCCTGTGCGCTTTCCAATTCCAAGACCATCAGGAACTTCCTAACTCATTGTATGTACAAGTTCCCTTGCGCATCGAGCTTCACGTAAGGTCACTAAATGTGTTTTTACCTCAACATTTATTGTTTGGCAAGATGCCTCCATTGCTATTCCTTTGCAATTAGTTACTGTGCCTTGTATTGAAAATACAATGAGAGAACTATCTGTAAAGGATTTTACTGTTGCATAATAAATGCATAGCTTGTTGTGATTGAATACAGTTTTGGTATGCATTTGTTCTTTTTGGGGCTTGTATGGGGGGAGCTTTTCTTGTGCTTTTTCAGGTGTGACTAAAGCTTGGAGTATTGTAGAGCACGGATGTGACCTGGGCTCAAATGACTTCCCTTTCAAAGTGGAAATTTAAGGCAGATAAGTTGCATCCATCAAATATTGATGTTGGAAAGATGAACAGCTTCAGCCCTTCATGGGACACTTGCATTTTTTATGGATTTGAGTGTTCAGATGATTATTCTAGAAATGAAAGCTACTTCCTATTTATTACCAAAGTACCACGGTAGTGGGTCTTGACCATGGGAAGATTTGATGGAGCTTCATTGAATTTGCCATTATCTGCAGTAAAGCATTTTGGTAAGGATAACTACAGTCAGTTCTACGATACTGTGGGGAGGGGCGCAGGGTGTCTTCTTTTCTGCCTCTTTAATCTTACAGAACAGACCAAAGGAAGAATGCTGTCTGCCTAGGACAACACAGGAACCTTCTTGCCCTTTGAACGCCACCAACTTGCAGTTCGAACAAAATGGGTCAGGTTGGGAGTCTCTGTTTTAGAAAGGACCAGTTAGCCCTCAGCTGCTTGCCCTTGTGCAACTGTACAAGTGGCAGTTTGGTCACGTCTTAATAAAATTCGGAAGTGCGCAACTGTGCACGCTTTTTCAAATTGAATCAGCTGAGGAAAGCTGCGCATGGTGCGGCTTAGATTCGGCCTCCTGTGCAACGCAACTGTGTTTAGTACATTGGGTTTGGCCGGGCGTGTCCCTACACTTCTCTTCACAGAAATCACAGTACAAGAATGGTTCACGCACGAGTGAAGTCCTCTAACCTGGAGCATGTAGTAAGACTTTGGCTTATCTTAAACATGACTTAAAAATGACATCTTGGAACTGGCTTTATGTTAACCTCAAATCATCAGTAACAATGCTTTACTAGCATATTCCTCTTTGGCCCTGGGGCCCTATTGCTTTGCATCTTAAGACCTCAAGATGAGTAGAACTTGAATCTTTGAGTATTGTGTGGTTGGGTGTGTTGTGTAGATCACTCTTTGTTTCAGATCATTCTCGTCTGTCCACTCCCGATCTCGCCTGCCTCTGAATGCAAAGCCATCTGTGGAAGCTGTCGGCGAATATCAGTGTTAACCCCTGAATGAAGTACCAATTCCCCCCCTGTGCGCTTGAGCTTATATCTTGACCCCCTCCGCCCCCCCCCCTGGTGTCCCTCGCAGAAGCCCGGCTGTCTTTGTGTTTGTGTGCCTTCTTCTTTTCCCTTTGGTTTCTCAGGTCAAATTGCCAAAATTTAGTCATCTTGGATGGCCATAACCTGTGGAACACTGAGAATCCTGTCATTTTAAGATCAAGAGCTGCAAGCTTGTTTCTAATACTGCATCACTTCAGTCTCGTGGGTTCCAAGTTAAGTAATTTCGGTTCCCTTGATTTTATTTTTCCTTAACATATCATGGCTTTGATGTAACTCTACATATTGCATGCATCTCGGCTCTGCATAACATTTTATTTGCATTATGCAACATAATCATGAAATCGTTGTCAAACATTGCTGTAGTGTATGGTCCGGGGTCTCTTGTTTCCCCCTCTTGTGGGTGGGTGGGAGGGCAAAACTCTTCTCTCTCTCCCTTTCAGATTTCTCATTGAACATAACTTGCTACTGAGCCAGGCAGCTTGCACATCTGCAGTGTCATCTCAGTGGGATGCATCTAGTCTTTGATACGTTGGAAGAATTAAGTGTCTCTGAGGAAGAGTAGCCGTGGTAAATGTTCAACAATGGCTGCGGTAAACGCTAAACTATCCTGAAACATTTCGTGTCTTTGGTGTAGCACGGGGTTCTTGTTCGGGAGCGGGTGGGCTGGGGCGGTTAAAATTGTCTTGTCTCTTTTTTTCCCCCATTACAGCTGTAGCTTAGCAAGAACACCTTCACTGTTCACCTTCAAGTCCTGCCGCCTTGCAATGGGAAACCGCTTTGCGTATCACCAGGGACGCTGGTATCGTGGCTTTGTTTACAGATAAAGCAGGATTCAGTCGTACACCTCTTCAATGTCCCTGTGGGGAAATGCTGGGGAACGGGGAAACGGTTTTCTGTCTTCTAGTTTCAGCCTCGCGATCAGGAGAAATCCCCATATGGTGACAGGAAAATGTAGCAGCCAGGTGTTGAGGGGTTTTCTTTTCCTGGGGGAACAAACTTTGTTCCCTCAGGTTTTGCTTTTGCCCATTACAGCAATAACAAAAAAGCAAAAGACTCCGGTGGTGGCACTCCAGACTTTGTCTGGATGGGGTTCAATTCCCTGCGGTGTCTTGCTTTTGTGCTCAGTGGGCTGTAAAAACCGACAGTAAATGATCAGTAACTGTTTCAGGGTCATGCAAACTTGATAAAGAGCTTTAGGAAGTTCAGTAATGTTGCCTCAAATGATCAATAAAAGATTTATAAACTCTTCAATGTGTCTGCTGCATTCATTATTTTAGGAATATGTTTGAGGCTTAACTCTGAAATGTGTTTCAACAAGGTGAACCCAAACTTCATTAAAGCTGAATAAAGCAATCTGCATTAAATTATAGTCTCAGGGCCAGGGACCACAGCAGCTGTCCACAATAAGTCAGACTTGGCACCTAATTATTTTAAATGTGGAGATGACATGCCACTAAGGTATTGGTTCAGCAAAAATATCTTTAAATTGCATTCTTTTGGTACCTGAGTGTACAGGTCACTAATTTTCTTTCTTTATGAAAGCAACTTCAGATGTGCCATGATTCAAGAACTATCCCTGAAGACTCCTTAAAGGAATCCTGAAACGCATTGAGTTGATGAATGAACATTAAAATAAATTCTGACTTGGAGCTCATTTGAATAGTAGAAACCAGTTAAATGTACTGTATTCTCATTCATGTTGCATTTTCATCAAATCAATGCTCTGCTCCTTGATTTCATGTTAGTTCATGGTCAATTTCAGATTTTACTTTGTAAGTTTTTACAATAAATGCAATATATGTATCTATTTTGTAATAGTGACGTCACACACACTATGTACAGTTTACTTCCAAAACAGCAGTGCTACAAACTCTGAGAAGGCAATATGAATAAAAACTCTAATATCCATTCATTTGTTATATCATCTAGTATGTTTACATGTAACAATAAATATGATACACATTTACATTGAAACACAAGCTTTAACAAAGGTAAAGGGGGGGCATTGAACCTCATATCTGGTTTGATAAAAAAACAAACATTTTTTTTTCATAAATATTAGTGCATGATATGCATTACATCACGGCCTTCAGAATTGATTGCACACTCCTGATTATTAATGATTAAATGACATGAACTTCCATGAGACATCTATTATATTGTGTTATCTTGTAAATTCTATTATCTTTTACCCGACAATTTAGTGATTTATTTTCTCAATCAGATCTGTTTAAAACGTCTTCAAATCATGACTTGAACTGGCTTGTGGAACTAATGTTCCCAGCCATGGTTCTGGGGGAGCAGTTTTCAGCCCGTGCCATTTAGTTGTGCCCAGCCATATTTAGGCTCTTCCAGGCAGTGTAGTTGTGTTTGTTAGATGAGGTGTGGAGGTTAGAGGAAATGTGGTCCTTTTTTGCCAGGGATCCTGTCAAAGACTTTTCTTATGAAATTCTCCCCGACAGCCCAGAAAAGAGTGGAATATGGACTCTTCATCGGGGGAAAAGAAAGGTAAAAGCGACCGACTGCCACTCAGCCTCCCGGTAACGGTTAGCGTTAGCTCGTTTGTTTAGAGAGGCCTGTCAGCGAACTGGCAAATATCACACCGTGAATTGACTGATAGGTTAGGCGTCAGACACAAACCTGTCTTTTTCTGGTGTTTTCCAGCCCACTGCACACCAGTGCCAGTTGTATTTTCAGGCCTGCCCGTGTCGTGTCAGTGCTTGTGTGTATTTGCTCAATTAGACAGACGCATTTCTCGCCACGTCACCCCGTCTTCGGCGAGTTATAATCACCTTATTTTAATAGGATATGTGCTTATGCTCTTGTCACGTTTATAAAGGATGTGTTCCACATTACTGACAATAACAAAGCACAGTGTAGCACACAGTGGTGATTATTGTGGCTGAATCTGAAAGTAACCTGGGACTGTCATCATCAACACCGACTTCCTGCCCTCATCTTTCTCCGTCAGCTCTTTCGTAATTAAGTAGGGGTTTGCTTTCTTTTTTGTTGGTTTGTTTTTTTTGGCTAACCGTGACGCATAATGTGCCGTCAGACCACCGGAGAGCCAGTGTCCGTGTTCGTGTACGAGATGGCTCAGGGGACGGAGCAGCAGACGCAGCTGGCCAAGGCTGCTTTCAAGAGGATGAAGACCCTCCGCCACCCCAACATCCTGGCCTATGTGGATGGGCTGGAGGTATGCATCCCCTTCAGTCCGAATGAGTGTTCTGTATTTAATGGAGTTACACACACAACTTCAGCTCAACATCTCATTCTTTTCTGAGGACCCGTGTGCCTTTTGTTTCATGTTCAGCTGTGTATTATTTACTCTTTTTTTTGTTGTTGCATGCTTATGTTCAGAGAGAGGTGAGTGGGAACAGATTCATGTCATCTGTCAGTAGTGTAGCAGTGGTTAGTTTTGTTCACAGAGGGAAACCTTTGTTGAAAGTAAAGCCTGTGGCTGAGTGATAGTGTGAAGTTCTTTGTGTATCCACAAGCTTGGGGGGAAAAAATGTGATGAATGTGTTTGTGTGCCTCTCTGACTCCTCCAGCTATGTACCTGAATTGATAATAGTTACAGGTTTCAGTAGCAACTGAACATTTGTACAACAAACTGCCTTCCTGTTTTCACTCCTTTGAAACAAGTTGTATTTATTATACAATGATAACAGTGCTATTACTTTGTATTACGATTATTGCCACATTAAAACCTGTTGCTTTATGAATCGTGCATTTATTTATTTTGCTCTATTAAGAGCTTCACTAGAATTGATTATGTGAATTTATTTTATTTTTTTACCGGATCCAATTCCATACTTGCTCATAACAGCTAATGATTAGGCAGCAAGTTGGAAGCCACTTTTTTTTTTAATGCCATTGTATACTTTGTGGGAGGCTGGTATGTGCTTAATTTGCTTTAGCTGAGAAAGGCGTGGTAATAATTTTTTACGGACAATGATATCTTTTGATACAAATGAGCTTGACTTAAATATTTGAAAACAATGACGCAACCACAAATATTCTTCTTTAATATTTAATTGGTGGCTCTCTAGTTTCCGCATCATGTTAATGTCTTGTACAATAAAATGTTTTATGTTCATTTTAATTGGTACACTAAATATGACTATATTAGTCCAGTGTTGAAGTCTCTGCACTTGCCTTCTGCTGCTCAGAGAATAGACTTAAAAACAGCTACTGCTTGTGTACAAGTCTCTTCTTGGTCTTGCTCCAAAGTGCACCTTTGTCATGTTGGAGCTTTATGAACCAGTTCGGGCTCTGAGAACCTCAGGTACTGGTCACCTGTTGGTGCCCCGAGTCAGGACCAAACAAGGAGAGGCTGCATTTCAGTCTTATGCTCTGAAACCGTCTTTCTGAAAAAGAGACACAAGACTTAACTTGACAATGTCTTCGTCCAGGCTTTAAACAGTTATATTTAGCTGTGGATATGCCAACCAAAGGTATTTTGTCTGGACTGTTCGTTAATTTATTACAATGATTGCATTTTTTATGAAGTAAAGCTCTTTGAATTGGCTTGTATAAGAACTGTGCTTGACGGATAAACTCGCCTTGCCCGATTCTCCTGCTTATTCCAGACGGATAAGAGCCTTTACCTGGTAACTGAGCAGGTGACGCCTCTGGCAGTCCACCTGAAGGCACAGGCGGACAAGGGCGGTGCTGGGGAACTGGAGGTGTCGTGGGGACTGCACCAGATAGTGGTAAGGTATTTTCCGGTGAGGCTGTTTCGGCTGGTTGTTCTTCAGATGCCGTCTCCAACTGCCCTGTGCTGCCTGTGTCCCATCACAGAAAGCTGTCAGCTTTCTGGTCAACGACTGCCACCTGCTTCACAACAACTTGGGCATGTGGGCTGTGTTTGTGGACCGCGCCGGGGAGTGGAAGCTGGGCGCCCTCGATCATGTGGCCCCCGAGCAGGGTGATCCCAGCGGGGTCTCTCTACCCACCCCGAAAGCTGTTTACCCCGACATGGAGAAATATGACCCACCAGAGATCCCCAACAGCAGTGGAGAGAAATGGTGATGCTGGAGAAAAAAATAAAATAATTCTTCTTCTTTTTTTTCTGTGGGAGTATTTTTTTTTTTACGTGCTGATATTTGTTTGTTGCAGGGCAGGGGAGGTGTGGCGTCTAGGCTGCCTCATCTGGGAGGTGTTCAATGGGCCGCTACCTCGCACCTCCTCCCTCCGCTCACTGGGAAAGGTATCTGGACAGTGTCTATGTGGAACCACCAAGTTTTTTTGTCACCGTTTTCATGGCTTATTTTCCACATGCCAATTAATTGAAATAACAGTTTTTTGTAGTTTTGATGATATGATTAAATTGTTGATATGTTGTTGTTTTTTCTTTTTTGTTATTTTATTGTATGAAATTGAGTTTTTGTATGCACAAAAAAAAAAGGTCAGAGTTGTCACATTTCTTTTGCTTTTTGTTTCCACAGATTCCCAAGTTACTGGTCCCCCACTACTGTGAGCTGGTTGGGGCCAATCCACGGGCTCGGCCGAACCCAGCCCGCTTTCTCCAAAAATGCAGAGAACCTGGAGGATTCCTCAGCAACAGCTTCGTGGAGAGCAACCTTTTCCTTGAAGAGATCCAGGTTCATGATCTCACAAATAGTTTGTGTTTGACTCGTTTGTAGGTTTCCAGAGCAGCAGAACACTCGTTTGTTATCTCTCTGATCTCCGCTTTGTAGATCAAGGAGCCAGCTGAGAAGCAGCAGTTCTTCCAGGATCTGAGTGACAACCTGGATTCATTCCCTGAAGACTTCTGCAAACACAAGGTCCTTCCTCAGCTGCTCACTGCTTTTGAGTTTGGCAACGCAGGCGCCGTCGTCCTCACACCGCTCTTCAAGGTTAATCTTCAGTTCTTGGCAAATTTCCAACCACTAAAAAAGAGAGAAAAAAAAAGAATGTGTAGATCAACTGGAGAGGTTCCAGGATGAATCCTATTCCTGGAAGTCAAAGCATAATGATCACTCTCGTCTGTCTGCGTGCTAGGTGGGGAAGTTCCTGTCTGCAGAAGAATACCAACAGAAGATCATTCCTGTGATCGTGAAGATGTTTTCCTCCACTGACCGAGCGATGAGGATCCGACTTCTGCAGCAGGTATTTCATTGGTGCTTGTGGAGGCGAGCTTTCGTTAGCAAGTAGGATTTAAATTAGGTTTCACCAAAACGTGGAGGCAACTTCTGCTGAGCGTTTCCATTTTATATTCTGGTTGTCTTATTTATGCGTGCAAAGTCTCCCTTTTCTACCCTAAATAAAGAAATATCAATAAAAACTAGGAAAAAAAAGTAAGACCAAGAAAATTAAAAACTCTGTCTTCTCCTCTTTGTCTCAGATGGAGCAGTTCATTCAGTATCTCAACGAGGCAGCAGTGAACTCCCAGATTTTCCCACACGTGGTTCACGGCTTCACTGACACCAACCCCGCCATCAGAGAGCAGACCGTTAAGGTATTTCATGGACTTGAACACAACCAGCCCTTTGTGTGTGTGTGTGTGTTACAACATGCTTATAACTATATAACATGCTTTTCCTCCCCTTCAGTCTATGCTGCTGTTGGCTCCAAAGCTGAATGAGACTAACCTGAACCAGGAGCTGATGCGTCACTTCGCCCGGCTGCAAGCCAGAGACGAGCAAGGCCCCATCCGCTGCAACACCACCGTGTGTCTTGGAAAAATTGCCTCGTACCTCAACGCCGGGGTAAAGAACACGAGCGTTTAACGCTAACCCTGACCGAGCCAAAGCCGGCCAAAGAACCAGACTGTGCTTCTCTCTCTCCGCAGACCCGACAGCGCGTTCTGATTTCAGCCTTCTCTCGAGCCACCAAAGACCCGTTCCCCGCCTCCCGCTCCGCCGGCGTGCTGGGCTTCGCCGCCACTCACAACTACTACAGCGTCACAGAGATCGCCGCCCGAATCCTGCCCACTCTCTGTGCCGTGACCGTGGACCCCGATAAGAGCGTCAGGGATCAGGTGCTTAAGAATGCAGCGGTCATTATGGCCTGCTGCTATTTTCTGCGGAGGCAAGAAGACAGTTTGCGTCAAGCTGTGATTTCTCAGCATTTAAAATTGTCAACAGATTTCTTGTAAATAGTTACAGCTGCTTAGAGGTGGTAAGTTTACTGAGGATAGCCATAAGACATTCATTTAATGCATTAACTAATATCAGTGTAACTCTGAAGGAAACTTTACCTGACAGCATTCAAATGCTCTAGAGAGGTTTTAAGGAAGCAAAAGGGGAAAAAAAGGAATTAGCTCTTTATTGTCCTCTTGTATTTTTCTTCTTTCAGGCATTCAAAGCCATCAAGAGTTTCCTTTCGAAGCTGGAGGCCGTTTCAGAAGATCCAACCAAGCTGACTGAGATCGGTATGTTCATACATGTCCCCTCCACCGAGAAGAAATGTCACATAGACTTCCATCACAAAAACAAAATGTGTCTCCTTTAAAGAGGTTGGCTACTGTTTGTTAGTGGATTAATGATGGAACTTCCTGTGTTTAATTTATAGTTGAATCCAGCCTTAGAAAATATTAATTTTAATGGAAATGAAATTGAAACTAAAGAATCAGAGAGATCAGGTAATTTCAACAATGGTTTTGGAAGCTCAGAAATTACCTACACTCTACAAAAGGGCAAGAAACAGTAGAGTTGGACTTGAATGGCTCTTTATTTAAAAAAAAACATTTTTTAGGCCTGCTCGATTATGTGTCGTGACTCTTTTTTGGTGTCAGTTTCCATCATCCTAACACCTGAAAACATTTATCCGCCCTCTGTCTTGCAGAGAAGGATGTCGGGGCATGTGCTCAGCCCGCTGGTGCCTCCTCCAGCTGGGCCGGCTGGGCCGTGTCCTCTCTAACTTCTAAGCTGATCCGCAACGCTCCGGGGAAAGAGGGGGGCGCAGCCGCTGAGGACGGCGGGCCTGCCAGCGCCAGCTGTCCCACCACTTCTACTGACGGAGCACCTGCAACGGGTGGGGCTCTCGTTTTTTTATTTAACGAAAGAAAAAATAGGTTTTTTAAAGAAAGGTGGAATTATTACATTATTGAAATAGCCCCAGATGTTCTGTCTGAGACTCAGTGATTTGCTGCTGTGTCTCTAGGTTCAGAAGATCAAACTCCTCAAAGCTCTCTGACTCCCCACGCGGCCTCTCGCCGTGCCGAGCAGCCCCACGCCGCTCAGGTCCCAGACAACGATGCTGAGCCTGCAGGGGACCACTGGGATGATGAGGAGGACTGGGGAAGTTTGGAGGTAAAAGGATTCCTCCTGAGTGGACTTGTCGGCTTTGTTTGTACTCGTTGTTATTACTGTTTCAGATCGTATAAACTAGCAGCACTGTTTTTATCATCAGGATCCGGAAAAGTCTCACACCGATGACTGGAACTCTGACTGGTCTGGGATGGCATCATCCAAAAAGAAGGCCGGGGACAAAGGAGTAAGTCTTTTATTTGGCACCCACGGCACAATAATGTCTTTTGTTTCGACCCTACAAGCTTGTCCTTGGGTTATTGCACCACCCATGTGTAATAATGCATATTTCTGTCACACCACACAATGCTGGCCTTAGATTCAACATTCATCACAGACAGCCTTTTTCACTGACCGTGCGGCGAGTGTTGATGAGTCTGCTTTTTTTGTGTGTGTGTGGTTTTTTTTTGTTGGTTTTTTTTGTAGGTGGGCCGGTCGTCCACTTCCGTGGCGGTGAAAAAGCAGAGCGCCGACTGGAGCAGCTCGGGCTGGGACGCCGACGACAGCTGGTCTAATGAAAAGGAGGGCCAGGGCCAGAGCTCGGCCGGAGAGGAGGGCTGGGGAAACGACTGGGGGGAGGAGGACACGGACGGCGCCCCGGCCGGGGGCGCGGCGCTGCCCCTGCCCGAGGGGGTGCGCTTAGCCAGCGAGTACAACTGGGACAGCGGCAGCTCGGGGAAAGGGCCGTCCCAGAACGACCTGTTCGCCAGCGTGTCCCAGAGGAACTCGGCGGCCGCCACGGTGAGACTCCAGGACGCACAGACAGACAAGCAGCAAACCGATTTCAAATGCCGTTTTTTAAAGTTTGAACCGAGGCAGTGGACAAACCGTGATCATGAGATCATTTGTTGAATAGCATATAACATTTTATCTGTAGTACACTCAAACATGAAGGAATGGCGCCTGCTTGGTGTGTTTTTTATGTTGTCATGCTTGTTCCATGGTAGGCCGGAGATGGCTGGGGTCCAGAGGCAACAGGAGAATGGGGAGCTGAGGAGACCTGGGAATCTGTAGATGGAAACCAGGGTAAGTCCACTAACTGAGGCCCTGGCCATTTGTAGAGAAAACCCATTGTGGCATTACTCCATTCAAATGAAGTAGCCCAAAAATGAATGAATGGTTTAGTTAACAGCTTCACTTTCTTTTTTGTTTTTTGTTTTATCACACAGGTCTGAGCAAGGCAGAGCTGTCCAAAAAGAAACGGGAGGAGAGGAGGAAAGAGCTGGAGGCCAAACGAGCTGAGCGGAAAGCTGTCAAAGGCCCTCTGAAACTAGGAGCGCGGAAGCTGGACTGATTCAGGTGGAGCCGGGGAGAGGAGGAGCGTGGACCATAATGAGCGGAGCACAGGGGTGGATGGAGAGTCCGCATTCCAAAAAGAAAGAGAGCGGACAGGCGGGGGCAGCAGAGGAGAAAACTGAACAGTCTGTCACAGGAGGCAGAGTGGATGAGCACAGATATCTGTGGGTCAATAGGTGACTCCTGGGTTTGGGTGTCCTCAGAGAGCTGATAAAGATGAAGGCACAGACAGAGAGGCGACCAAAAATCCAGAGACTTGAAGCGGCGCCTTTAGTTTTGACTTTTCTTTTTAAATTCGCGTACAGCTACTTTTGTACATACATGTATATAACAGGTGCATCTTGTCTTAAAGAAATCACTTTTTTTTTTTTTTAAGAAAAAGAGAAATATATATATGTATAATGATAAGAAACTCTGAATCGGACACACATTACTATGCTGAATGTTTTTCATGACAAACTGTACAAATACACAGTGGCTGAGACTGTTTTTAGTTCTACCGTCAGATTTGCGGCTTCAGATCAGACCGTGCATGCGCCTGTGGTTTTTTTTTGCCACCCAGCAAAAGGCATCATAACAGTAGTGTGTTTACTTTGCACAAGTGACGCAGGCTTTACTGAAACGACCACCCGAAGTGGTCCTGGTTGCACAATTGCAAATGAAAATGTTAAAGTAAAGATTGGAGTCTGACTTTTGGGGAAATGGGGACATTTACATGAATTTGTCTGTGTCCTGTAAGGTTTGGTTCTGTGGTGGAGGATGTCTGAATTTTGAAGCCTGTTGGGGGCTCATTGTGTGTGTCTGTGTAACTCTGCAGGGGTCACTTAAAGCAGCATGAGAGGAAACTAAAACTTATCAGTCAATGATTTTAATAAACACTTAGAATGGTGTGGGTAAATGGGAAGCCTCTTATACTCTTTTATTTGTGCCTTTATTTTGTTACAGATCTGTTCTGTCTTATAAAACCCAATAACTTTAAATTTTTAAAACTGGAACTGACTCAAATGCTGACTTTTTTTTTTTTAATCAAAGCTTTCTCTGCAACACTGTGTTGCTTGTGAAACACTGATGTTACTAGTTGTACAAAATGCCTTAATGATGAGCTAGCTGACATCATTAAAGCCATCCCCTCCTCAGTTCAGGTACTGGTTTTCATGGAAACATACAAGTCGATGCTGTGTTAGTCTGAATGTTTCACAGAGTATTCAAATCATGTAGCATGTGAACTATTCTCAAATAAAAAACAAACAAATATGTTTCCCCTTATTTTTTAAACAGGCTATCACTTAAAACCAGAGTCTCCCTTTTCCAGTTTCTCACATTTCTTTCAATTCACAAATACAAATTGAAACAACAAACGGATGATTTTTGTTTTTATTAAACCTAAATTAAAATAGATTTATATAACATGTTACATGATAACAGGCTGGTTAATCTCTGTTAGAAGTTTTTGATGGCATTAAGCCACATATCCTTTACTCTGTAAATACATTTGCTCTAGATAATTGCTTACATAGATCAGAGTTGAACAGATAGTCTAAGTATCTTTAACCCTGTGGAGCAGCTCATCTCTTCAACTGAAACACACAACTGGACAATCAAAGTCAACCAGACACAGAAGACCTCTTATCACACAACCTCAGAAAGTCAGACTACAATCTAGCTTCATGCAATTTGTAGCTGTTTTTTACACAAAACAGTTCAAACTTACAGTCAGAGGAAGTTGTGCCACTGCTTTCATCACGTAAAAATATTAAAAGAAACAATGTTAGTTTTATGGCTTGTTGAGTTTTGGCAAATAGAGAATCCTATTTTGACTTCAAAGTTGCTTATACTAAATCGATATTAAATTATTTCTTAATAAAGTTAGAAACTACCGGGATAGGCCCCAGCTGCCACCCTGAAATACCGGGTATAGAATTTGAATGCACTGGTTACAAACTAACATTTTTTTTACTGAACGTTACGTCTTTGTTAATTCCAAAAAAATAGGAAAGATTCCTTCTCACTAACACATATTCAGACCCATAAATATGAACCCACTTTGATAGAAAAGCATCCTTATTTAAATCAACTTGGCACCTTTATTTACCCAAAATACTATTAAGTGCTTTTTGTTGAAATTCTAAAATCCTGAATGTAGATAAACCCAAACCAAACGCCTCTGGGATGTTCTTCAAACAGGGAAAAACTTGGAGATAGAGCTCTGTGGCAAAGTTCTGTTTTCCTGTTAGCGCTGGGGGGCAGTGCAATCTGGGGTTACCCATTAGTGGTTAGTGCTCGGACTTTGCTGGTGATCTGTTAATCAAGTCCTCTGCACGCTCGGTCACTCATGGTCACTGTGCTTGTCTTCTTTTTTGCTGCCACTAAACAGATATCCAGCCAGGGCCACAGCCCCGAAGCCCAACGCTGCGGCCAGGCCGGCCATCGCCACCGTCTCCCCGGCCCTACGCACCTGCAGGGACAGGGACGCACAGCCTTTTAGACAATAGCCGTTTAAAAAACAGGAAATATTATGTTTGCTGAACTCCCGTCCCCTCCTTTTCATGACCTAGCACCAAAAGGGAAACGTTTCTGCGCGGGGTGGAGATGTGCTCCCGCCTACCTGCCGGGACTCGGCCTTTCCGTAGCGCAGCTCGGTGGCAAAGTGCTCGCAGTTCCCCCTGACCACGCAGTAGGGCAGCTCCTGGCCCACCAAGGCGCAGGCGTCCCGCACTATGACCTCGGCAGGACGGGGCTCGTACTTCTCGTCCAGGCTGTTGTTTATTTCCCAATGATCGTGCCCCACCATCTCCCAGAGCTCCTCCTTCTTCACCAGGGCCTTCTCGGTCAGGACGGACATCATGCTGTTGGCGCCCTGGCCCGGGCCCTCACCTGCGGACACGCGAACGGGCACTCAAACACACTGAGAGACACGGGCAGCAACCCGGGACACCGTCGCTTTCTTTTCCCTGTTTGGCGTCAATCTGACACCCGGATTATATTTGGCCTAAGGTAGCTACACAACACGGCTATCACCAGCCATCTTAAGCCCCCCTGGAAAAATGCTATTTTGGAGAGGTGGCAGGCTTTTGTTGTCGGGTGGACTCACAGGGTGGTGCCAGGTGAACAACGAAGCCATCGCCAACGTACACAGCCCAGTGCTGATACGAGCCACGGAAGACCTCGATCAAATCCCCCCGCTCTGGTTTTTTATCATACTGGGGGGGGGAGACAGACAGAGGAGAGTTGACCTGTTAAACAGCCTGTGTTTGTAGACACAGCACAAACTCTGACCTGACTGGAACAACCTGACATTGAGTGTTAAGCAAACACAGGATCCTCCCTCTAAAATAAATACAATCACAGAGGATGTTGACAAGAACAGCTGGAGCCATTCATCATAGTGTTGTCCACTATGACCAGTAGCAATATCACAGAGCAGCTAAAAATAAACAATTAAACATTCTTACCAGGGTGGGGGCCATATCAGAGTTTCTGTCAAGCTGGGATGCTTTCACTTTCTCTTTGACAGCTATAAATACAAATGACTATTAGCAGAGTTTTAGTGCACAAAATGAGAACTGATTCTTAACTATGGTATGATTCATTGTCCCAAAAACAACGTTTATTTGACTTTTTTCTCCAAATAAAGCAGACATCAGATGCTCTGGGTTTCAAATGGAAACAATGTGTTATTGTGTCGTTCATTTAGTCTCGTTGGATTTTTAGCATTGAAATAAACACGGACATTAAAGGCTTGTGTGTCTGCTTATGTAAAGGCTTCTACCATGATTGTTTTTGTTCGAATTTCTGACAACAAGCCATCGCAGAAAACATAAACGGAGCAAAAATATGAATATTTTCCATCTCGGTCGAATTAAGATACATCGTTTTTTTTATCTATTAGATCTTATGGGAGATGACAATCGAATTCTAAAGATTTAGGAGACAACGTTTGCTCTAAAAGAAGATCAACTTGGTCGATGTGGGCTGGCTGTTGTTATTATTGGTGTGTTAACACCATAGCCCACCTGATCTCAGATCAGACACAAACAGTGACATGCAGCTCACACCATAACCGTGTTTACCTGGTTTATGAAGTCCCCTGTTTGCAGAATGACCGACGACGCCGGTGGTGCCGACCCCAAAGTTGATCTGTGAGCTATCAGCTGACGTTTGGTGTTTTTAGCTGAATCACGTGACTGATGAGTCATAGAGTCTACGTAAAAGAAGCCCGTAACGTGGCCACGCTCATGATGGTGGCGGAAATTATTGTAAAAATGATAATAATTCCATAGTGGTGCTCATCATCATTATCATTGGCATTTCTCCGTTTTTCCTCGTTATTTCTTTATTTTTTGTTAAGACATTTCAAGGGAACCAACTTTCATCCCCCCACTTGCTCCCCCCCCACAGTGCCCTGTTTTAATCGCAGCCACTACATAAAGGGACTTCTGTGTGTCCCTGTTTGTTACAGCACTACCACCGTATACATCTTTTAGCCACAGTGTTTTGGTGATTTATGGTGACTTTGTGACTACAAATCATCGTTAGGGACCATTGTAGAACTACAGATTAACACGAATTTAACTTCCTTGCATGAAACAGCAGCACTGTGAAATGCTTTTGGATATTAGCTGCTCGTCCTGGGCTTTCTTTGTGGTATCACTCTATTCCATAATCCTTCCTATTTAAAGTGGGTGACAAGTCAGTTGAAACAAATTTCGCAGTTGTTTTTCTCTTAGGAATACACAGCTTGTCCAGTGATATGTTGTGCAAACTCCTCCAGCTTCTGTTGAAACATCTTGTTGGCATTGCACCCATTGGGACAATTCTTAAATGATTACATTCCCCACTTTGGCTTCTCAGCTTTACAGTGTTTTCAATCTAATTAATTTAGACACAATAAAAAAGTGATGCTTTTCGTTTGTTTTTTGGCTGAAGAAATCTGAAGTATGAATTTGGGCTAAAATTAGAGTAATCAGGGCAAAATTAGGGCTAAAATTAGAGCAGAGGACATTTATTTAGCAAAAGTATGAACAGTCAGGCTCAATGAAATGCATTAATATGCATGAATATTTTCATGTTGGGACGGTGGACAAACAGCTATAGACAGCCGTGGCCACCAGGAGTCGCCAGTGAGTTCTTCCAGGGATTGTGAGGGGTCCTTCGACTAACTCCGAGGAAGTGTCTACTTCCGGCTGAGAAGCTCCCCTCCGTTGGGTCTTGTCCTGAGTTGTGGCAGAAAAATAACCACACAAAAAAAGGCGCTATAATCCCACCGCCACTAAAACCCACAGCCGAGAAGTAGATTTGATGTGACGCGTTCATGCTAAACGACCGAGCGATGTCCGTGGTTTTTGACGGGAGTCCGCTGAAAGCGATGCAGAGCGCGCACAGTCTCACCCCGCAGACTGCCCCGAGGTGAGAGCCGAGCGGCGGGAGGAGGCGAGGCGGAGCTGACCGGCCGGTGCCGCTGACCGGCCTGTGCCGCTGACCGGCCGGCACCGCTGACTGGCCAGCGCCGCTCACCCCCAACTACGGCACGGCCTAACGTTTTGTAGTTTAACGACAAACAGGCAGTAGGAGCCCGATACATTTAGTTGTTTCGACAACACTCAAAGGTCGTAAAACGACTCTGGCGTCGTAGATGGAGCTAGAACTGGCCATTTCCACAGCCACGGTTTTGAACTGTTCATTTGAAGCAACAGAAGTTAGAATACTTGTTTGTTGTTATTCTTTAAAAAATGAAGACGTGCTATTGTATAGTTGAACAAATTTTGAGCTACTTTTAGTGCAGATAGCAGAATCTGTTATGTATTTTTCTCCTTCACTTCTCTGTTGTCTTGGACGTAAAATATTATGGTGAACACTTGTTATCAGGGCTGTCTGACAGATGGACACACTTCACACAGGTCCTCATCAGTCTGTACTGACTGCTCAGCATAAGAAAATATACACCAGCTCTGATGTTGAACGCAATACGTTTGAAATGGTGTTTTCAGTTTTATACAAAGTGATAATTTGGGAATAAACAAAGCCATCTATCTTTAACCGTGAATACAGACAGTGTTAATTAACTTTTCTGTTTATCCATGTGGTTTGTTGTTGGTAGCTTGAACAGTTCTTTCTTCTTTGTGCTCAAAGTGACACCCTCACCTGGTGCTTTTGTACGGTCCAAAAACTGGAACTGTGTCCTCACTTATCAGATGCTCAGTAATTATCGGAGAAACGTCACTTTTGAATTCCTCATTCGTGCCGAGTTTGTGGCACAGCTGGCTGTCATCTGTTGCCTGACAGAAGCCGGTCCCTCGCTGACCCCTTGCTTTCTTCTGTCCTTCCCCCCAATCCTTCAGCACCCAGGAACTGTCCCAGGAGATCAAGTCCTTCATCAGCGGTGTGGATGCCGTTCAGGGCCGGAAGCTCAGCGTCAGAGAGCACGCCCGCTGCGCCGTGCGGCTCCTGCGCTCCGTCCCGGCCTGTCGGGGGGCGGTCCTGGAGCATCTGAGGGGGGTGTACGATGAGCACGTGTCCGCCTTTCTGCACAACCTGGAGACGGAGGGTAACGCCGGCTCCGGGGTCAGCTCCAACCTGGAGGACATCATACAGGTGGGTTTTTTCATGGGTCTTCAGACTCTTTTAAGTTCCTTCTTTTTGATGATAGTGTAAGGTGAAGTACGCTCTCCTCCTCCTCCCTCCAGGAGGTGCACGGCGTGCTCTCAGAGTTCATCCGTCTCAACCCTCGAGCCTGGGCCCCCCTGGTGTCCTCCTGGGCCGTGGACCTGCTGGGCCAGCTGAGCAGCAAGCACGCCGGGCGCCGAGTGGCCCCCCACTCCTCCAGCCTCAACGAGCTGCTCCAGCTGTGGATGTCATGCGCCGCCACCCGCTCCCTCATGGAGGCCTACTCCCAGTGCCTGGCGGCCATGCTGGCCTGGTGCCCCGACGCCTGCGTGGACGCCCTGCTGGACACTTCGGTCCAGCACTCGCCTCATTTCGACTGGGTGGTGGCTCACATCGGCTCGGCCTTCCCCGGGACCATCATCAGCAGAGTGCTGGCCTGTGGGCTGAAGGACTTCTGCTCTCACGGTGCTAAAGACCAGGGGATGCTGGTGATGGGCGTGGATAAGGGCAGCCGGGTGCCAAAGATCGGTTCGGTGGTGGGGATCCTGGGACATCTCGCAGCTCACCACTCCGACAGCATCCGGAAGGAGCTGCTCAGGATGTTCCAGGAGAGTCTGACTCCGTCGAGTCCTCTCTCTCCCACTTCGTCCTCCATTTCTTGGGAGAGTTCCCCTCAACTTCGGCGTGCCGCCGTTCCCTTCCTGCTGCAGCTGGCCGCCATGTCCCCAGACCTCTTTGGGGCGGTGTCTGCGGAGCTGGTGGAGCTGTTGCGCCCCCCGGTGCTGCTCCAGCTGCAGGCTCTGCTACAGAGCCTCCCCAGAGAAGAGCTGGACAACATGCTGGGGCTGGCCGTCCACCTCATCAGCCAGAGCCCTTCGGGGGGCGCCCGGGTCCTCAGGTTTCTGGCGGACACAGCGACGCCGGCCTCGGTCATCATCTCTGGCCCCACGCCGTCGCCTCACGAGGGGGTCAGGGAAGGCTGCGACCGCCTCCTCCAGATGCTGCTCCTCCACCTCCACAAGTTGGTCTTCAACCGCTCGGACGGGTCTGAGGTCGGCCCCCACAGCTCGGCCGCTTACCAGCCTCCCAGGGCCATCCCCTTCCTGGAGGAGCTGCGCTCCCACGTGGGCCAGCTGTGCGCCGAGACCCTGCGCCTGGAGCGGAAGCGCCACCTCTGGCTGCACCAGCTGCTGTGCCTGCTGTCGGTGTACGGGGGTCCCAGCGTGGCCACCGAGACCCTCTGCCAGCTTCTCACCCAGGCCCGCAACCCCGAGGAGCTGGCGCTGGCCTGGCAGCTGCACACCACGCTCTCCTCCTGCATGGCGGGGCTGGTTCCGGCCGCCGTGGCGCGCTGCGTGGCCCAGATCCACACGCACACGCTGGGGCCGCGGCAGCTGAGGCAGCTGCTGCTCAACCTGGCGGCGGCCATCCAGAGCCAGGACGAAGAGAGGAGGGGGGCCGCCGGGGCCCAGTCCTCCATGGCCGTCCAGGTGGGCCTGGCCGTCTCGGGACACCTGCACGACTTCTGCCCTCTGCTGCTCCACGGCGACCCGGCCGTGTCCCACGCCGCCGCCCGCCTCCTGTCCAGCAGCCCGCTCCCCCGCGCCTCCTCCCCGGCCCACCTGCTCCTGCTCTCCCGCGCTGCCGTCACCCACTTCTTCCTGTCCCTGCGGCGGCGGGCGGAGGGCGGGGCGGTGGGCCGGGACGGGGGCCAGGCGGGCGAGGCGGTGAGCTGCTCGGTGCTGCTGCTGTGCCGCTTCGCCGCGTACTCGCCGCTCACGCTGAAGGCGGTGCTGCAGCAGCTGGTGGAGGGCGCGCTGCACCGGGGGAACGCCGACCTGTTCGGGGGCCAGATCGCCGACATGTCGGGCGCCCCCGTGCTTTCCCCCTCCGTGTCGCCCGACCTGGGGGCCTCTCTGCTGGACATAAACTGCCGCTTCGGCACCACCGTCAACTTCTCCGGCAGCGTGTGGTCGGTGTTTCACGCGGGCGTGATCGGCAAGGGGCTGAAGGCCCGCTCTGCCGCGCAGCTGCCCGACCCCTCAGGGGTGGTCCAGGTGGGTGTCGGGTGGAGAGCGTGATGTTGTGTGTGGGGCTGACGGGGTGTGACGGGGTGCTCTTCTCTCCGCAGAACACCCAGACCTTGCTGGCTGTGATCGTCCAGTGCTGCAGCTGCTCGGGCATCAACGGCTCGCGGTCCCCGTCCGACCCCGACGAGCCGCTGCCCATCAACGCCGAGGCCGCCAAGGTGGTGGCCGTCACGCTGGTGGAGAGCGTCTGCTCCGACGTGGCCAACGGGGAGCTGTCCTGGCCCCCCGAGGAGCACGCCCGCACCACCGTGGAGCGGGACATCCACATCCGGCGCTGCTTCGAGGCCCACCCGGTGCTCTTCCCCCTGCTGCAGGTGGTGGCGGCCGGACGGCCGGCGCTCTGCTACTGCTCGGCCGTGCTCCGGGGCCTCCTGGCCACCCTGCTGGCCCACTGGGAGGCGTCGCGCGAGGCGTGCTCCACGGACTCCCCGTGGCACCTGCAGGCCTCCTGCCTCCTGGTGTCCTGCATGGGGGAGGGCCAGCTCCTGCCCCCGGTGCTGGCCAACGTCCACGAAGCCTTCGCGCACCTGACTCCCTTCGAGGTGAGGCTCCTGCTGCTGGCCGTGTGGGAGTACGTGCGGGCGAACGGGCCCCTGCCGCAGAAGTTTGCCTTCAGTTCGGAGAAGGGCGTGTTCTGCCGGGACTTCTCCCGGGACGGAGACGTGGCCAGATACGTGGCGCCCATTCACAGCGTCCTCCACAAAAACATCGACAGACTGGGGCACCTCTGCTGGCGGTTCCAGCTCTGAGCACGTCGATGGGAAATAACACGGCCACAGTTGCGTTTCATGAAATTAGAGCTGCATCTGCTTTTGTTTGAACTTTTGTACTGTATTTTCAGACTAGACACATTTCCAACTAGTGACAAAGTGAAGAGAAATGGCACATCGGTATATTATGTTAATATATTTGCTCTCCAAGTAGAGACGTAAAAGTGTCATTTTGGTTTAAAAGTGCAACTAAAATCCTGTGTAGATTATTTTCTATGTTTTTCGGGTTGTTTGTGTTGTAAAACTGCACTTAAAAACACGCCTTTCATCTCTGGTGTTAATGAAATTGTTAAAACAACTATACAAAATAAATTCCCTTTTTTGTCAGAACTTGAAGGATAATGAATCTCACTATAGTGATAACTCTCAGTGAGGAAGCATCAGACGCACAAAATCCAATTAAAGCTACCACAAACTTAACAAAAATGATCATTTTAGAACGTAGCTTTGAGTAATCAGCCTTTTTTCCTTTTCTTGATGCTTTTAGTTTTAGTTAAAACAGGAACATTTCCTGAAATAACAGGACATATGCCTATTTTTGCTTTAGACTTTTGTTTTTGACTCTTTAAATGGTCAATGACGGGATAGGCCATAACTCCACTATTATCAAAATATAGGAAGACGGCTGAGTGTGTAATTATATAATTTAATTTGGGAAAATGCATGGAGGTTGTTGAATTTTACATTTGTAGACCTGAAACTGAGTTACCTTGAAAAAAATTAATAAGGGACAATTTTGTAAATCAAATGGGAACTCTCGTGACTGGCTCGATGAAGGGGAGATTACATTTAGCTGATTTACCACTGGCGCCTTGATGGTTATTTTGAGACGAGTAATCATAGCATGAGGGCCAAATTAAGTTTAAAAATTGATAATAATTCAAGTTTAAGAGGTTAGCGGAAAGTGCGTGTGTTGACAAAGACAATTGCTGCGTTCTTATGAAACCGGAATCCCGGGAACAAATCCTGGATGGATGTGTGTGCTTCACTGACTGGAGCCTGGAGATGACGTGTCCGCCTCTGAGAGGGTAAATACTTACCCAAACCCTTTCTTTATCATCAATCAGGCAGCCAGCCTGCTGCTTTGGAAGGCTGCTAAAAAGTTCGAATGATAGCATATCCTCAATTTTAGAACATATGCATATATATCTGGGTAAGTTGTTGAGAGTCTTACTTTTTTAACGATCTTTGTTGCGGAGTGAAAGGGGCGGAGTCAAGTGGCAGCATAATCAAGATGGCCGCCTTCACTGAAAGGTAAGACAAAGCAGTTCCGCTGTTTTAGCCCTCATTTAGCTGCGGTTTCCATTGTTATTCGTTTAACGGAAACGTAAAGATTACAAACACGTGCACGCAGCAGGTTGAGGCTGAGGCTAATTAAAGGTTTAAACATCGCCGAGGAGAGGAATCATCTTGAAAAGGACGAGACTCTCCTTCAATTGAATTAGCGGCTTGACAGGCTGCCTGCGCCGCTACGAGCAAGGTTAGCCTTGTATTTGATTGATGGGGCAAATGAACGCGTACACCGCCGCCATACAATCTTGACTTGCTCTTTTTGTAACTGACAAGTGCAACGCCGTTGATCACTTGTTACTCTGTGTAGGTTTTCCGTGAAAATAGTTGGTAAAACCGCGCGCACAGCAGCTAATTGACGTTAGCTGATTTGTTAGCTAATACTGTCTCTTGGCGTCAGTCCAGGCTCGTCATTTCTCATCAGCGGGATTTGACCTAGAACATGAAAGTTCGTTGCGGCATCAGGGTCAGGTCTGAATAACGGGGGTCTGCCTTTAATGCCTGCTCAATGCACTGTGTGGGTGCAGCAGCAGGATGGCGAAACGGAAAATGGTTTACCTTGCTGTCAATATTGACAGATTTTTACCACTACAGATCAAAGTCCGGACGGGGGACATGTGTAGTTTAACTCGCTAACTCCATTGAATGCGTGCAGTAGCTTGGTCAAGGCCTCTTGGGCAATTGACTGGCTATTGCTCCAACAAATCGGGGTAGATGGCTGCAAGGTAAAAGTTGACGGTCCTCACGATTTCCTTCCCAGGATGGCGCCTTTCTTGGTGTTTTGGCTGGCCGTGTGCCTCGGTGGCACCGGGGCTGTGGACAGGGGAAACTTCAAGACCTGTGACCAGAGTGCCTTTTGCAAGTGAGTGCAAGATACAAAAAAAAAGATAAAAAAAAAAAGGTGCTTTACCAACCTTAGAGTGCATGTTTGTAACTGATTTGAACTGTGACCAGGCGTCAGCGTGCTTTGAAGCCTGGTGAGTCCCCATATCGAGCCTTGCTGGAGACCATGGAGCTGACCAACACTAGACTCACCCTCCAGCTCATCAATGACAACAACAAGGTAGTTCTGTATTCAGCTGGATCCTGTTGGAGGAAGTGCTGTCATTTATCTTCATTGAAGTTATGGGATTGAAGTTATCGTATTTAAGAAGAATTATACATTAAAAAGCAAAGGAGGAAAAGAGGAGTGAATATGCAGGGAATTTATTTTTATATTGATGTGCAAAAACAAAGTTATCCAACAATAAAGATTAAAAGATTAGGCCAATCTGTCCTTGAAAGCACCACTTAAGCATATATCATGGCCTTCACCATGAGACGCCATCTTAGCCAAATATCTTCTGTGTCTGATATATCGGAGGGTGAAATAGTGATGGTTTTGTACCCCCCTTTTTGTGTTTTCTGTTTCCTCGCCTGCCCCCAGGTGCGTCTGCTGCTCGAGCTCTACCGTCTCCAGGGGAACATAACCAGGGTGAAGATTAATGAGTTGAAGCCGCTGAAACCTCGCTATGAGGTCCCAGATGTGCTCGTCAGGGAGCCGCCCACTGAGCCGTGAGTGTCTCGCCGGAGTTCTGTGGAGCTTTGGAAGTTTGAGCCGAACTGACGAGAAAGGGTGGGGGGGGAAGTAGATTCTCAAGGTGGAACTGATGGGTCAAATCTAGAAAATCTTCCGCCCTTTCTCTGCTGCAGCA
Organism: Menidia menidia; assembly: GCA_907169785.1. Taxonomy (NCBI): domain Eukaryota; kingdom Metazoa; phylum Chordata; class Actinopteri; order Atheriniformes; family Atherinopsidae; genus Menidia; species Menidia menidia. Next base: position 8,284,945 of record CAJRST010036666.1, read on the forward strand.
TGTCGCTCTTGTCTCAAGACGATAACGGGGTGGTGCTGTCTCTGGGGGTGGAGTCTCAGAGGGTCATCGTCAGCGCCCGGCCCTTCCGACTGGACATCATGGAGGGACGCGATGTGCTGATGTCGCTGAACTCGCGCGGGCTCCTGGTCTTCGAGCACCTGAGGATGCGCAAGGACACGTGAGAATCCACGCATGCACGCACGTTTCCAAATACCAGCTGCCCGTTGAAATCCACGTCCACCTTCGGTGGCTGACTTTTTGTTTTTGTTCCCATGATACGGTTTGTTTTTGTTGTCTCTGACTCGTTGTTCTGTCCTCTTCTCCCTATCATCCTAGTTTCTCCTATAAAGTAACTAGCACAGTGGCTAGCGTGTGGGATAATATCAAGAGGGTATTCTCTAGGTAAAGACCCTTAAGACTTGTGTGTATTCTGTTCCTTGTGCTAATGCCGCCAATAGTGACACAAAGTAGGGTCTCCCATCTCACAAAGTTCTGCATTTACCCTCCAATCAATGTGGCTGCGAGAGGTGTGGCTGAGTGCGTGCATGGAGATGCGGAGTCATTCTGGCCCTGACTGTTCGCTGTCGCCTAAACAAACATGAAATTATCACCCCGGTGATCAGAAAGCTACAGTGTCCACTCCAGGCCCGGTAATGTTCCAGCTCCACACCCGGCAGGTCTGCGTCTCATTAACCGAATTATGCAAGCTGATCTGATCTAACTTGGTTGGTGCATGGCTGACGGGGCCTCTCAACCAGCCTTGGTGGATGAATGCGTCTCTGGTGGAAGCTTCGGTGCAGCAGATAGTCCTATAGTCCGAGGGTGTGTGTGTAGGCTTAGGGGGCAGATCTATCTGAGTGACTGTCTGTTTCCAAGCTCCGCAAACCAGCCCCCCAAAGCCAACAGCAACGTCTGTCTTTGTGGTTAAGTTTCCCTTTGGGGTTTGGGTCCTCTGAGTCAGAACTGCCCTCATTTGGGACCGTTTAAAACCATAAAGTACCAGCAGGCCTTGCTCTTCTGCAGCTGCTCGTGGTGACTAACAGCCAGTGGCAGCTGGAGGCTGAAGCGAAGGGTGTTTTGGTGCTTCACTGTGGCCTGATCTACTCCCGTTAGGTCCTCTGGGAACAAGCTGGTTCTGTAAGGAGCTGCGTGGATGCTTAATGCTGCAGCCTCTAGAGTTCCTGTCCCTTGATGTTGAGCTTTAAGTAGCCACAAGAACATGGAACTGTTCAGTCCCATTTGTCATTTAAGGCCTCATAGTCTTGTCTTAGTTTTCAGTGTGGAGCAAGGGTACAATCGCCAGCCCCCTCCCTGCTCCTTATTTGTACATCCCTTCCCTTTAATCATAGTTTGATTATCCCCACATATATCGTAAGTCATCCAACAATGGTGTGATTAGAGCCAAAGTGACACCTCTCTCTTCTCCCTGCATCCCTTCATCACCACCTCTCGCTGTTTTCCCCGAGCAGTCAGGCGGAGCCGGAGGCTGAGAACAAAGAGGAGGCCGATCCAGCGGCCCAGGCCGAGGTACTACCAGATACTCATTCCATTGCTCTGTGCGGAGTCTAGAGCCTTTGCAGTTTGTTACATGGCTGTATTTTTCCACAGACAACAAAAGAGGAAGAGAAAGTAGAAGAGGGGATGTGGGAGGAAACATTTAAATCGCATGCGGACAGCAAACCCAATGGTAAACGACTCCTTTATTTCCATTTGATAGTCAATATTATTTGACATTTAGAGATCAGTCACTAGTATTTAACTTGAAGTGGGTTTTTCTAACCAATTCTTGGCTGTGGTTGCACTACAGGTCCGTCTGCCATCAGTTTAGATTTTTCATTGCCAGGCGTGGAGCATGTTTACGGCATCCCAGAGCACGCAGACACCCTAAGACTTAAGACAACCGAGTGAGTGCCCCCAGCCACTCACCAATGTCCTGTTCAGTTTGAATTCATGTTGTCCTCCTCAGTAGATTGAAACATTTGTGTTTCTTCGTTCTAGAAATGGAGATCCATATCGGCTGTATAATCTGGATGTCTTCCAGTATGAATTGTATAACCCTATGGCCTTGTATGGGGCAGTTCCAGTTATGCTGGCGCACAACTCCCAGCGAACTACAGGTATCTTCTGGCTCAATGCTGCAGAAACGTGGGTGGATATAAGCTCTAACACAGCTGGCAAGGTACCTTTTCTGTTTTTTAAACTTTTTTTTTTCTTCTTTTCAGTCAATCTTTAGTCTTTTATCCAACTTTGACTGAGAAATTACAAAGTTAGTATGTTTTCTGAACTGTAGTCATTTTAAAGATGCCCATCAGTCCTTCAATGGTTGTATGTCTCTTTCCAGACTGTGTTTGGGAAAATGCTGGATTATGTCCAGGGCTCCAGTGAGACGCCTCAGACGGATGTCCGTTGGATCTCTGAGAGTGGCATCATTGACGTCTTCATTATGCTGGGACCAACTCCCAAAGACGTCTTCTCCCAGTATGCCTCTTTAACAGGTAGGACGTTGGATGAGTGTTTTTCCCCCCCCCCCCCAACAGTCACAAAGTGCCCATTGAGCTGATTCATTGAGCTCCTGGCACTTTGGAATGAACTTGCGTGTTTTGTTCCTGATGTTCTCCTTGTTTCGTCCATCAGGCACCCAGTCGTTCCCTCCTCTTGCTGCCTTGGGCTACCACCAGTGCCGCTGGAACTACAACGACCAGGAGGACGTGCGCTCGGTGGATGCAGGCTTCGACGAACACGACATCCCCTACGACTTCATCTGGCTCGACATCGAGCACACAGATGGAAAGCGCTACTTCACCTGGGACCCCCACAAGTTTGCAACACCAAAGGAAATGCTGCAGGGCCTACAGGAGAAGAAGCGCAAGGTACACGCCGCTGGTGGTTGGCTTCCAGAACGCTGGGATCCTCCTCCTCTGCACCTCAGATTGTTAGATATTTAATGACTTTCCTGCAGCCTCTGGAAGTTGACAGTTTTTTTTCTCCCTCCTAGATGGTTGCTATTGTGGACCCTCACATTAAAGTGGACACCAACTACAAGATCCATAACGAAATCCGCACTCGGGATTTCTATATCAAGAACAAAGACGGAGCCGACTATGAGGGCTGGTGCTGGCCTGGTAGGACACTGGACGTCATGCTTTCACCTGAAAATCCTGCTAGATACTCGCACTAAAATTGTCCCACCCACATGTCTCTCCTCATTTCCGGTGCTGACGACGACCATCAGGCAGTGCCGGCTATCCCGACTTCACCCGGGCCGACATGAGGGCTTGGTGGGCCAGCATGTTCGCCTACGATCAGTATGAGGTGAGCCTCAAAGAGTCATGTGTGCAACTGAGAAGTGGCTCACCTGCTGACTTGCTTTCAGACATGTGACCTGAAATCCTTCAAGGTTTATTAAACATTTCTCTTTGGTGCCAAATAGCACTAACATGCAGTCCGTCCTCCCTGCAGGGCTCCATGGAGAACCTGTACACATGGAATGACATGAATGAGCCATCCGTCTTCAATGGGCCGGAGGTCACCATGCACAAGGATGCCGTTCACGGAGCGTGGGAGCACCGCGACGTGCACAATTTGTACGGCTTCTATGTGGTGAGTGAGCCCCGTCTGATCACACCGAACTGCTTCCCAGAGAAGGCGCTGTTTATTTTTGGCTAGCTGTGGTTGGTGATTCGGAGACGTTTAAAGATTAACAACTGATGCCACGGGACACATTCGTTCAATAAGGCCAAGAAAAGCAGATGTTGTTTAATTAAAACAGCTGCTCAGAGGCTTAATTTAACATGTTGATCCTTTTTTCCCCCCACTCATTAAAGCAAATGGCCACAGCAGAGGGACTGATCCAGAGGTCAGGGGGAGTCGAGCGGCCGTTTGTCCTGACCAGGGCTTTCTTTGCTGGGTCACAGCGTTACGGTAAGCCTCTGAATTCTCTTAGTCCCAGAGTAGACGCTGATGTAGAGATGGAATCGCATTACACGGTCACTTTGTGCGTTCAGGCGCTGTGTGGACGGGAGATAATGCTGCTGAGTGGGATCATCTGAAGGTCTCCATCCCCATGTGCCTGAGTTTGGGACTGGTTGGAATCTCCTTCTGTGGGGGTGAGTACGACCATGTACATCATCTGTGTATCAGATTCTATTCTTAAATGTGCTGTTTTGTCAGTTTACTTTTCAAATCAAGTCTTTGCTGCTGTAGGGATAGCTTCAATAATTTAACATATCCTACACTGGAAACGTATTCAGTACAGTTCATTTCAAACTCAAATAGAAGGAAAATGAGCGTATGAAGCGAACAGTCTGCTGCCTTACCTGCACACAGCTGACGGATGGTAGCAGGGCAAAGTGGCTGTGATACCAAGCTGTTTTGCAAGAGACAGTGCCTGTAATAAAATAAACATGATGAAAATAATTCGATCCAAGTAATTGGATTTTGATCTAACAGATTTAGACAGATCTCCCTGTACTCTTTTGTGAAAAAAGCTAATGTCTTTTTTTTCTACACCAGCTGCAGCTATATTTAAGTCATGTTCCCTCACTAACTGCTCGGAATGTGACCCAAGTTCCACTTTTTTTAGTTAGAATCTGAAAATGGAAGACCTTGTGAGGTTTGTTTGTCCTGCAGACTTTAATTGTTTTCCTGCCCCTCACAGCGGACGTGGGTGGTTTCTTTAAGTCTCCAAGCACTGAGCTGTTGGTGCGCTGGTACCAGACGGGGGCCTACCAGCCCTTTTTCAGGGCCCACGCCCACCTCGACACGCCTCGCCGCGAGCCCTGGCTGTTCGGTCCGGAAAACACGGCTCTGATCCGCGAAGCTGTGCGCCAGCGCTACACATTCCTGCCCTACTGGTACCAGCAGTTCTACCACACCTTTCTGACTGGAGAGCCTGTCATGAGGTGAGGCGGGGGGCAGTTTGTCTCACATAGGTTTTTTACTGAGGTTTTCTAGCAAGAAAACAAGCACAAGTTCACCTTATGGCGCTTTTACATTAGTGCCTACTCGGCACAATGCAGCTCTACATGGTATTTTTGCCTTTCCACTCGGGGCTGGCGCCACTAAACGGTTACAACGCAAGCACCTCTTATCAGGGAAAAAGGCCATTATTTCATACTGGTTTGTCTTATTAAAAACCTTCAGACTCTGAACCAACACTATTTTTCTGTTTACAAAAAAAATACAAAAGATTTGTTTGTCATTGCCAACAGTTTTCCAAGTAGATTTTCTCCTTAAATCAAAAGTAAAGATGCACACCTTGTACCAACATGTGGAAAACCTTAGTTGTAATCTGACACATAAGCAAATCTGTTTGGTGTTTCTGAATTACTTTTTTACTACAGAGCACAACAGGGCAGTCTTTTTTTTTTTTTTTTTTTTTTTTAAACAAAAGCCCTTGGCTCCTGTTCTGCCCTATAACTAATAATAATGTGGTTGCTTCCCTTTCACAGACCTCTGTGGGTGGAGTATCCTCAGGATCCTGCTACTTTTGCTGTGGATGACGAGTTTTTGATCGGTGAGACACAAAATGCCCGAGGTGGACTTTCCTTTTCACCTCCAGACAGAACAGCCTGCTCCTCTTTTCATAAGCTCCCCCTGCTGCCACCTAGTGGCCAAAGACGATGCAGATTTACAGAAAGCGAAGGTCTTATTTTTAGAACTGCATCTCCTGATGCTTCCCTCTGCTACAGGACAAGATCTGCTGGTGCACCCGGTTACTGAGGAGGGAGCCCGGGGAGTCACTGCCTACCTGCCTGGAAAAGACGAGGTAAAATGTTGGCTATAACGGGCATTAGCTTATTTTTTATTTTTTTCAATGTTCAGGTGGTCATGTCTGAACCTGTGTTTCTTCTCAGGTCTGGTTTGATATCCACACCTTCCAGAAGCACAACGGAGCCCAGAGCCTCTACATCCCTGTCACCATGAGCTCTGTAAGACTTGTAGAAACAACACTACCACGCCTAAAGCATTGGCACACTTTCTGCCCCCCCCCCACAAAATTACGGACGCAGCCTTTAACACTTTGACGCCATTTTTATCTGGCTGTTGAAAGTCTTGCTGTACTTTGCCATCAGATCCCAGTGTTCCAACGTGGTGGCTCCATCATTCCTAGAAAGCTGCGGGTCCGCAGGTCGTCCACCTGCATGGAGCACGACCCCTACACCCTCTACGTGGCTCTGAACACTCAGGTAACTAAACCCAGCCGCCGCACGTGCGCTCCCGTCAGCCGCTTCGTCGGAGCTTAATAAATCCACTTCTGTCTGGCAGAGAACCGCTCAGGGTGAGCTCTACATTGACGATGGTCACACCTTTAACTATGAACGGAAGGAATTCATCCACAGGAGGCTGTCCTATGCCAACAACGTCCTGTCCTCTGTGTGAGTGTAACCTGACGCTGAAAGGGAAGGAACGGCTTCAGCTCTGAGATATTCAGGATGCCGTTACTTTGTACCTCCTGCAGCACTTCATTTCATAGTGTTTAAATACTAACTGGAGGGTGGTCCTGCTCCACAGTAACCTGGCTCCTGATGCTCAGTTCACCGCCAAGTCCTGGATTGAACGCGTGGTCATAGTGGGGGCCAGTAAACCCAGCAAAGTTGTGCTGAAGACTGCAGGTGGGTGACAGGTCACATATTTTAGGTCAAAATGATGCAGAAGTTTAAAGACCAGGGCCTTTATCATCTTCCTGTCTAAATGAAGACGGGGATGCTTTGGCCTAAATAATTTCCCCGAAAATCTCTTGTTAATCTCCTTTTAAGAGTGTGGGTTTAATTTCTACAACACCAGCCATGGTTTGAGTCGCTAAAATGATTTCAGCTATTTTTAACAGGCATGTTCTGAGATGGGATTTTGAGACAAGAAATAAAGGATCAGAGTGTAAGACGGAGTGAATAGATGAAGTAATGAAGAGTTCTCCTAATCTGTCTGGGATTAAGGGTTTGGTAAATGCAGGATCTTTTAGTTTTTGGTATTATGATCAGAATTTTTTCTTTTCTTTATCCTTTTTTTTTTTTGCAGATGGTTTGGAGAGCCAGGTAGAATTTGATTTTGACGCCTCCATGTCTGTCGTAACGCTCCGCAAGCCCGGCATGAACTCGGGGGCAGACTGGAGCGTGAGACTCGAGTAAGAACAGAGATGGGAGAGGGGAAGGAGAGAACGACCGAATGGGAAGAAATGGACCTGGGAAGGAACCATCACAAGGCCCTGATGAAACATTACAACACCCAACATGAAGATAAAGTCGCGGATCCCACGCAGTTCTCTTCCAGCCACTCCCAAACCCACGGATACCTGTCAGTCGACCTGAGCCACTTCTCTGACGTCTCCCTCTCGTGTCCAGTCACTGATGCCTGATAGTTGGGGTTCAAGTTGGTAGATAATTCTTTTACGTGAGTTAGGTATCAACTGATGGGGTTGAATCATGTCATTTTTAGGGATCTTCAGGATGAGAGAGATGTTTAGTTGTTTTTCTTTTTTCTATTCTTGGAATCGTCCTCTTAGCTTCTCAGTCTGTCTGCCTCAGAAGAAAGATCACCTCAGGAGTCTGAGTTTTAAAATGAAGGTTGACAGTCAAAACACACGCTCCACTTGTTGCTGATCCTCCATCTGTTTCAAAAATCAATATCATTCCTCTCTTGGGACAAGCACTAAATCAGCTGAGAGCTTGGCTATTTTGAACAAACTTAACGGGGAGCATCACTTCAGGGGACTGATCCACTCGCTGCTGGTCGGTCCTCTGACGTGCTTTCTGTTTTATCACATTTTCCACCTTCATTCACTAGAATATTTTTAATGCACTAGAGGAACGGTGAGAACTTAAGTTGTCTAGATTTAAATGTTTTACTCTGTATTTGAACAGTCCAGAACTTCCATTGTGTCATTTGGATCTTAATTAAAAAAGAAAACTCAAATCTGTCAAGAGTGTTTAACTGAAAAGTATTCTTTTAATGCTCTGATCTACAGAAATATCTGTCCAACAAGTAAAAGAAAAAAGGCACAAATTATCCTCTGGAAACTGGTCTATGCCCTGTTTAGTTAACTCATTTGACTTTTCTTTAGGAATCTTGTTTCTTTGGAGTTTCTCTGATTGTTTTTATGATCATAAATGTCTGTCGCTGCATATTTGTTGATGGCTTGAACTGGTGGAAATGGAAGTAAATGTTGCACTTCTGCTGTCAGAGTTGTCAGATGTATTCTAACAAATGAGACCAAGTGAAAATAAAGTTGACCAAATTTAAAGGAGATTTTTTTGGTTTGTTTTCAGTTTATTTATAATTGGGCAACATGTAATTTGAGCCATAGTAACTGAAAGGGATATAAATTAAGTAGTTTTTCTGCATCACTTGGATGGAATGTTTCAAATTTTGGTAATTAGAGGAGACTGTTTTAAGTAAACTCTCTTTTCTAATTCAGATGGTCACACAATGAATGCCCTTTTAGCATAACTTGATTCTGTTAACTTCAGTTTGCAAATTGCAGTGGATTTTCAACTATAGCTTTAATTAGGCTTGTAGACCCTTAAAAACTATAATGTAAAAATGTTTTTTACAATAGATGATACAAAAAACTGCACATCACATTGAATGGATTTGAATGAATAAATCCTGAATGTCCTGTAACAAACATTTTGTGCCTTCACAGACCATCAAAAGATGTCCCGTCACTTAGCAAAGTATTTGCATTGCATGTAAGAGCTTGTTCTTGATTACGGACAGTCAGCGTAAAAATGTAATCGTTTACTAGATATTTTATAAATTGCATAATTCATTAACCCAACTGCTCCAAATAAATGGTTTAACAACAATTATTTTAAACCTCTTTATTTGTCATATCGTGTTTCACACATCACGCCCACTTAGAACAGGTCATACAAACATGGTGCTTCTCCTCTGCGGGTTTCAGGAAAGGGCCAATCAGAGGAGAGGAGGCTTTTGGAACAACTTATATTTGATAAAACTAAACAAAGTATGAGTAGAACTCATTTTCAAATTACAGTGTAAAGAGCTACCGTATCTTATACGTGGTGAGTTGGTTAATGTTATTTTTGGAGTTGAGGTGCAGGTGCGTGGCGGTTCTTTACCGTCGGCGTCTTGTCGTGTCTGGATGACGTCATCGAGAGGTTTCCATCATGGCGGCCGAGGGCTGTGAGGCGATGAGCGGCAACGGGGAGCTGGGAGAGTCCTCAGGTAGCTTAATTTATGATTTTATAGTTTATAATTGTGGTGCCATTTGTCAGACACCGCAGTGCTTTGTATGCGGTTGCATTGGTTTAAGTAAAGCCTCTCTTATGGACCCATGGTATGACCAACTTGTCGAGCTAGGCTAAGCTAACGTGATTTCAACTGCACACACCACGACATGGCACAGTCCTCTGACTGACTCCCACAAAGTTAACTGCTTTTAAGCGCTAACTTTGCTTTCTGCTGCTGCACAGCAAGCGAACAAGCCATTTCCACATAAGCTCAGTGAGAATGCGGCAAAAGATTTAAACGAGCAGGGATTCATATGAATGAACCAGACCTGTTGTGTTCAACATGATAAAAGCATTACAGCGCATTTTAGTGCTATTTATATAACAGTTTCAGTAACTGCCCAATCTCAAATTGCAGGACATATTAGAATGTCAAAATGAGTGCACTGCTTATTTTTCTTATGTGATCATTTCTGTCAATGTACTGTAAATCCACTGTATCTTGTGTTACAGTCTTTGCTTTGCATAAAATAGGCTGGATTTGACTTGTGTCAGGTGTTTTGGACATAAGGCTGAGGGCTTTTTGTATCATGATTGGGAAATGCTATAGCTTTGTGATCCGGTACCGCAGATGTAGCTGTTAAAACGTCTTTCTGAAACTTGCATGTTTTTAAAAAAATGTTTTTGAGTTACATTTTTGTCATTTTAAAGATAAATAATAAAAACTACAATTTACTTGGCCAATGTTGAAGTTGGTTTACCTTAGGGGTTCAGGTCAAATTCATTTCTGAGGGGAAAAAAATTGGGTGTCAAAAAGAGCAAATGATGACCCTCAGTTACACTCATGGTGATTTCTGGTGTATCTCCTCTTCAGAAGCCATGGATATCTCCGAAATCCCACCGCCACCGCCTCCACCTGATATATCAGAGGAAAACGGCAGCACAGCTTTGGCCCCTGAGGCTCCTAAAGTTACAGATTCTGCCTCCTTCGCTTTGCCACCTGGTCAAGAGGATGAAGAGGGAGAGCTCCCCGCAGACTTTGAGCGTCTCTGGAAGGCCGCACATGACAATCCCCAAGATTTCCCCAGCTGGACCGATCTGCTGCAGTACTGTGAGCAAGAGGTGTGATTACAGGGGCCGGAGGAGAGAAAACAAACAGGGAGCCGAATATTTTTCCTTTCATGAAGTATCATCTCTTTCTCAAACCTTTTTAGATTCACATCACAGCATCTCGCAGAGCACTAGAGGCCTTCCTTCGTCGCTACCCTCTCTGCTACGGATACTGGAAGAAATTTACTGACCTGGAGCGCCGCGCTACGCACAACGACAAAGCAGAGGAGGTAAACCAGCTTTTAAGAGCATTTTCCTTTCTTTCCTTTTACACACGCACTATTATGAAAGAAGCAGCCGTTAAAACTGTCCTGAACCGGTTACTATTGGCGGTTGCGTTTTAGGTGTGTATTCAGGGTCTTCGGGCAATCCCTCTGAGTGTAGATCTGTGGATCCATTACATCAACCTGCTGCTGGGCACACTGGACATGAACCTGCCCGAGTCGCCTACGCGGATCCGCAGGTAAACAAACCCTCAAGCTCAGCTGATTTCTTGTCTTGAACAAGTGTTTTTGAATATAAGAGCACAACTTACTCACCCAAGTTTATTTCTATGGGAAATTTAAATGCCCCATTTTTTTGGGGCCATAATGATAATTTATGAGATTATTATTATTGAGATGTGGTTGGAATGATATCAGAAGAATTTCTTTGCTTAAACTTGAAGTCGTTTTGTATTTTGTACATTTCACCACCTGCAGCGTGTTTGAGGAAGCGATTGCAGCAGCAGGCCTGGACTTCCACTCCGATCGGCTTTGGGATTTGTACGTGGAGTGGGAGAAGGAACAGGGGAACATGAAGAATGCCGCAGCCGTCCTGGACAGAGTCCTCAAAGTCCCCACCCAGCTCTACAACACTCACTATGACAAGTGAGGCCAGTTTTTCCCTGGCGCCATTATTAGCATTATCAGCTATTTTATCCTCTCAAAGTTTGCTGCATCTTCCCTCTGACAGGTTCAAAGAGCACCTGAACAATCATGCCCCGAAAGAGGTCCTTTGCTCAGAGGAGTACGAGGAGCTGAGGGCATCGTGCCGCCAAAGCCAGAAGGCCGAGCGTGCAGAACAGGCCCAGGAGGAAGAGAAGGAGAGGCCACCGGGGGAGGAGGAGCCTGCAACACCCGAAGGCACAGACACGGTGAGTGAGATCCACCGGCCGAGCACAGCCGTGGTCAGAATAGTGGTTTAATGGGGTCCAACTACTGACCCCCTGATAAACTCTTGGGCTCCTTCAGCACTGAACTACAATGACATATTTTTATTGGGTGGAATGGTATTCTGTGTGGGTTGTATCATATCTGTTCTTTTTTGTGTTTAAAGAAAATCCAGAGTTACTGTGACATCAGTGCCCACTCGTGTGTGTGGATGTGTTTGGACTGCATGTAGAAATAGATGAAGAGTGACATGGACTAATTTCTCCTCTGTGTGTTTAGGAGGAACTGATGCAGAAGATTAGGGAGCAGGTGCTGCTTCGCAGGGACAAAGTCTACCAGGACAATGAGGGAGAAGTCCGTAAGAGATGGCACTTTGAAGATGCTGTGAGTTTCTGCTGCCCCCCCCCACCCGTTCATTATCTATATCCCCGTTCAGTCTTAGTAGACAGTCACACCCGGCTTCCCCTTGTTGTGGCACACAGATCAAGCGGCCATATTTCCACGTGAAGCCACTCGACCGCCTGCAGCTCCGGGCCTGGCACTCCTACCTGGACTGGGAGATAGCGGAGCTGAACAGGGACGGCGGCGGCGACTCGGCGGCGGGTGAGCACGGTCGGGAGGCAGGCGCCGTCCGCCTGGTGTTCCGTGGCCTCGCCCGAAATAACGGCTGTCGTTTCAACACTCCTCCCGTTCCAGCAGATCCAAGCCAGACGGCTGCCGATGGCTCCGAGGTCCCGCCTCAGGCTCGGGAAGCGTCAGAGGCCAGGCGGGTCGCCCGCGGCGACCACAGAGTGCGCATCTTGTTTGAGCGCTGCCTGATCGCCTGTGCTCTGTACGAGGAGTTCTGGAGCAGAGTAAGAGAGCGAACTCAAGAGAAGAGCCCGCCCCCACCCGGACGTGCATGAGTGTGTAATCTGCTCTGGTGTGTGTTCAGTACATTCAGTACCTGGAGCCCCAGAGCGTGGACCAAGCCAGGGCGGTTTACAAACGGGCCTGCCAGGTCCACCTGGCTTTCAAACCCAACATCCACATGCAGTGGGCCACCTTTGAGGAGCGGCACGGTGCGACAGAACACTCCCGGCTCCCGCCGTCTGCACGCCGCTCTGTCAGAAGTCACTCCACATCACACCGTTGCTCTCCCCCCCCCTTCCCCCACCAGGTGACCTAACCGAGGCTCGGCGCGTGTTGGAGGCCCTGGAGAAAAGCATGCCCGGTTTGGCGGTGGTCCGTCTCCGCAGAGCCGCTCTGGAGAGGCGGGCCGGCCAGCTGGACCAATCGGAGGCCTTGCTGAGGGAGGCGGTGGAGGAGTCCAAAGAGAAGCCGGCGCTGCACGCCTTCTACTCCATCAAGCTGGCCCGCCTGCTGCTGAAAGTGGGCGGCAGCCCCAGCAGAGCGCGCAGCGTCTTAAAGGAAGCTCTGGAAATCAGTCCGGTGAGACGATCGGTTCCACCCACGGCGCCGCTCTCTGCCCGAGCCGTTTTGAACCCCTCACTGTGACCCCTCCCCCCCATCCTATGCCGCCGCTCTCCGTGTGTCCTCCATCAGGATAACGACAAACTGCACTTGAACCTGTTGGAGCTGGAGGCCTCGGGAGACCCCCGGGCCTCAGCGGAGGCCGTGCAGGAGTGCGTGACACGAGCCCTGGAAGCCCCCCTGGCCCCCCACGCCAAGATCCTGCTCTCACAAAGAGGCCTGCAGTTCGCCGAGGATTACAGCAACTCCATCAAGAGGTACGGTTTCTCAGGCCAACCATCCTGAACAGCGGGGGCTTAACGATGCAGACGGCCTGACGGTGAATCTGTTTCTTCTGTCCCGCGCAGCGTGCTGTCTGTGTACGAGGCGCACCAGAAGCTCCTGAGCGAGCTGGGCGGAACCAAGAGAGAAGCCGAGAACGGGTGAGAAAAGGAGGGAGCAGCTGACCTAACCAGCAGCGTTCCACCCAACAGCATGAAGCTTTTAAAGAAACACGACAGGACAGACCCATTTAAAGCGAAATAGAGACTAAGTCTTATTAAAGAATAACAAGATTGTTTTTTTAGTGTGGAATAACAGTTGGAAGAACAGTGATCTCCTCTGGTGGTTGGTGTGGACACATCCATCCGTGTCATTCAGCTAAATCCGAGAGCAGAAATCTAACGGCGGTTCGTTGTTGTCCCTCTGACCCGACAGGGACGAGGAACCAGAAAAGCTGAGTAAAAGCGAGGACGGCTCCGCTGTTGCCGCGTCCACACAGGCCCCGCCCGCCATGCCACACGTCCCCATCACCACGCCGCCGCCCCCCGTGATGGGCGCCGACATGAGCAGCACGCAGTCGGGCTACGGATCGTACGGCAGCTGGTACCAGGTACAGCCGGGAGCTTAAAAACACAGCGCTTTTCATTGATCGGACAGAGGAATCACTTCCTGCTTTCCTTTTTTCTCTCTTTTTTTTTTAATAAGCAACCCCAGTACGGCAACTACGGCTATCAGAACACCTGGAACTACAACCAGTCCTACTACCCGCCCAGCTAGAGAGCACCAGCAGCTGTGGACAGAGCCAGCAGCTGGATGGACTGAGGAACCAGGCCTGCAGGAAGCCCGGGACCCCCCCCCCCCCCCCCCCCCCCCCCGGGCCCCCCCCCCCCCCTGGGTTTGTGGGGGACGACGGGACCCCATGCAACATGTCAGACGTTTTTGTGTGAACTCCGAGGGGCCGGCAGGATCAAGACAGCACGACAGTGATGCCCATTTTTAGACAAATGTCTCTGCATTTTAATCTGGACTATTTTTGTAACTGCTGGCTCCTTTGCTCCTGTTTTAAAGTCATCCACTCTACCCAGTTTCACAGGTGGCATATATGGCTGAGATTTTGTACCATTCCACTGAGCGGGCTGTTTTTTTTTCTAATGTATATAAAAGTGTTTTATAGTGTGTCAAAACAAAGGGCTTTTTGTCGGTTTTCTTGTGCATCCATGATAAGGGACATGATTAGGTAACACCTAACACTAAGCAGGAGTGTTAGGTGTTACCTGCTTACCTTGTGAAACTTATTTACTGGACAACATAGGAGAAATCTTTGCTTCTATACACATAACTTTAATCAAACTAAACTTAAAATGTAGTTAGATTTTTTTTTAAATGCACACGATGGCATTACATAATGAAATCTAAACTCAGTCATAAGCTTTATATTAAAGTGAAATGGTGTAAAATATTATCTTTTATAATCCACCAAATTAAATCCAAACACGGCAAATCTGAGCTGGCTAGAGCTGCTGCTTTGTGCTCATTAGTTGAATGAACTTTAGGAAGATGATTTTTTTTAAATTGCTCTTATGCACTAATTTCCTAACAGCGTATAGCACTCAATGTATGGTAATTGTGTAATCTGTCATAGTTGAATGTTAAATCCTTCATTTTATATCCTCTTCCAGCATAGTGAACTCAAGGTAAGTGTGTAACTGGTGCTCTAGTTGAATGTTAAACCCTCTTTTTGTAAGTCGCTTTGGATAAAAGTGTTAGCTAAATGCATACATTTAAATTAATCTTTAATTCGAATATTCTTGCAGCAGAAGCTCATTAGTTGACTGAATTGTTTTTAGAAATATAGATAAAGTAACAGAACAAATGATTATTAGAAAATTCAGCCCATCAAATCTATTCTTTACATCACTTTTATTGTAAGTGTTCTCTTGGTGACTGTTGGCATACTGTAACTGTCAATATATCTGAGCATTAAAAAAAAGAAAATTAAAATGGAAGGTAGAATCACAAAATTCTACCATCACAAAATGGGGAACATCATGAGGATTGGACTTAAGGCCCTTTCCGCACCACTTGAGTAGGTCACTGTCAGGATCGGGTTCAAACTGAACGTTTTGCTCTGTGTTTTCTTTCAAACGTGAAAACATGGGCCGTGCTCCTTGAAGGAGTATCAGTCAGAAGCCAGCTATGTGCTCTTTGATCGCTCACAGTTAATGTCCAGCTCAGCGTACGCTTCAGCCGTCAAGCCTTGAGACCTTTCCCCACTTTGGCGTTCTAAGAGCAGCTATAGGTTGGGCATGCAGCGGCTCTGCTTTAGTTCCAGTAGCTGGCCTGTTGACTGATACTAGCAGATGGCGACTCTGATCCTGGACCAGTCTGGTTCTGGTGTCTCTGGTGTTGATGTGGTGGTGAGGTAGGCTCCCAGGGCAGACCCTCCTGTTCTTACTTTTTGGTCACAACCAGCACAGCTGAAGGCACCAAACCTGATCAGACGGGGGACAGAATGGGGCCACAGGTCAGTCGGCGCTGCATTCTCTGTGCAGCCATTTTAAATCCACACCCACTTTTACTGTACACTTTCCACAGAGCACAACCTCCCTGCAACTCACCCAGCTCTTTGAGGGGCTTCTCCATGTCCATTTCAGTGTAGACGTGGCGGGGGTAGGGCGACAGCAGCGTGAAGTCCTGACCCTCCGGCGTGTTGCCGTTCACCTGCACGTACACGCGCACTGCGGCCAGCGGCTCTTGAGCCTTGAAGACGGTGTTGATGGTCGTGCCATCCAGCAGACGGACCTGATGGGCAGGAAGAAAAAAGGGATCTGTCTGATTGGCGGTTTCTCTCCTGACAGCTGTGCATAAAGACAGTCCTCCTGAGCCATCCACTGACTGGATGTGTCCATGTTCACGCACTTATGTTCTAGACAGAAATTACCAGATAAACCCTCTAGTTCATTATGGGAGATGATGTCTGTTCCA
Source organism: Menidia menidia (assembly GCA_907169785.1). NCBI lineage: Eukaryota > Metazoa > Chordata > Actinopteri > Atheriniformes > Atherinopsidae > Menidia > Menidia menidia. The sequence goes on from CAJRST010036666.1 coordinate 8,301,116, forward strand.
AAACAACTGGGTCATATGAGCTTCAAAAGACACATTGGGTCATTTCTAAACCACAAGGTTCCTCCCAGAAACTTTCAAAAAAGGTTTTTTGAGACTAGACGAGCAAAATGCGAAAATCTCTGCACCTGTATCCTGGACTCATCGTACTCCTTCTTAGAGGGGGGAGGGCCCTGGCCGGTTGGTGATGAGGGACTGGGCGGGGTGGGCTGCGACGAGGCAGCTGTGTTTGGGGGCGCACATCCTCCAAACTCAATAGGAAAAAAACACTCAGATATAAGGAGAAACCACAAAAAAAACTGAAACAGAGAGAAGCTGAATGATGAGCTGAGTACCTTTTGTGCCCTCTCCTCTCTGTCTCGTGCTATCTTATCTTTCACTCGTTGTCTGACAGGAACAAAAAATAAGAAACACTTTTAAACATTTTTTTCAGTCCCACTGAAAAAATGTAAATACAGGAGTTCCCTCAGAGTTAAGAAAAATATGAATTGAAAATAAACTCCTTACCTGGCCAGCTTGTCCTCCATCTTCTCTCTCCTGCGCTGATCAGCTATTTTTTTCATGTCGTCGTCCTGTATTTTTTGGCGGATCTGCTGCAGCTCCTGGCCCTGTCTCCTCCGCTGCTTCTCCCGCTCCACCTCTTCTGCTCGCTCGCGCTCTCTCCTCTCGGCCTGCTTTATCCGCATCAGCTCCTCCAGCCTGAGGAACACACAGCGACAGGCCAGTCAGCCACTGACATGCCTGCTCAGTACATCTGGTGGCCCGCATTTAAACACTTGTTTAAAATCGTCCGAGGCAACACTTTCAGAGAAAAGTCCTGACCACTAACATTGCTAAAGAGGATTGTGAGCCCACTGACCTTTTGACTTGTTCACGTCTCTCCTCCTCTGTCATTGGATGCTTTAAAGCTTCCTCTATGAGGCTGCAGTCTCCATCTGCTGCTCCTGAAACCAAAAGACAGGCAGATGAGAAAGCGGCAGAAATATCTTGACATGCATAAAAAACTTTTTTTTAAAAATCATTGTTATGACAGTCAAACTGACGGAGCTTTGAATCAGCAAGCTGAGTCAGCACTATCTGGGACTTTAAGATAGTCAGGATATATCGCAAAACAATTTCCCATGCATTACTGATTGCCTCTCTGGAACGTAAAAGGCACAGACAATTCAAACTACAAAGAAAGTTTTTTAAAAAAAGCCTTTTTTTGTAGCTCTGTGTTAGAGATCATGACCTTTCTTTGTCCAAGTCAGGCATTCAGCTTTAGACTCTATGAACACTTTTTAAAAAAAGGTCAGTTTTCACATTGAATTAATGCTTCTCCCACACAAAATCCACCGATAACTTAATACTTCATTCATCAGAACAAGCTGTATGAATTGAGGGTATCACAGGTATCAGTGTTGCTCTCAAATTTAGGAGAAAAACTGACCTTCAGCTGTGTTTGCTAATGGTGGCTGGTCTTCACCCGACTGGCTGTCGGCTTCCCCTCCCAGAACATTCCCCGCAGGGGGCACATAGGGTTCATCGATGTCGGGGTCATTCTCATGTTCCATTAACCTAAAGAAAACACATCACAGAGGACCGATTATCATCGAAATCATACTGCCAAATTTCAATTACATGACTTAGAACAACTCCTGCCTTTTTTTACAATAATGGTACTGGTTTTGCCACAGCCTGTTGTCACCATAAAGTTATCAGCAAAAAAAATGTGTTCTACTAATGGACAACAAGGTAAAATTTGGGAAGATAGACCTGAGTAACTGAACCAGCTGAGATATCTGTAGACACACTAAACTATGGAAAAGTGACAATTTCGTGACAGCTAGAATTAAATAAACAGAATCACTGGAAAATCATTACAAAAGGGGAAATGGCACTGAGAGCTACAACAGCATGGTTTATAGCCTGTCTCTCACCAGTCCATTGCTTGCTCTATTCCCTGGTTTCCAGTATTGACCACGGCTTTCTCCCTGAAAAAACAAAACAAAAAAACAAACAAACGATAAATACAGATGTTCACGTTGATTTTAAACTGGAAAATGAAATTAAAAGAAGTTAGGTCCTTATTTAACGTTGATGTCACTCACGCTCTGTTTCTGTCAAAGCCCATCTCCAACAGGCTCTCTAGAGTTGTTAGCTCTGCCATTTTGACCTGAAAAAACAAGAATATGTAATTCATAAGCTTTTCCTAGGACGCACCCAATACAGCAATCAATCCAGCAAATACACAATTTACCACAATTACCATGAGAAACCAAGGTTAGCTTAACACTCAGCTTTGGCAAACTAAAGATATTACTCTGCTTTTATTTAGTCCTGTCTAAACACATATTCTCAATCCAATCACAGACCATGTAGTATGAACTAATATTAACCTCTCGGGGAATATCAGCTGGAGGATATTTGCTCGGCTGTTATCGAATATCGTTGCCAAATGATTGCTAAGAGCTAAAATTAGCATGAATGTAGCTAACGTTCACATTCCGAAAGCTATCTGGAAAGCTCTTTGGCCAACACAAAAAACAGCCCTATAAGTTCTGGGCTTTCTAAGATTTTCAAAGTAGTCTGTTTTCTCAAATAAAATGTACACTTCACTGCTTCTTCTTGTTTTAAATATTATCTGTACGTCAAGATTTATTAATGAAGGGAACGTTGGTTAGCTACTCACACATCAGTCGACGCCGCCTCATAAGTACGGAACGCCAGATGTGTCAAATATAACAGCCCCAAAGTCGAACTTTATCACTCTGTCGCTTCACAACAGTTTCCAAAATCTGACATGAAAAATAAATTCTTTTGCACTTCTTAAACAGCTCTAGTGCATTCATCTTTACCGAATTTTTATTCGACTTAGACTTGTTATAAGAACTCAGAATGGCATGGGTATAACAGGAACTGAAAGTGAAATAAAATCAAATACAAATGGCCAATGTAACATATATGAATTTAAAAATCTTTGAGACATGGTTTTACCGTATAATGTGGTGCTTAAATGCGATCTATGTGGTCCATTCTGTTTTCTATTCACTATAAATTTCCTTTAAGGAAATATAGACCTGCACCCTAATGGGATTGAAAAACTCTTTGAAGAAGATGTTTCATTAAGTTCAATTTGCAAATTTCTCTAAACACCAAAAGAGTAATTACTCTCAAGGGTTTGTCAGTGGGTTAATTAATAATCTATTAAATAATATGTAATAGGCATCATGCAATGTATTAACAAAAAATGACAATGCTAGGTTACTCTCTGCGCAAATGTCTTGTCATTAGATAATTTCTATAACACGTTATATTGTTACTTAACAAACATAGATTGATTTGTCTCAGGTTAGAGATCTACAGTAGTATTCCTACTACAAAAACTTTTGGCAGCATTTTAATCCCGAAGCTGAAAAAACACATTTATGTTTATGAAATTACATATGTACGTGCATGTGTTGTGCAACGCAGACAACACACAGGTGTTATCAAAAAGTTAAAGTTAAGTTAAACTCAATGTCAGGCTACTGAGACATTTGATCTCATTGAAACACATAAGGAAGATATTTTAATCTAAACGATCTAAAGATGTTCAGTAGATTTCTGAAAAATATTTCTTTCTATATCTCTCTGGGTTCTCTGGCTTCCTCCCACCGTCCAAAAACAGGCGTGTTAGGTTGATTGGACATTCCAAATTTCCCTTAGGAGTGAATGTGAGTGTGCGTGGTTGTTTGTCCTTGTATGTCTTGTGTATGGCCCTGCGATGGACTGGCGGACCATCCAGGGTGTACCCCGCCTCTCGCCCATTGACCACTGGGATAGGCTCCGGTTCCCCCTGCGACCCCATTAGGGAATAAGCGGTAACGATAATGGATGGATGGATGGATTCCTTGTATATCCATTTGATTATTGTGAAATATGTAAAGATCACTATGTTTTCCTTTTTTGATTAATAAGTTGTTGTGGATATTGACACGTGTTTGCATTTTGAGATAAAGTTCCAGCAGAATTCACTTAAAGACGATATTTTGGCAATGGAGGATTTGGCTTCTCTTGTATGATTTAATTTCATCTATGTGTGCTCATGGGTGTTCAAACAGAATAGGATTTGCTGACTTTTATGTGCTTGTGCGTCTGTTACATATTTACAGTGAGTGTAATGATTAATTTTTCACCTCCCCACATAGTCTTAAGGAGCCTTCATTCCCCAGTTCACCATTACACCTCTTTGTACTTGTGTGTTCTTCCTCAGCAACTCTCCTACTGACTGACTTGCACTTATCTTTTTTTACCCCCCATTTTTCATACTTTTTTCTTTTTTTAAACTTTTGATCATCTGCAGCATGAACTTGGTGAGTAAAACTTGAAACATATGAAATTCTAAGAAACTATTTTAGTTTAATTGTGGAGGACAGCATATATGAATGAGAGCTTTGGTTTGCTCACAAAACTTCATTCAGTAACATGTTTTGAAGGTTATTTTTGGCTTAATGTTAACACCACGCCGACCTGCAGGGAACCCAAGCAACTTATTGGAAATGATTGTGTGTTTTTTGAGTTGTAAAAAGCCGACAACAGTAGTACTTTTGCAACAACTTTTAAGTACTTTTGCATTTTATTTCAACATAAATGTATGTTTTCTGAGGTGGGGGCAAATGAGTTTTGAAGAGAATGTTTGAAAAATGTATAAAACTGAACATCTGAATCCTTCCTGGAAGAAGCCAGGCAACACAAATGAACATATTTATGATACAAAAGGTCGACTCAACATGTTTGATGTGAATAGCGATGTAAACTATATAAACGTTGTCGTATCCCAAAAATAGCTTCCTTCAAAACACTTACACTGAAGCTCTCTGCTATAATCCGTAACATGTATCCAGATTTCACATCAATGTATTTTCTTCATAGACAAATTCATTTGACTTTCAAAACCAATGTGCAGATTATTGGAAGGTATTCAGTCTCAAAGAGGTAATAGGGTGAAGGTCTTCTTTTTCAACCTTTAAATTGCTTTATTACTCTGTTGTTTCTACAGAGGACAGGGTCAAGGGTCAAAGCTCACCAGGATAAGCAATAGGTGATTCTGTGAAACTAAGGAGATGTGAAATGCTCAAAGAAATTATGCAAACCCATATTTACTGCTTGTGTACAAAGGCATATCAGTTTCTAAATGTAAAAGATTAATTTTGATGGGCTTGAGACTCAGAATCATTTGCTGTGATGTTGCCCACTCTTCACCACTTGTACCCGTTCACTGAGTTAATGACCATGATTTTTATTAGTCTCACAGGGTAAAATGTAATCGAGAAAGCCGTAAAAACCAAGATTAGGAGATATATTGCTGGATTTTATTTTACGGATCCTTTACTAGGTGTGTCACTTGAAGGTTTAGATAAAGAATGTGCTATAAAATTATATGAATTCATCTGCAAGTGCTGACCAAAAGAGGGCAGCATTATATTTACTCAAAACTTTCACCACATCATAGTTACGACCCTTGTGCTATTTTTTAAAACCTTACCTGGTTGTTAAAGATGCTACTGAGTGCACAAAAATGTAATGATAATCCCTCAAGCTTCACACCGTGACATAAACGGTAAAGCAGGGCAAACTGGGGAGGAAAACTGTCACTGTCTGCTGGACGTAAACACACCCAAAAAGAGTCTATTGTTTTGTCTTGTTAAAGAGTCGTGTCAGCAGAAGACCTCTCAGCCAATCCAGCGGTGAAAACCTTGTGGTTTTACTTGGTTCTGTCAGCTGTGTTTACACTGCGGGTCTCACCAGCTGTAACAGCATCTCCATATGGAAAAAGTCTGGCTTCCAGTGGAGCTGCTGTTATCTGTGGTGGGACGCCCCTTGTCATCAATATATTACATGGATCCCGCAGCTTGTGCTCAGTAACAGCCTGTTTGCTGTTATTTTTCTTATTTTTTCATTATTGGTATAGGTTTGTTTTGTTGAAATTAAATAAAACTGACTTTTGAATCCATTTAAATTGTCTGTCTCTTTGTTTATCATTAATAAACAGATACAACACTACTCTTTTCATTCTTTATGTTAGGATGACTTTGTATGAGTCAAAAGCTATAAAGATAAAAACATGTAAAAGATAAAAGGCAAATAAGAAATTGTGTAGGATTATTATTTATGTAAAGATTAATGTGGCTTCATAAGTCAATACTAATATTAGAGCATATAATGACAAGAAAATTTCACATTTCCCATACATGCTAAACCAAAACTGAAATCAAATGCAATCATCCCTGTAAATCATCCCTGAGTGTATTTTGATACAGGTCCTTGAAAACAGAAGCAAAAACACTTCTGACTAATGGTAAGTGTTGCTGTGAGTCCTGTTGGTGATAAATTCATAAATAAATAATGAATTTGAATAAATTCATGTAAAAACACGTCAGAGAGATTTAAAAAGACCCGTATATGCAACAGGAATTCAAGGAGATTCATAATGGCCAGAAAGAGTCATCAAGGAAAACACACAAGGTCACCAGAGACAACAAAATCTTAAAGAAAATCGGAAAACACCTACAGAGAAATGGAACTAACTGAGATATATATAACAATAAAAAAGAAAAAAGAAAAACATGGTGGAACAAAATAACATCTATAAGTGTAGCAAAACACCCTGGAGGCAATGTGACTATTGAAAGGCCAAGCTACCCTGAGAAGCGAACTGATGTAATCTGTAAAACATCTGCATGACGGACACTTGGAGAAACACAATGACCACAAATTGTATCTCCATGGTTTGTGATTGCTTAATGTCCCAAGCAGGACAGTTGGGAGACTTTGTGTAATCTGTCCTTGATTTGAAAAAAGAAAGTAGGATTTATTCACAAAATAAGAAAAGAAAAGCAAAATAAATAGTGGGAATATACATAATGATAATATTTTTTAAAATACTATTGTTATACTAAAACACAGCAATCAAGCACACATATTTATGGCACTGTATTAAATGTATTAAATAATTACTTGCGTATCTGTTTTTAATACTAAACGGTCAAACTATAGAACATTTTAAAATAAGAAAACGTATAGAAAACTAAGTATTCTCATTATATGAAAATGACTACATATCTGAAGGATTTAAGAAGAAACTTGTCGTAAGGTCATGTTGAGCCGCAGGGACTTTGAGGTCTGTTACATGCTGGGACTTTTAATATGAAACGTGTAACATTTCCGGTGTGCGCGTGTCACCCGTCATTGGTGCGTTCATCAACTGACAGCCGGTCGCTTAGCGAGCAGCTAATTTTTAATAGGTTGGAACCAGATTTCCTCTTCTCTGTCTTACTTTTAGAAGGTATATATGCGCCTTGTGTTCGGCATTCATGGTAAAGGGCGTGTAGACGGATAATACGAACGAAAATCCGTTGAAGTGGTAGTCCTCGCTTAATGACTGAAACTCGTACTGCGTGGTTACTGGCTAGCTAGCGTAGAGGAGGGTGGGGACAAAAACTTCCAAAACCTCGCCCAGTCGTTGCTTCACTCCAGCAGGCAGCTAGTCTCTTGGCGGTGTGAGAGACCCACACCACTAAATTAGGTAATTATTTGAGTGGAGAGTGACACCGCTGTGTCAGTCAAAGGTAAAAACCAAAACCATGTTCAGAAAAAGTATGAAGAAGGATCCCGAGCTCTTTCAGAACGTGTCGGAGGGGCTGCGGCGGCTCTACCGAACCAAACTGTTCCCGCTGGAGGACACGTATCGATTCCACGACTTCCACTCTCCGGCTCTCGAAGATGCCGACTTCGATAACAAGCCGATGGTACTCCTGGTGGGCCAGTACTCCACCGGCAAGACCACCTTCATCCGTCACTTGATGGAGCAGGACTTCCCTGGTATGCGGATTGGCCCAGAGCCGACCACAGACTCTTTCATCGCGGTGATGCATGGCGATCAAGAGGGGGTGATACCGGGTAATGCCCTGGTTGTCGACCCCAAGAAGCCCTTTCGCAAACTCAACGCCTTTGGAAACGCATTTCTCAACAGGTAATGTCAGTGGAAAGTCTCCAAGCCGTCAGACCTGATTGTAAAGATTATCTTTTGCAAACTAAAACATGTACTACGCTAGGATGTGATCGCACAGGGCCTTAGGGTTATTCATTGATAAGTGAATTAATCGAATACTTGTCTCTTGTGATTATAATGAACCTTCACCAGCTCACACAAATACGAACAACACCCCCGATTTAAATGCCGGCCTCTACAAGTCCTAACGTGCTTTTTTTCTTGTAAATTCACATGCCCTTGCGCAATCTTTGCAGCAGAGCCAAGTGTGTGTGAGAGTTTTCACCTTTTCATCATGACTAGAGAATGTGGGTCTTTGTCAACCAGACTGGTGTCATAGCAAAGGAAAGGTACTTTCCGGTGTCTTATCCATTCTTTCCCTTTCATTTTGGACAAAACTCCTGCCAGTCACAGCACCTGGCAGAGTCACTCTTGACAGACTCCACTGTCCCTGTGTCAGAGTGTGGCCTCTTTAATGTGGAAATAGTTGTATGCTGTTACTAAGCAACAAGTTGACCTTGTTCTGTCCTTATATGTCAGTGCCATAAGTCGAATATCCTGTCAGCCATATAAATGTTGCCACATCAGAGAAAGCTGACCAGTGAGCTCCTCAAAGCACTACCTGTGAGTAGAACATCTGAAGCCTTATCATAAAGGGTTCAAGGTTTAGTGGATCTATCTAGTTTCTAGTGTAACATATTTGTAACAGCGGCGTGATTAAGTTGGGAGGGATTTTATTATCAGTGTTGAGGCATCTCATCTCCTTGGAATTTGTTCTATAAGATTGATGATCCAGGGAAGGCAGCCTTTCATCAATATCCAAAGTATTACTTGGACTTATGTCCTATATCTGATACAAGAGCTCTATAATTGTATTACCAAAACATGATGGGTCAGGTTTTTTTTTAGGGCTGATTAATGTAGAAAGGCCGCAACAGAAATATATATATATATATAGAAATAATTGTAGAAAAACGCTGAGTAAATGGAGAACTGAAAGGGAAAGTGACCAAACTAAAGGCAAATTAGTGTTGTGCTTTAAAACCAAAAGAGGGCCAACAACAGAGAGGCTATGTACCAAGACTTCTGATGTCTCATTGAATACATAAAAAACACCTCCCTGTCCGGCTCAGAGTGCAAGGTGACAAGAGTCGGCGCCCGAATGACTGGGCGTGGTTTTACACCCAAGTCCGGTTGTTTCTGTGTGGGTTTGTAATGAAGTCAGGCTAATAAACATCTTATTTCATATCAGTTTCTGTAGAAGAATCTGGGATAGCCCGCTCCTTTCTTTGTGCCTAACACAATGGAACACATTATGGGAATAGATGATTATGCGCACAGACAAACAATACCCCACAAAGTATTCATTTCTAGACCCTCATGGTGTCATTCTGCTGTTGGCCTCAGATTATCAAACTGTCTGAATTGCCATATGCTGTAGTAATCCCGACACTTCAATGACAATCGCTCTATTAGGCCTACTTCCTATTATCCACTGACGTTCCTTCCTACAATTATGTAGAGTGTTTCCTTCATCTTCCACAAGGGCAAACCTCTGCCAACTAACATGGGTCAAAGTCAACCACTGCTTTTTTAGATAATGCCCATGAAGAGTAGTTTTTATTGTTATGTGCCTTTAATTAATTTTGCAGAGTTTATAATGAACTCAAGGGGAAAGCAGATAAGATTGTGTAAAACATTGTGTACCATAGATCACCCTCAGATGATCCACTGTTGGACGATTGACTCATGGCTTCATGGGATTTGTGGTTCTCTTTAAATTGAGTCTGTTTATTTGTCTCAGAAACAACCAAGCTTGAGTTTTCATACAATGGCTTAAATATCATAAGATCATAAATAAAAAGAAATTCAAGTCTGACGGCAGAAACTGGTCTGTTACTGATAAAGCTTTCTATCGGAAAAGCGGATCCTCAGAACTGTGTAGAGCCAGGCTTTTTCTGGCTCAGAGCGAGACCATTTGTCATTTTCCTCTCAAGATCCAAACGTATTCAGACTTGCACAGTTCTGGTTCAGTATTATTACTCATAAGAGTAAACAGGGGATTTTTTGGGTCAGATTGTTAATTGAGTGATATTAGGAGACTGTGATGGCATCGCTCCTTTGTTGCTCTTAACCATGGTTATTCACCATGCAAATTAGCCTTTAACTACCAGGCTCAGATGGGGCTTGACTTCAGTATAACCAGTCATTTACGAAGAGGGTAAACAGAAATCAGTCCTGGAATCCTCACACACACAGTTGGGTATTGGTTCTGGCAAATCGAAGACATTTTATTTTTTTGGGTGAATTTCCCTGTTTTTATTTGATCATTTTGGGTCAGTTTTATAACATCTTGGCCTCTGATTATTTCTTGCTGCCTGCGCAATGATTTTCCAGAAAATAACTGAATGTGTCTTCTCCACCTTAGATATTTTTAGCTCTGCTTCACATGTTGCTGCAGTTGGAGGGCCCCAGCATATTTCTGCATTCTCCGTAAGCATTAGCCAGTAAAACTGGAGTCAGCAAAGCTGAAGTTCCGCTATGACCCACCCTGGCCTGCACTGTCCTGCTCCGTCCTGTCCTGTTATTCCAGGACGCTGACTTTGCTCTTTGCCGCGGCCTGGGCTGACTCTTGTAAAGCCAAGCATATGATACATTTACTTGAAGATCCATATATAGATAGATTAGGAAATTTGAATCCGTCACTCAGGATTTTAGTGGAAGAACATTCAGAAAGGTAACAAAGTTGTTCATATCTCCAGTGTTTGTGGCAGCCACCCCGCTCCCTGTTTCCTCTTCTTTGTGGGAAGCTGAGGTTGTGAAGGAAGGCCATAGGTCAAAAGGTGGAGCAGAGGAGGAAGACCATATGTCATGAATTTTATACAGAAGTTAGGCCAAAGGGCGGGTATCAAGTAAAAGTTTACCCATGTCTTAATGCATACCTGACTTAGCAGATATATTGTTCTCATTTTTTCTTATTTGTAATCACATGTAAAGAGTTTCTGGTGTCCACCCCCCCCCCCCCCCCCCCCCCCCCCCCCCACCAATGGGTGCACTGTTTGGAAGAAGTCCAGTTCTGATTGAGCTGGGCTGAAATTTTTCCTGTAAGGCTCTATGGAAAGATGTTTGGACAGATATTGAATGGAAAATCTGAGCCAAAATTCCAACTGGATATCCTACGGTGTCCGATATGAAAGAGAGGGAAATACCTGCATGTTTGTTATGTTTGGCAGTCACTCTTCTTGTCATGAAGTAACACATATGATCTTTGTGCATGAGGCCACTGTCTCATATTGCTTTAACTATGTAGATTTTTCCATTTCCCCCTTGCATGTGGTATTAGACCTTTGTTAGGATTTGTGTTATGTGTGTGTGTCTGCCCACAGTGTGGTTGCAGCAGGAATGTGAAAGCACGGTTTTCCCAGTCTTATGACCTGGTGCCTCTGAGCTCATTCCGTGAGTATCGTTGGGTTTGGTTGAAAGGACAGCAGACTGAGAAGTAGTACTCTGACATCTTAACAATCCCCCTCTTTGTCCTGAGTGGGGTATTGTGGGTTTATGTAAAATCGGTCATCATGTTTTATAGTGTGTGTCTGCGTTTTTGTTTTAACTCAACGTCTGTGTGACACTCTCCTTTAAAGTTTAAACCACCGTGCAAACGCCTCAGTTGCTATTGTTGAGTGAATTATGTTGCATGGGAAATGACTCAGGCCTGAAATCTAACAGCTTACATTGTGTTGTCCTGAAAATTTCTTTGTTAATCAATGTTCAGTCAGAGGTGATCCTTCATAAGCAAGGCCTTTCCGCATTGTTTGGAAAATCCATATCATCCTAAAGTCTCTGCTGTTGTAGGAAAAACAGGGAAAACATGTTTAAAGCGTCAACTGGAGCTCAAACAATCATTTTAGCCTGAGGGATGTTTGTGTACAAAACCAAATAATGTCATAAACACAAGTGATGGGCATTGTCATGAGTATTTCTCTGGTGTGTCTGTGTCGCATGAGAATTAAATCAGATTACTAGCAGGGAGAAGTTAGGTTAGTAGAAGTAGCTCCTTTTCTGACAGTTTTGTTCATTAATGGAACTCATAAATGTGGATTAAATGTCTTTATACTTAGGGTTTGGGTTTCACCTGCTGCTTCATTGTGTTTTTCGTTCAGCAAAGTCTTTCTACTAATGGTAGAGCCGGAGAAAAAGATGGTTATAACTGAAAAAATCCTGAATAAAATCTGTTAAATGTTGTGTATAAACAACCTCACCTGACTGGTTTTCTGTTTTCTCCTTTTCCCCTATCCACAACCCCCATCTGTCTTCACTGCTTCATTCTGTTTTACTTTCATTTTCATCCCTCTTCGGTTGTTTTTCTGTCCTTCTATTACAGGTTTATGTGTGCTCAGATGCCTAACGCAGTTCTGGAGAGCATCAGTATCATCGACACTCCTGGAATCCTGTCTGGCGAAAAACAGAGAATAAGCAGAGGTGTGCACCCTTCACTTGACACTAACACTTTACCCAGTTGTCCTTTTTTGTGTTCAGTAGCAGCATTTCTTTAGACCATAACACACCTTCTAATTCAAAGATGTGACAAAGCGTTGCACATCTGCTGAGTAAACCCACAGGAAGTCACAGGTTCAGAAATGTAAAAGGAAATGAGCTAAACAACAAGCACACTTGCTGTTCTTTCTCCTTTACTCCTGCTTAGTGAAGACTCTGCAAAGACAACTGTAGCAGTGATGCTTTGTGTGCTGTCAAACCTGTATTTAACTCCTTTTGCACCCCGAGGAAAAATGTAGCCAAACAGAACACATAAATGGGATTGAGGCCCTCACAGCTTGACAGTAGCACAGAGGACTTCTGGCACTTTAAAGTTCATTTCCTGTCAGTGTAGATGTGGCCTCTTTCACATTTTTGCCTTTTTTTCTATCCTTGTTGTTTTGTTTGTTTTGTTCTTCTGTTTTTTTCTAACCTGATCCCATGCCGTTCCCAACCCGACTTCTTTTTTAGAAAAGTTGAATTTATGACACTTTACACCTCCTACAATTTTTTGGGCCAGTCAGTTTGAATTCTTAGTTGTCCCCTTAATTGCCTTATGCTGTATTATGATTTTTTTCTGTTTCAGTTCACTGTCCTGTGAAATAAATTTGTATTTTTATTCACAAGCTCCACACTTAAGTGAGCTATAGGGTAATTTCAGTAAACCTTTGATCTGAAAGAACACAGTCAAAAGATAACAGAGCAGCTGAACATAGCTTCTGCTTTTTTCTACAGTATTTCAGCCAGTTTAAGAGGAAACGTGTACAAAATGTAGACTTTTGTATAGCCACGTGAAAGGAAGTGGAGTAAAAAGGCAAACATAGCAGTTTCCCAAGATTCCCACCCCCCACCCCCCACACACACACACACACCTCCACCACTGCCTGTGTTAAACAGAGAGCTGCTTCACGGTCTCAGTCTGCTCTTAGATACTGCCTGTTTCCAGGGAAATGTAGAAGATGAAGGAGTACAAAGCACTCCAATAGAAAGTTCAGACACCCTCACAGCAGGACTGATAAATTATTTGAAGATATTCTGCCACCGGAGCCCGGAGGGGTCCCTTTAAGGCTCTAAAGATACATTTATTGTAATATAGAAACAGGAAATGAATGTGCTGTGCAGATGGTCAGCAACTTGACAAATATACACATCTGTGTATGAAAGAAGAGTCTGACTCACACTGAGGTGACCCCTCAGGGTGAGGGGAGCATACTAAATTCAGGGCCATCCGGTCAAATTTGTTTCTCTACACACAGGTGTACATTTTTACTTGGACACTTTCTCTCCTCCTTAATCATACACACTCTGACTCACGTCATCCTCTGCTCTGTTTTTGTGTAAATACGGATTCAATACTGTACTCCACAAACATACTGTACGGACTATGTCATGTATAAACAGAGCGATTAGATTGTGCTGCTCATGTGTGACGGGCATGTGTATCTGCACTTGGAGCCGGCACCAGGCCGCTGGAGCCTGCTGCATTAGTGCTAATCAGCTAACCAGAGCTGCATTGGACTTTATAGAGCGGCATGGTTACTTTCCAAAGATTTTGACATTACTCCATCCCCAACATAGACATTGAAATATTAAAGCCCATTTATGGAGATTCAGCCTATTTTTGTTTGTAACCCGGCGACCATGCATTCATTTTGAATAGGTCAGCATGTATGGCTCTGTACTTTTTGTCCTTTTCTTTGCTCTTAAGTGACATCAGCAAAAAAAGGGACTTTAGCGCTTAGGAAAAGGAACATTTCTTTGCGTCATTTTTTTTTCCAATCCTAATTCTGTTTAATTATTGGTCGGACAAATAGAAGGTTTCTTTTTAAGCATTTGGCACTTCATGTTGACATGTTATAGCACATTAACACAGCCATGCGAGCTCCTCCTGCCTATTTTCAGTCCATGTTGTATACATGCTAACACAAGAGCAGTGTTAAACGGGACCTCCAACTCCCAACAAGAGTCTCTCAAATACAACACTTGTCTTAATGTGAAAGCTGGCTGATCCTCCTCTGTGCTCACTGTCTTTTGTGTGATTCTGAGCTCTGTCCACATTTGAAATGAGTTTGTGGCTCTGTGTCTGCGTGTCCATGAGCTGCATGTTAAAGGCTTTGCAGTCGTTGATGCTGCGAGCTATAAGTAAGTCTGCTCGACCAGCTGTCTCTGATTCTCTTACATGTGTGTTTAAAAACAGACATAAGAGAGAATGAACAGATGTCTCCAGCCACTTCCCACTGGGATCTTGGATATGAAATATTCTTCTTTTTTTCTCCCTCTACATTCACTTGTCATGTGCACTGACATATTTTTGGCTTTCAGCTGACTCCTATCGCCACCACTTTTCTCTTATTGTCACTTCTACCCACCCCTTCTGACTCAATCGACTCCTCTCTGTCTTCCTATACATCTTTGCATATCTGACATTCTCCATCAGCCTTATCTCTACGTCTGTCTTTAGTTTACACGTTTTGGACAGGGACAAAAGCCAGCCATGTTGGAATGCGCAGCAGATCTGGCCTTGATTGTGTGGCAGCTGAGATGAGCTTTTAGACGAGCTGCATTCTTCTCTGATCCGATGACATACAGCCCTTAATCAAAAGCACAACTCCTTACTTTCCCCTCCACATGCTCAATGTAAATGATAACTAATAAAAGGCCTGTTTTGCCATTAGAGCTGACCTCTTTTTAATTCGATAACCACAAAAAAATGAAGAATAAGTTTCCGTGTTCATGTCAAGGACAAAAGTGTGTTTAACATCTTAATTTGATTAGTTACTTTTTTATGTTGTCACCCTTGTGTTATGTGAGCTTATGTCAACAGTTTTCATTAGTCAGATCCAGTGACACAGCTTTTTGGGAGGCGTATACGATAGAGGTAATTTCAGCCCTGAGGCTGGAGCTGGAGATTGAAACGTCAGATTGTCCAAAGGGCCTTTGGTGTCGGGTCTACCTTTTTTTTTTTTTTTTTTTAAATTTTTTTTTTTATAAACCTCTCATTCCCAACACGCCTGGTAAAACAGTAACCAGAGGAAAAAAGTCCAGCCTCTTTAAAGTCCTTTTTAAACATTCAGCCCACAATGAAACCTCTCCCAACATATGATTTATTAACTAACTGGAGCATTGAGCTCTTTGTCAGGTTAAACATGATTCACCACACTTCATCTGCTAACACAGAGGGTTTTTGCAGAGGCACATCATTTTGCATGAAAATCAGACACTGCAGTTTTGTTTTTTTTAAAGTCTAGGTATGAGCTAGATCAATGTTTTTTTCACTCTGGCTAAAGCCAGCAGCATACTGATGCTGATCCAGATGTTCTCCTTTTCTCCCTCCAGGTTATGACTTTGCCGCGGTGCTGGAGTGGTTCGCCGAGCGCGTGGACCGCATCATTCTGTTGTTCGACGCCCACAAGCTGGACATCTCTGATGAGTTCTCTGAGGTCATCCGCGCCCTCAAGAACCACGAGGACAAAATGCGCGTGGTGCTGAACAAGGCCGACCAGATCAGCACCCAGCAGCTAATGAGGGTCTACGGAGCCCTGATGTGGTCTTTGGGAAAAATCATCAACACACCTGAAGTAAAAAGAAACTCCGTTCGCCTCTTCATGTGTAAACCGCAGTTAGCTAATGTTTTTGAATGAGAATTGTATACAGTGCATGTCAGATGACTTTCCAACAGATGACGGTTGTAATCGAGTAGGCGTTGAGCTTTTGCCCTCTGCCTGTCACCGTGCAAAAAGACAGAAGAAAAAAGCTATACAGTGTTCGTAATGAAAGTGAAAAGCACTTATGATACCACCCTTTTTACATCTCATGTCCCATGATATGAAAGAGTCTCGTGCTTTTTTCCCAACACTTTGGTTAATGTTTGACCCAGAGCCATATTCATCAACTGATCCCAGAGAAACCTTTGGATCATGACGATCATTATTCATTGACTTTAGAAAGGACGTGAAATTCTCCTTTTTTTTTTTTTTCAAATGTGTTTATTGCTTTGAAAATACAGTTTTCACTCAGCTGGTTGCCATGCAGTGTGAAGCACGGCTCACACCCCGTCTTTCTTTTCGGGCTCATACAATGTAAATGTTTTGTGTCTGTTTATACAACAGGCAGACGGCGGTGGCAGGCATGTGACCTGTGAAAGAATTTCCTCCCATAAGCGAGGAGGCAGATAAGTCAAACCTGAGAGAAATGAAGATTAACTTGTCCCAACTCGCTTCCAGGTTGTGCGTGTGTACATCGGGTCGTTCTGGGCCCAGCCCCTGTTGGTCCCCGACAACAGGAAGCTGTTCGAGGCAGAGGAGCAGGACCTGTTCGTGGACATCCAGTCTTTGCCACGGAACGCAGCACTGCGCAAACTCAATGACCTCATCAAGCGAGCCCGCCTCGCCAAGGTGAGTACTAATAAGGTTTTCAATAAAAAGCCTGTCAAAAATGGACAGAATTCGACCAGAGCGTAGAATATCCTTTTTACAGGAGCCACCTCCCACACAGGGATGTCACCATTAACTAAAACCCTGTTTTGAGCAACTTTGTTTCCTTCTCAATCAACCACAAGGAGAAGGAAGTTTAGCAGTGACTCAATACGCTGGCAATCTGGGAACGATTAAATGTGGCTTCATCCACGTTGATTTCCTCATTTATGTGTTTTGAGACTTTGATTTTATGTCACTTTCTTTCTTGGTTAGCTGGATTGCAAAATCCAATCCATGAAACGTGTTCCATTCTGATAAGAGTGACATGTGGCAACCGATGTCGGTGTTCACTGAAGCCGTGTCTCTTCTTTGTGATGTGGCGTTCAGGTGCATGCCTACATAATCAGCTCTCTGAAAAAGGAGATGCCCAGTGTGTTTGGAAAGGACTCAAAGAAGAAGGAGCTGATAACCAACCTGGGAGAGATCTATCTGAAGATAGAGAAGGAGCACCAGATCTCACCTGGAGACTTTCCCAACCTTGCCAAGATGCAGGTGATTATTTTTCTTTCCTTTGTCTTTTTTCAACACAGCCCACTCAGAGTACAGTGATCCTTCAGCCTTGTCCCCTCACATCTTTGCCCCTCTTTCCTGCTCCTTGCCCTCCAGGATGGGCCAGGATGGGGATTAGATTTATTTTTCCTGGTTTGTCAGGAAATCCTGCTTCTTGTAGGCTTCTCCCGTTGGTAGCCATTGAAGACTGATCTATTTCTATCACCAATTCCTGTTTTCTATGCTCCCATCCCTTCAGGAGCTGCTGAATGGCCACGACTTCACCAAATTTGCGACGCTGAAGCCCAAACTCTTGGAGGCGGTAGAGGACATGCTCGCCAACGACATAGCTCGCCTCATGGCCCTGGTGCGCCAGGAGGAGGCCTCCATGCCCAGTCAGTCCGTCAAAGGTGGAGCCTTTGAAGGCACCATGAGTGGCCCGTTTGGCCACGGCTACGGCGAGGGCGCCAGCGAAGGCATCGACGAGCTGGAGTGGGTAGTGGGCCGCGATAAGCCCACGTACGATGAGATCTTCTACACCCTCTCTCCCATCAACGGCAAGGTGTCTGGTGCTGCAGCCAAGAAGGAGATGCTGAAGTCCAAGCTGCCCAACACGGTGCTGGGAAAGATCTGGAAGCTGGCAGACGTGGACAAGGACGGCCTGCTGGATGATGAGGAATTCGCCCTGGCCAACCACCTGATCAAGGTGAAGCTGGAGGGCCACGAGCTGCCACCCTCGCTGCCTGAACACCTGGTGCCCCCATCCAAACGCGGGACCGTGCAACAAGATTGAGGATCCAGAAAAGAGGGGGGGGCAGCTAAGTCAACACTCAAGTTACGGACTCTGTATGCGTAAAGTTCAACCACAAGCATGAACAGCGTCATCCTCCATCAAGCTGTGAGTCCCTGAGCTTCCTGACACACTGGAGGGAAGCCATGCTGTGATCTTATTCACCAGAGAGAGACTGGAGGGTTTCTGGGGTGGGTGGGTGGGTGGGTGGGTGGTTAGAGAGGGAGGGGCAGCTCCATCTTTGTGTGTTAGGAGATAATATTCAGATATCTAAAAGAAAAGAGGGCAGGACAGAGATGGATCATGAAGTAATGGAGCTGGAGGTTGTATGATGGAGCTGAATATGGATTTATGCACCCTGTGCAAATCATCTTATGTGTTGATCCAAAGAAATATAGTTTTTTTTCTGAATTGGAGAAAATTAATTAAAACAACTGTCAGAACAGGTTTATCTATATTTTTGTATTTCCTGACTGTTAACTTCAACGCTTTCCAAATGCTTCCCTTTTTATTATTTTGCCAGATAAATAAAAAGGAGCACTGTACTGTGTAGCTTGGAATTTGTAATGTCTTTTCTTTGAAACACAACAGTGTAGCAAATGGCAAACGTTCCATTCTTCCGTGTTCCACGGTTGAACCTTATCTGCTCTCTACAATGTGTTTCCCGTGCAGCAGCTCAGACACTAACAGCACCCTTATCAGGATCTGATGCTGTTTTTCTCCAGTCTCACACTGATGAGAATATTGGGAGGTTTAAGGTCTTGCCTTAATTTTCACTGAGATGAAAAATCATAAATTCAACATTGGCTGAATAAATCTGGATGTTTTAATATGTGTTTTAGTTTGCAGCTGCTTTGTCAGTGTGGGTCAGGAGGGGGACGACGGGTCACTGTGTGCTTTTTTTTTAATAAGCTTTGGTTGTGGCGCAGTCTTCTGCCCTCTGTAGGCCAGAAAGTCAAATCAGAGGCCGCAGGAGGACATATAAGGTCATTTACTCATGGAAAGAAAGGTTAAATATTTCTTAGGCCAAGCTGAAAACGGTCATAGACGCAGACACTTGGGATGCATTCTGCAGCAGTCAGAGGACATGTGGAGACGATTCATAAGATGGCAGCTCCAGGAAGGAAATTATAAACAGAAGGACGGGAAGCTCTCACACAGGAGTCTGATCTTTATTATTCTCCCAGTAAGTCTGCACATTCAACCCAAGCCGGTCCAAGTCAACTCTGATTTGAAGGCTGGTCTTCTTTCTGACGCTTTGTAAAGGAGAAAGCTGCCAAAATAAGCGTAAATATTTAGATTTGAAACTTATTTTAAAGATTCATTTGAATATATTTTCACATGGGGACATCTGTCGGCACCAGACCTGTAGCAGCCAGCTGACCGTGTGGAATCGTGACGCTGAATCACAGCTCAGAGCGCCGGATCACCTCCTGTAGCACAATGTTGCGTTTCATACTCGGCTTTACTCACAGTCGTGTATTTGTGTCTCATAAGCACACTCAGACTGCCCAGCAGCTCACAGCAGCTGCCAGCATCAGATGCACGGCATTTCATCTGTGATCAAGTCCGAAGGCGCTCTCTTGTGTCTCGATAAGTTATTACAGACTATTGGAGTGGGCTGGTTCTGGTTTGTCTGCCCTGCCGCATCCGAGAGACAACTGCATGTTCCTCCATCTGCTTTGAGCTTTTGTTCTTTATCGCTGTGTTCTAATGTTCTGGTTTCTCAAATGGCTGTACTAATTCTATGATGAAACATAAAATCCCTTTCCACTTTAATACGTCTCTTCTTGTTATTTCATTGATTGACATATGCAGTATTACAACTTCCACCCATCCATTAGTGTTACCGGTTATTCCCTAATGGGGTCGCGGGGAGAACTGGAGCCTATCCCAGTGGTCAATGGGCGAGAGGCGGCCAGTCCGCCAGTCCATCGCAGGGCCATACACAAGACGTCCAAGGAAAAACAACCACACACACTTACACTCACTCCTAAGGGCAATTTGGAATGTCCAATCAACCTAACATGCAGGTTTTTGGTCTGTGGGAGGAAGCCAGAGAACCCAGAGAGAACCCACGCAGAGACAGGGAGAACATCCAAACTCCACCCAGAAAGGTCCTCGAACCCAGAACCTTTTTGCTGTGAGGCAACGGTGCTAACCTGCACACCACCGCATGTGTTACAACTTTTTCTGTTTTTTTTTCTCTTCTTTTTTATTTCAGAACAAAGCCTTACCTTCCTGTTTAGTCATTATCTACCTTCAAAAGTGGTGACATCTCTACTTTTATTTACTCAAAACTGGAAATATCCACTGATGCACTTAGATGACTTGCAGTTTGGTAACTTCCCGTCTGATGTGTTGTATAATATCCAACATGCTGACTGAGTTCTCAGCTGTCAGGAGATAATTTACAGCTGGCGGTTCTGCTTGCTCCTCTTCAGGTTTACCAGCACATTGACAGAAAGCTGCAGGAATGGCCACAGTGGTGTGAAGGGAGAGCCGAGTGGGACTCCTCATGACCGTCATGCGATGTTTTTTCTCAGCGCTCTGCCTCCTACTTTGCATATCTCCGCTTTACACCATTTCCTCTTTCCTGTCTTCCCCTGGTAGGACGTGGCTGCCCTCGTCTCTTTTTCCCCTTTTCCTTCCTTCTCCTCCACTGTTTGTGGAGAGCAGCCTCTCCCTGGCCTCACCCCTCTGGGGGTTTGTTTTTCCTCTGTATTCCTGTCCCTCCGCTGACTCGTTCACCTGGTTCTCGGGTCGTGCTGGTCCCCGCTTTTAAAAATAAACGCTCCGGCCCTCTGACACACTGACCCGGCGGAGAGTTGACTGGGTCATGGTTATATAAGTCGGTCATGGGGTGGGAGTGCCGCTCCTCAGAGGCAGGTGAGGAATGAGGCACCTGTATGTGTGAAAATAAATCGTCTGGGAGCAGAGGAACAGTGCTTCAAGTCTCACATGGAAGCACGGGGTTGATGTGGTACATCATTAACAACTGAAAAAAAATACTCATTTATGCTGTCTCACGCTCTTTTAAAAAATGTCAAAGTTTTTCTGTCTGTTTTTCTTTTTCAAAAAGTCACGATTTTGAATTCTATGTACCAGAAGTATACACATCTATCACAGAGCTGCATCATCTCCTATTTCTAATTTGACCAGATTTCAGCGTGTAACAGCTCAGGACTTCTGGCAGATCACGTTAGCACCCACAATCTTTTACTCTGAGTCCGTGTAAAGGTGGAGGATCCAAACACTGAGAAAGTCTACATTACGTGCTTTAAAGAATCCTTTGATGCTTAAGAAATCTAAGACTAAGCTAGAATAGCGAGACATGACACCTCACAACATGTCATTGTTCATTGAACAAAAACAAAAGAACCCTAGTGTAACCCATGAATTAATAGTTTGTTCGATCACCTTTAGGGGAAAAAAAATTTAAGTAATCATTATCTGTATTGTATTAGCAGTCTTTGACATCTTTGCAGTGTAATTTTGGCCCACTCTTCTTTACAAAATGCCTTCAGTTTGGTTTCTTTTGATTCTATCAGCATTTATTTATGGACTTCCCTCATCAGATCCCATCACAACATTTAAGGAGGTTTATGTTTGAACACTAGAGCATTGCAACGCCCACATTCATGTCTTTTTCAGACTTTCTGTAGTACGTTTATCGCTAGGTTTGGGATCATTGTCCTGTTAATGACCCAGTTTCAGCCACGCTTTGACTGTCAGACCGATGGCCTGACGTTTGAGTCCAGAACACTTTGGTAGATTGACTTCATGCTGCATTCATTTGCTGAAAAGTATTCTGGTTCTGCGGCCACAAAACAAGCCCACACCATTAGTACTCCACCACCGTGCTTTACGGATTGTGTGGGGTGTTTATGCTGATGTGCATCATCGCAAAACATCTCAACTTTGAGCTGGTCTGTCCAAAGGACAGTATAATCCAGCATAATCTATCATGATCTGTACATCATGTGATTACATAAACATTATCCTCCAGAACTCATGGATTAAAAAATTATCAGGACACAAAAACAGTTCATTAAAAGGAGAATTTTATTGTTCGGTAGCTTGGACACAGAACACATCAGAGCAGCACAAAACGACACCAGGAGTGATTCAGTTCTGTAAAGACACGTCTGTGGGACAGGTTCACATTCTTTGGGGAAGTGAGGATGAATAGGACCCTTTTTTTTAAAGAAAGGGAAGGGGAAATAAGTGCTAAGAAGGAGTGTGATTTCCAATCTATACTTCTTATTTGAGAATATTAGCCATGTTAAGCTGCCATTACAGATCTGTGGAAACACTTTAGCTCAACATAGGGATATATTTAATAATTTTTACCAATAAAATTATAAAATACCATAAAATATAATGATTTTAATGTTTTTTGTTAAGTGTTTGGATTCAGCTTATGAAATCAGGCAATGACTGCAGCTTTCGGGGTCTTCAGTTTATGAAAAAAAGATTCAAGTAATGGCCTATAATGAGTGAATCTCTTTGTGTGACTGCTTCTGAGTAGAGACCCTTCAATAAAAGCTGATCAGCCTAAACCGGTCTTCATCAGGACGGCTCATCTCTGCTTCTAAGTGTTTCAAAATCCAGACAGGTGTGATGAGGTAGGCAGATGGAGCGGTTTGGAGCAGAAGGGCCGGGGAACAGATGTCTCGTTTGGCTCGGTCCGGCTCTTTTCTTCAGTTTGACTGTGTGGTGACGGTCACTGTTTGGTCAGAGTTCAGTTCATGCGTTCGGTCCCGGCCTCAGGAGGACGGCCGCACTGTGGGCTGAGGGGCTCCGAACATGTCCTGAGAGGCGTAGGTGATGTAGAGGAAACCGTCGGTGTCTCTGTGGTGGGAATACACCTCCCCCATGCTGGATGACATGCAGGACATGCTTTTCTCTGCCACCAGCAGGAACAGCGCCTGGGAGGAGTCCAGCGCGATTTTATTCCTGAGGGGAGAGAAATGGCCAGGCGGATTATAGGAGGCAGGCAGCAAAAAGTTTGAGCACAAAAGAGAGAGAGAGAGGATAATGACAAATGTTACAGCTCAGAGAAGAAAGGGGTATATTCACCACATAGAAAAGACTCACCTGAGGAGGCAGAGAAACTGACCCAAGGTGAGCTCGAAAGGTACCAGAAACTTTGTTTTATCCAGCAGAGGGAGAGTCTTTTCACGGATGTAACGTTCGACAATCACCTGGGCACAGAAACAGGTCTGTCAGGGCCCGATACTTCACACAAAGTGTTCACCGAGTCATTACGAAGGCAAAAGGACCGTTTCTATACCAACTTACAGGCAGTTTGTTGGGGAATTTAGACCGGATAGTGCACACTTCATCTTTTCTTGTGGCTGCAAAGGAACAAAGAACTCCATTATATACACAAGCCCCCAGTGCTGACGGACAGGTGGTGGACTGAGGAGTGAATAGGTGGTCTTACCGAGGCATTTCCTCTGCTTGAAGGGCATCATCTCCATGGATTTCTCAAAGGGAGCCATTGTCGCTGAGCAGCTTTCGTGAGGCCGGTTGCGATGGAGGTGGCGAGGCACTCGTGCCCGGGCTGACAGTTAAGTCCCCTCGGTGGAAGCCAAAAAAAACCCCGCTGAGACCCTGCTATCGCTGCCGTTTTATAGAGGCAAACCTGGGAGGAGTCGAGATCTGACACTGGCAAACAAAGGCACACTCCTCATGCTCGGGGGGCAGCGCGTGGTCCCGGACCTCCGCTTTAGACCGCACTCACACCTACTGGTCAGGTCGCTGAGCTTTCTCGCATCTGCTTGTGACATTGGTTGGGCTGTCACGTACGCAAAGCTGGACAAACACGAGGAGGGCCGCGAAACGGGGGCAGAGAACTGGAGGAAAACCTCCCTGAAAAGGAGGGCACGACCCAGAACCCCCGCAGAATCCGTCACATCTCTTGGCGCTCTGAATTTGACAGCTCCGACCTTTGACCTTTTTCCTGCAGTGGCCACATGTTGGGATGTCTCCGTGTTACGCTCGGCTTTGAGGCCCAGCTGGCAGGGCTCAGGTTTGGTGGAGTCTCTGTAATGCTGGGGACTGCATTGGCCACCTCCCTATGTGTGCGCTCACGTTGTTCAGAAGGGAAAATGATTGCCGACTCCTGGAAAATGAAACTTCTGAAATAAAATCCTTTCTAAAGCATCTATGTGTGAATGACTGCTGTTTAAAACTTATAAAAATGAAGTGTATCCCTATTTGCTTTGTCTACTTGAAATCGTACGTCATATTGAATTGCTTACATCGCAGAAAAGGGAATGAAAATGACAAAGAAATCTGCAACAGTTATCATGATTGGTGGACTTACATATTTTAAATTGGTATCAGTATCCATCCAGGGGCTCATAATAAGTGCATGCGAAATTTGAATGACTGTGGGATTAAAAAAACAGGCCTTCTTTGAGTATTTCTGGATCTTCTGTTGTGTTATGTTTTCATTTGCACGTCATGACACGATATTGCATAGAATTATAGAATTAATGGCACATTTCTCCTAACTTTATCTGTGCAACCTTCCAGGAAGAATCACCTTAAAGAAACGTGCAAACTTCAGCTGCTCTTTTGTGTTTTGTACAGGT
>CAJRST010036666.1:8331015-8519549 GCA_907169785.1 Menidia menidia
CTCAGCAATCATTTGGAAAAAGCACAAGTTGTTCTGTGTTTAAGCATGAAAGCATTTTGGATTTAAACGTTTCAAAAGAGAGGCAGTGGGGGTTACCACAGGGCAGAGCCATATGGTTCAGAATCCCATCAGGTTTAAGCTGTCATATACAGGCACATTTACACAGTTTTCAAACATTATTTCCTCCAACGTTTGAGATGCATTCAGAGTTTTGAGAAAAAAAACATCGATTCAAAAAACAATCCTGTTTGAAGGATGACTGTATTTTTCCCGTATTCGTATTTTCTGAAGGAAACAAGTTAACTCAGTTGAATCTTTTGTAGTAGCCAGAATAAAAACCTGTCAGCGGCTCTCGCTGCCGTCAGCACGGGCGTCAAGGCCAGGCTGGTGGAATCCTCCCGGCTGCTGCTCTGTGATAACACGCGGAAAAGTGTGAGCGGAGTAGCTGCAGAGCGCCCCGGAATACACGTGGAAAGTTAGAGGTGTGACGGTTTTTAACGGACGAACGGGAATTTCATTTCCGTTTTCTCAATGTGGCCTTGGTGGTTGGATCAAGAGAAGACAACAGCGATTTTTCAGTCATTCTTTTGATGTTTCACAGCCTCCAACGACGGATCAGTTAGTGGAGAAAGCAAACCTGTAATAGGACACAGGCCTTAAAAGCTGTGTCTGCAGCACTCTGAGCTCCTACTGAAGGCTGCTGCTCTTGATGGGAAGCATCACTTTACCTGGAGGGTCATTACCCTGACCCGCGGAGCGAGACAGCTTTTGTCTCCTTTTTCTTTTTCTGCCTCGGGGTCTCTCCGAGCTCCTAGGAAAAACTCTTCCAGGCCCATACCTGTGACACCCCGCTGAACGTCTGAGAGAAGCCGGAGCTCATTGGCCTGCTCAGAGATGAAGACACGCGGCGTGGGCCGTCCGCAGATATCAGGCCGACATTAATAATGCATGCAACAATAAATACCACCCAGTCAAAGTAGCCTTCTCCACAACCCGGCCCCGTCGTTACGCCTCGGCATGGCAACCGATTTGATTTGACTCCCTCATGACATCATGCGCGCATTAAGAGGAGGTGTGCTGCTTGTGCCGCCGCAATCACTGCAGCATTATTATCCAATCGACCCGTGCCTTTTCTGCTTATTACTCCAAAGGGGCTTCTGCACTCCACCCTCACAGAGACGGGATATCGTATTACGGAGCTCAGAGCAGACCTCCGCCCTCCTATGATTTGATCAGGCTCACGCTGTAACTTTATATTCCATAATGTGCACTGCATGACGTGTTGAGGGACGACTCGGGTTTTTTTGCGGATTTTTAGACAATCCGAGAGCTTTTTAAGAGTTTTTTTCCCCCTCTGTCAACTGGTAATAGGACTAGTCAAAAAGGCGAGTTGAAGCCATTGAAATGCAGGAGAATATGCACTTTTATGGCAGAAAGTCATGTCTATATCGGACTGTTTTAGTGTGTGTGTGTGTGTGTGTGTGTGTTAGTGTGTTCAGGCCGAGTTAAATATTTCGCCAGGCCTGTTGTGCTGTTGTGAGTCTGTGTGGGAGGAGAAGTGTGCGAGAGTTAGAGAGCTAGTAGCTGTAGCTATGGTGAGTAGGGCGGCAGGCTCGAAGGATATTATAGAAGGGTTTTTTTTGGGGGGGGGGGATTATTTGTTAAGGGGAGTGTGGGGGGGGTGGGGGTCCTCCAAGATGCCCTTGTCTTTCGCCCGGGGGCCGCTCTTTCCCCCCTCTGCTCGCGCCCCCCTCTGCTCCCCCCGTGGCCCCCTGTTTGTCTTCTTTTTTTTTTTTTTTTTGTCCCTCACACTCGTTTTGGTCACCCACTCAGCCTCGACTCGCTGTAATTTCACAGGGCCAGGAAAAAAAAACTAAACGGGGACAGGTTCTCACAGAGCTGAGGGGAAGGGGAGAGACAAACAGAAGACGGGTCAAAGTCTGACATTCTTTTCCCCCCACTTTTTCCCTTTCTTTCTCTCCCTCCTCCTCGGTCCATCCCCCCTTCCCTTCTGCCTCTCCGGCTGCTCTTTGTTACGTCATCTGTCCTCTCCCATTATCCTCTGAATCCCCCCCCCCTCCCCTGTCACCCCACCAGTGAGTCACTACCTGTATTGTTTCCTCAGTAACAAGAGGATTGATCAGCGGCACTCACAGTGTTGCTGTTGTCTGGGCTCCGTCGCTCTAATGCCGGGGCTCCTGGCTGCTGTCCTGGAGAGAGATGGGTGGAGGATTTGGAGGATAATCGAAGGAGGGGGGGTTTACTCTGCGGAGCCTCGACTAATCTAGGAAATGGCTGCACTTTGCTAACTTGATAACCGTCATACTTGCGCGTGGGTCCTCATTCCTGAATGTTCTGGAGGAGCTCTGCGACATCATCAGAGCTTCAAAATCACTTTAGCCCTAATTTCCCAGACAAATGCAAACGGAGGGTTTAGATTGGCTTTTTCAAAGCAGCAGCTGTAACAGCTGGAGTTAGTAGTTATATATCAGATTAAAATGGACATAAAAAAAACATTATCCTTTATATAGCTCAGTGTATTTCAGTCTTTTTACTCACACTTTATCCACAATAAAGAAAGATTAGCTGAAGTTCTGTTGCGTCAGCAGAAAGCTGTGTGTCACATATTTAATTAAAATCATAAACCATTTCTTCTGCTGGTTGAATGTGTATTTGCTTATTAACTAAATAGGAAATGGCACATACAGTGGTGCATTTCTACAATGAATTAGAACATTCCGTGTCCTCTTTGATACCGCATTACTTTTGCTATATAAATTCTCTTTTTAAAGTAGACGGGCCCCCACAGTGTTAACCGCTACAATTTGTGGAGAAATGGCTGTGGAACGGCAGAGACTGTCCTACAAATTGTGAAGCCGAATCTATCAAAGTGTGTAAAGAGAGCGCTGATGATGCAAGCTGTTGATGATTAAATCTCCATCAGCTGTGAGCTCCGAGTGGCTGTTGAGGTTGCCATGGTGAGGCAAAGAGCAATATCTGACTCACGCTGAAAATCCCAAATAACTTTTCAATTGCTATATAAGGAAAAAACGCTGCATCCTCTCTGCACAGTTATGCCGGAAAGCTTTTATGCACAAATGTCTGACATGTCTTTTTCTTTTGGGAATACAACGTTATTAATCTTACTCTGATTTTCCACAGTATTAGCCTGGCGGGGATGGTTGGGTTTATATTACCAGAAAAGTAATAGTCTGTTGGATTAGACAGTGACACTGTGGGAGACACGACAATTTCTCTCATGTGTGATCTAACCATCATATCTGTAGAGTGAAAATTGCTGGTGCTGGAAATAAATGTTTCTGTTAGGAATATTTCAAGACTCGGCCTCTTATGTAATCAGCAGTACAACAGACTTCTGTGAAGAGTCATCACAGTCATCCCATGTACAAGCTGGTGGTTTTAGTCATGTGTTTGCATCAAACTGTGTGACTAATAAGGCAAAAGCAAAGGCAGTGTTTATTATTTTATTTTTTGTTTTTGGTACGACATAGTCTGTGCAGAAATATCATTAATAACTGAAAGAGGTTATAGAACATATTGACGTTTTTTTCTTTTGTTTAGTTTTTTTGGGATGGATGAAAAATACATTCGATTTTTCCACTTACTCAAATTTTTTTGTTGCATTCAGGATGCGTCTCCTTCAGATTTAGTGGCGCTGCCCTGTGAGAGCAGCCCAGAGGACTGCGGCAGTAGCTCCGGGGATGTGATGGTCCACTCCTCATCGGGCAGGGGGAGTAACTCACGATGGTCCACTCTGTCCTGGGACGCCCCTTCTGACCTGCTCTCCCCCCCGACCCCAGACCCCAGTGGTACGATCCACCTGGATAGTGACTCTAGGCCTAGTTCAGGTAAATACACGCCTTGGTGTTAGTGGTCCAAATTGCAGATAACACATGTGATAACAGCATTGACTTGTACAACGAACAACAGTTTGCCACCTTTGGCAAACATTAACCATTCTCCTTTTTTAACTTTTATTTACTTGAACTCTGTGTGACTTGGCCCTGACTCACTCGTTCTGTGGCTGTAGACCCTGCAGCATTTCTTGACAATGATTCCTTTTTTTGTCATTTACTAAGACGTTTATTCTTTTTTAATATGAAAGCTAAAAAACTACAACACATCGGGTATTCCAACTGAAGAGACATTTACAGAATTATTTGATTAAATTCAAAATCTTATTTTCAGCTCTGATCCATATAAATAAACCCCCTAAGTAGCTTTTGCAGTGGTTACTACTGATACTGTCAGTCAAACAATGAATACATTACTATGATGCCTTCTCCTGGAATTTTCATGAAGTTAAAGTTACTGAAACTGGTGTCTTGTCTCTGTTTGACTCTTTTTTACTGACTCAAGTAATTACCCCTTTATGCATACAGACATCCCACATAAATTCCTCCCATACGTGCTGTCCGACACATCCGGTCTACACCTCATAGGTTGTTTGTGTCCTGTTCAATTAATTTCTCTCCGCTGCAGGTTTCTACTCGGTGAGCGGGAGCTCTCTGTCGGACTCCTGCTACTCAGTGTCCAGCGAGGCTGCCCACGGAGGCCCGGCGCCACCTGCCAGGCCCCTGAAGCAGTGGGAGCAGGTTCCCGAATCTGCCGACCACACTGACACCCTGTGGTCAGAGGGAGCAGCGCAGATGCAGCCGCCCGCCCCAGAAAACATCCAGGAGGACGCCGAGCCCAGAGAGAAGTCACCGGTTCCAGGTGAGCACAGGTCCTGGGTTTCAGAGACAAAGTGTCTGGTCCCGGCCCAAGTTGGTGGTAAACTACCGAAGAGTGGTCACTTTCTCAAGAGGCTGAGAACTGAATGACTGAGAGATTAGCTGAAATTAACTTTAAAAAATGGTTTTCCTCTCTTTTCTTACAGTCCCAAGTGACCTAGATCCCACTGGACTTGGCTTCCTCTCTGATTTTTGCTCAGGATTCAGCGACTCCCTGATTTCCTCCATTGCCCTTCTTCTTAACCCCACTCCACCCCCTTCCTCCTTTCATTCAAAACCCCAGCTGGACCCTCGCTTCTGCACCGACCTTGTGTCCCGCCGGACCAAAGAGGTGTATTCCTACCCCAGCCCGCTGCACGCCGTTGCCCTCCAGAGCCCCCTCTTTACCCCGCAGAACCAGGAGTCGCCCCCCTCGACGAACCCCGATGGAGCCCAGGACGATGAACTTGTCGAGCCGAACGCTGACCCGGCTGTGCCTCTCGATCCTCAGCAGCCTTCCGCACTGACCTCCGTCACCCATTTGGAGCAGTACATAACACGGCTGGCCCGCCAGTTCCAAAGCCGCGTAAGCGCCTCCACCTCCGATCTATCGTCGGCTGCAAACTCCGGCCAAGTCACGTCCAGGGGACTCTGTACTCCTGGGAAGGGTCACGGTTCCACCCAGTCCCTGTCGGCCTTTGAGAGCCGCAGCACGCCCTCCGCCCTGCTGGGGGGCAGCGTCACTCCCTCTAAGTCAATGTTGGGGAACTCGGCCAGAGTCAGCCTCAGCACCACGGGGAAAAAAGGCACCAGGAATTCAATCAACCTGGGAAACCTTCCCTCTGCGACCGGGGAAGACTTAAACATAAATCTGCATCTTAACCTCAACTTTAATCTGACCCCTGGCTCAAACTCCAGCCGGGGGGTGGCAGACAATCCTAAAAATGGCAGTGGCGGTGCTCTGAAAGCCGACTTTGCTGCTGCATCTTCCAACGCCTCGGCCTCTTCGCTCTCTTCCTCTACGCCCACCCCAGCGCTGAGGTCCCGCTCTCGCATTTCCACCTGCCCGAGCAGCCTGTGCCACCGCAGCTCCCTGGAGGTGCCGTCTGGCCCCGGGGCCGGCTCTGGATTTGGCTCGTCTGCCTTCTGTCGCTCGTTAGACTGGAGCAGCGGCGCGCCGGCTGAGGCTGGCTCGTCGGTTTTCGGTACCGGCGCCGGATCGGCTCCCGGGTCTCAGAGAAGCAGCTTAATCCAAGAGTCCGGCAGCAGTAACAAAATAAGCGAGGACTCCCCCATGGTGGGGGAAATCTCCCGTCTCTCTGGCCTCTCAAGGGCCGTCGTGGTTGGACTGATGGAGCAGGGTGTGGAGCTGGACATCGACTGCTTCCAAACGGACTCTGCGGGCGAGGTGAGGGGCCACAGCAAAACCCACCTGGCGGCTCAGAAAGATCAGTCGCATGACTACGCCAGGCTGACAGAGGGCAATCCCCAGAGACCAATACAGCTCTCCCTCAGTGTCACCCATTCTCCCCAGTCCCAGTCCAGCCTCACCCCTCCCCGCTCACACACCAGCAGCCCCATCCACCCCTACCAGTCCATCCACGTCCCGTCCCACTACTCCTCACACTACCACTACCAGCACGCCGCTTCCCCCTCGGAGCTTCCCTCCTCCACGGCCTCCTCCCCCGCTTCGCACCCCACCGCAAGGGCCCACTCC
Source organism: Menidia menidia (assembly GCA_907169785.1). NCBI lineage: Eukaryota > Metazoa > Chordata > Actinopteri > Atheriniformes > Atherinopsidae > Menidia > Menidia menidia. The sequence goes on from CAJRST010036666.1 coordinate 8,337,466, forward strand.
CCCCCGCGCCCCCTCCAGCCGTCCCCTTTAGGCGCCACGCCCCTCTCGGTTTTCCGACGGGATTCGCCCTTTCAGTGCTCGCTGCCCCACTCGAACAGCAGGGCCTCCCCGATGGAGCACGGAGGCCTCCAGCCGAGAGGGGGGTCTCTTCGGCAGAGTGGGGGTGAGGGCGGTGCCAACAGGTGGAAGAGGGCGGAGGGCGAGGGGCTTTACAGGGGGAAACATGCCTCCCACAAGCTGGTCCGGGCGGCCACCGTTAGCATCTACGCGAAGAGGGAGGACTACAGTTCAGTCTGGGCCGAAGAGGAGGAGAGGGAGCCGCCAGCGGCCCAGACCCCCAGGAGGTCCACCGGCAAGCTCTGGAGGGGCTTCGAGGGACGGCGCTGGGGCAAAGAGCCCCAGAGCGAAAAGGAGGAGACGGACAGAGCCGAGTACGGCTACGGCTGGAGGAGGAACAGCGTCGGGAGCTGGAGACGGGAGCACCAAAGGGCCAAGGCCTCATCCGGATGTAGTGACAAGAAGCCAAAAGTGGACCACTCCCCCGTCTTCTCCAAGAAGAGAGGCAAAGAGGACGGGGAGAGACGCAGCTCCAGCCTCAGGCTCTCCAGGAGGGCTCTGTTCAGGAGCGAGTCCCAGGGCCTGCTGGTGCCTCGCAACCACGGCGACGAGCCCAGGAAGCGGGCCCACTGGGTGTCCTCCTTAGACGTTGGCCACGGGGCGATGGGCATGGGCAAAGACGGAGGGATGAGACTGCTGAGAGCCAGGGAGGAGGACAAGCGCCTGTCTTCCACCGCCAGCCTCTTCAACCTGTCTCGATCTCAGAGCCTTGAGGGAAGCTGCCAGTCCCTCTCACCGCTGTCCTCCCCGTCTTTTTCTCCTTCCCCTCCTCCCCAGAGGACCCTCCAGCGCTCTCGATCGCTGAGGGATTTGGGGAGGAAAATGTTCGGCTCCATGAGGTCCCTGAGCCTCAAGCGGAAACCCCCCAAAAAGTGACTCTTGTAAATGAACATCCTAGCAGATGCATCTCCGACATGCTACATTAGAAACACCAGTAGTGCTTTGCGTTATATTTGATGTAAAGAAAGTGCCATCGGTTCATAAGTTTCAATCGTAAAAGTTTGACTCAGAATATCGATATTATACTTCTCAAAGTGGGCGTTTTGCCCGATTTTTAAAATGTATTTCACCAACATGGTGGAAGTTTCCCATCATGAAGGTCTGCTATTTGCTTTGTTTTTGGCTCAGCATTTGTTCGAGTGGTTTTTTTTCTTCTTCTTGTAGTCTTTAAAGACATAGCCAATTTTTTTTATCCTAAAACTAAAACAAACGGCAGTCAAATCCCCCCACCCAAACATATTCTACACCTTGAAAAAAGCGCTGACGCTCAATGAGTTTTGCATTTGTGAAAGGTGCAGTGAGGAAAGACGGGTGGTGCAGCACCAACTGGTGATCAACCGATTCATTCATATGTGAATAAGACATTTACAAATCTTCCTGCATAGGTGTTTTTATTTTTTGATGTGAACGCTGTTTCTGGGATCTGACAGCCAAACGAAAATACTACTCTGGGATGCTTTTGAGGAGAAAGAACTCCATTTTAAAGATACTGAAAATGAGCTCATGTTTAGCTGTAAGAAGCTTCACTGCATTTATGGTTAAACCCTCCTTGTAACCACAGGTATGAATGTGTACACACATAGTACTCCTCTGCATGCTGCTCTGTGAATTGTTACGTGGTTATTGCTATTGTGAGAATGTAATATTCCTCTTTGATTATTGGCAATACTGCCTCTGAAGTACAATCATACTGGCCGGAAAATGACCAAAACCAAGCAAATACTCTTTAACTTGTTATTTTGCTCAGGATTTTGAAATAAATATTGAATTGATAAACTTCAAATGTGTTGTATGAAAAGAATTTGACATCTGACTAATAAAAGCAGCAAATATGAGAACTTGCAGAGTACCTGAACCACCACAAGTTTGTTAAGAAAAAGTCAGAGATGGGAATAATTTAAAAAATACTTTACTGTAAAACTCACAAGAATCAACATTTGCATCATTGAACAGACAACCACAATCAATCGTTTTCATTTGAGTAGTGCATGAAGAGTCCCTTCAGCCTTCTCCAGCAGAGAATCGCTGGACTTTCTTTCCTTCCATGTTGCTAGGAAACCGACTCCTCTGTCCTCGCCTTTCTATTTTCAGCTGCAACATATTTACTGTCCTACCAATGGATTTCCAGCAGTCTGTATCACGTATGCTTCTTACTTTCTTCTCCCCAGACTCACAAAAAGCGAAGAGTCAAATCAGAATAAATGTGAGTGTCAGTCTGAGGTTGCACGTTCCGTCTCAGGAGGAGGTTTCATTTGGCACGCTGAGCTGTTCACCTACAAGCCATCGCCTGCTCTGGGGTTTTGGTTCATTCCGTCTCCAGAGCTGTCCTTTGTGCTGGAGGGGAACATGCCTCGATACATGGCTTTCTCTTTTTGCAGCTCCTGATTCAGTCTCTCCTCTGCCTTGTGCAGATACTTCCTCACATTGGCATCTGCGACAAATGGAAAAACGTTAAGATCCCATACATTATTCCATATGGGAAAAGTCCACATGAGAACCTGATAGAACATTCCATGCAATGGTGTGGGTCAAACATCATGAGAAAATCACTAGCAAAAAGTAACATCTGTAAATGGAAATTGAGGACGTCTTCCTTCTTGAATTGGCGATCAACAGAATAGCCTCAGATTCATTTTTGAACCTCTAAAGCTTAAGAACGGCTCAACTGATACTGGCCTTGTTCTTACCATTCGGCTGCTCTCTGCAGGCTTGGCTGAGGTACTGTTTGGCTGCCTGTGCATCTCCCATCTCCAGAGTGGCCACTCCCGCCCTGTACAGTGCTTTGACATTTCCCGGTCGCCATTGCAGCACCCGCAGACTGTACTCCAGCACACGGCCATGGTCAACACTCTGTCTCTGCAGCAAACAGGCTGGAAGGCACACAAGCATACATATATTTTGAGACCTTTTCAGCTAATCATAAGATGTTATTTTGTTTAGGATTTCAACCAGAACCTGATGAAAGTGTTTAAAATGACCATTTACCAGCTAAGTTGTTGTAGCAGTCCACTTGTGTGTTTCTGAGTACAGCCTCCTGATCTGCTGTGAGAGGAGGTTTTTCAGGTCCAAACCCTTTCACTGACGCCATCACATCAGAGTCCAGGCTTCGGAGCACCAGTAGAGCGCGGTGATAGCGACCGATGGCTGAGCGGATATTCTTCTCCCTGTAGAAAGCATTTCCTTCTGTTTTCATTTGGGCAGCCTCTTCCAGCAAATCCCAAACGGATTTTGCAGAACCTCCCCCGGGTCCTGGGAGACTTGGTTCGGCCGCTGCTGCCCCCAGCTCATTCAGATTGTCAACTGCTCCTGCAGCCTCCATTTCTGCAGTGGTTCTAGACAGCTGTTAAAATGAGAAGAAACACGTACATCTGTCAGTTAGGACACCACTTCCCCTATTCAATCTCAATGTTTGCCTAAAATCTGGAAGATCCAGTTGGTAGCTGGACTTTTATATAAAGTTTCCACACTGCTAATTTCCCCTTGTGACACTGGCCATTTGTTATCAGACATGTAACATTTTCCAGCTGACAGGACGCTGACATGCACTCACTACTCAATACGACTGACTGTATATGTATTCAAAATATTTTTTGTCTTGGTCTAGATTTACAAAACATAACACTGCATTATGTGACAGTCTAACTGAATAGCTGGAGTATTTATTTTGGTGCGAGAGAGGTCAATTCCCATGTAATGCTTTCTTTGAAGGTACCTTCTCGGTTGGCGAATTTTAAATATATATATTTATATAAATCACATTTATTAGCATTTTCATCCACAATGAGAGAGAACTTTAGGGTTAAACTGGGGACACACTCAAAAACGTGTCAGCGTTGCTAAGTAACGAATAGATGCAGCGTCTTAGCTGAACAACTCATAAAGCGATTTTTTGTAGTTGTTTTTAGTGAACCACATCTAGCAATTTTAGAAACAAGTTGTTTAATCCCGTGCTCATTTTACAACCTTTACATCAAGTCGAGCGAATGCACGTCTTTTATTGCGTCAACTGACAATAATGGACGTTGTGTTGCAGAACTCAAATGTTAGGCGCTTGAGCTAACCCAGCTAACAGCTAACTTTGTCTATTACACCACAACGTTTCCAGGGATTATTTCACACTGTTTGCTCGGATACGAAATTAAGATAATTCAAATGTGTAAAACAACTTGTAATGCATCTTCTCACCCTACGCTGATTAAGACAACATCAACGGGAGGCTACTTTCGACAGTTGACAGCCATGCACACGTTAAAAATGAGCAGGTCTGCACATGCGCAGACCTCTGGGTAAATTATATTCTTCTTCGTGGGAGTGTGCGATAGACTTCCTCATGGCACATTGCTGCCTCTCACAGCTCAGGAAGTCGAAGTTCAGATTTAGACTTTAGTTCCTCATATAATCCTAAATTAAATTATTTGTCTAATCCGTTCAATTTCCTTTTTTAATGCCCTTTTTTGTATTTCAAGCCTATTACATATTAAAAAACAAGAGGAAAAAACTAACATAAATGTAGGGGCAATTAATTTTTCTATTTCCATTCCGCATAGACCATGCAAAGAGCTATGAAAGAATCGATTATTTCAGGGATTCTACTTTTATACCAGATTCTCACTACCAATCCAACCTTTCTGAAAATGGGTGGGAAGAAAATTTAGGATTGGAAATAATTATATAAGTCCGTCTAAGGTTTCTATGTACTGGATGAATGACTTTTAAATGACTATATGGGGAGGCTATTAAAAAGTCAGATAAGATGTAAAACAAACTAATCCTTGTAGGTGATTGCATTGAATATTCGTCTACAGTTACATGGTGAAAAAAGCAACACTTTTGTGAATGACTGTACTGAATTGGCTAGTTCTCCCTGAATGGGGGTGTAGGGTTTGTCTCCTCTTGCTGCAGCACCTGTGTCTGGCAGTGAAGCTGCCTCAGATTCCTACGAAGCCCGTCAGGTGACAAGAGGAAAAACTACAACTCGTGCCCACGACTTACTAAGTCTTAACCCATCTGGCTCGACCCAATAAGTCGTGGGCACGGGCTCACTCGGGTACGAAACAAAACTCAGTGCCTATCAAAGGTTATGTCCTGTATTTGATCAGCCAGAGACTCACACAGTTGACTTGATCTATCTGCTATGAAATAAGGTTTTATCAAAAGTAAAATACTGTTTTTACACTCACAGTATTTTTTTTCTTCAGTGCGGGCTGAGCCCCCGACGCGTCTGAGGACGCTTTTGAGACTTTACACAGGTAACTGTTGGCTCTTAAATGCTCACAGCTTGTTTTTTTTATTGTCGGAGACAACAACGGTCAGTACCATCTGTGCGCAGGCGTAGTTGCACTTCAGAGAACCGCAGTAAGCAAATATGGCGGCGGCCGTCGACAGTGTTGTTAAAGTGTAAGTTTACCTTTATTTGTTCTGAGTGAATGGAACTGCCGCACAGATGTAGGTGCCCGGTTAGTTGTTAAGATTCCCAATGCGTTTCTTGGGAAAACAGCATCAATTATATTCCTATTGTGGAATATACAGATTTTCCCCAGAGAATTACGTTATCTTTGTGCTAATGTTAGCTTGTTAGCTCGCAGTTAGAAATAAGCGGACCAATTGTGAAGCCACTATTTTGTCTAAGTTCGTTCTTCATGGATGTTTTCAAAGGGATGTTGCACACAGCATTAATAAACTGTTTAGTCAGTCGCTTATGTATGAAGGGGCTATTAAATTTAATTGTAAACTGTCAGTTTGGCGGGCGCTTTTTTGCTAACAATCAACCTTTTGTTCTTACAGCCCTCCATCGTTTGCGTTGATGCTGGCAATTATCTTGAAAACAATGCGTCGTTATGCTTATTCTGCGAATCAGTAGAACAATAAACATACACATTTGGGTCAGTAAGCATTCTGATACAAACCTGGCCAAATATTTGGAGAGTATCTGGACGCAATTACCACATTCATTATAAGCACAGTAATTATTATCTTGTATTGACTCAAAGAAAACATAAAATAAATCCGACGTAGTATTGCAATTACGTTTATATTAAACTGTTTATTCTTTACAAATGATCTTACATTTGGTGCACAGTTAGCCAATAATAGTTTTAAAAAAGAGGTCTAATTTAGGCCAGTCAAAAACGTACAGTATGCTCTTTAGTCAATGATGAATTGCTTGTGGATTAAAAGTTTTCTGTTTAAATAAGAAACATACTACCATTTAATTAGTATGTTATTGGACTAAACGTTCCCAACTACCCATAAAAGAGCACCGTTTGTTGAGTGGTAATAGTTGCAAATAAGAACGAATGAGTTAAGTTTAAGGAAATAAGTTTTCAATGATATTATATTCATGTCCTACAGTGTGAGATTTTAATGTTTAATACTTTTTAACTATTTCGTTTTCATTTATTAGGGACAATCTATTTTTGTCTGTCCAATTTGACCTGTGATCATCCACATTTCAGGCTGGGAGAGCAGTATTACAGAGATGCCATGGAACAGTGTCACAGCTACAATGCTCGTCTCTGTGCTGAGCGCAGCATCCTCATGCCTTTCCTAGACTCCCAGACTGGTGTCGCACAGTCAAACTGTTACATTTGGATGGAAAAGCGACACCGGAGCGCAGGTATATAAGAAATAGGACAATCAGCAACTGACTTTCAGCACACTGAACTATTTATTTTCAAGACTGTTTAAAAAGTTATCATTCAAGATCTTATCTTGTTTATTTAAACTTCACTCCTGTGTTCTCATCAGGTTTAGCTCCAGGGCAGCTTTACTCGTATCCAGCCCGCCGCTGGAGAAAGAAACGGCGTTCACATCCCCCTGAGGACCCCCGCTTGGCCTTCCCACCTCTCAAAGCAGGTACCATATGCTTGGTGAAACAAAGGTTTTCTTTACAGACACATTTTAAGGGTTTGGATTAGTCAATATGAATGAAGCCATTCCTAATATATTGAATCCATTAACAGTTATTAAAAGGCAGAGTAAACTAAATTATTGTATTATGCTCTGTAAATAAATTTTGGCATTTGCAGCAGATTTAGAGTTGGGTCTTAAGCGTGATGCCTTGGGAGCCGTGGATGGCAGCAGCTTGGAAGCCCTGCTAAAAGGGGAGCCTCTTGAAAGGAGGACAGGTGTGTCGGAAATCCGTGGCCCTGAGGATGATTCAGCCACTGTGGAGCCTCCTGCTACATCAACAGTTACTCATACATCTTCTGGACGCATCCGTAAGGTTAGAATTCACACCAAAAGTACTCCTGATTCCCATGTAAGAAATCATATATATATGAGTTTACAGTAAAAGTAAAATGAAAAAAGCTCCATACTATTTTTTAAGGAAGCAGTTGAGTTAACGTCTCAAGGATACTGCTTCTGTATATTTCTGCCTAACAAATCTGATTTATGACAACAACAAAAAAATTATGGTGAAGTATGTTAAACACTGAAATAATCCAGATTCTTGCAGCAGAGAGTCCTCGACCATGACGACTACCTGGACGATCTGGATGATGAAGACTTTGAAGATGAGACCCCTAAGAGACGAGGCAAGAGCAAGTCTAAGGTAAGTGTCTTAAGGGTCACAGGACATCTTCATTGAGCTTCATTGCTTGAGTCACAGTGATATGTATTTTTTCACCCCGTTATCTACCAAATCTGATCAGAGCATTTCTTTTCTTAGCTAACTAAGTAAAATTAAGTTTTTGTCAAATGTTAAATGTGACCTTTAGGGCCGCAGTGACAAAAATGGCAAGAAGAAAACGGAGGCTGCAGCGGCAGCCCTTGAGGAGCGGGACAAACCGTACGCCTGCGACAGTGAGTAGCAGCTTCCTTTGAACGTCCGTATGTGTCCTGCATGTCGGCAAAAGAAGCTTTTGCTTTTTCCTCCCTCTGAAAGACAAAGACGAGCCTCTGCCCATGCATGGTGCGATCTGAAATTCCCCACCTGGAGTTTGCAACAGAAAGAGTGGAGAAGTTGCTCTTCTGGATTTTTTTTCTTTTTTTCTGATGCCCGTGTGTGCTCTGTAACCTCCTGCTGGGCTCAGCTCACTGTGCAGATGCTGTGTGAGTCTGCTACTTGCGTGTCCACTACAAATTAATCGTGTGAAAATGCGGCAAAGAGTCCTGAAAAAGATGGGAGGCGATGAATGGCTAACTTCTGCCTTGGACACCCCCCTTTTTATTTTTTCCTTTTTTCCACCCATTTTTTAAACGTTTTTTTTTTTTTTTAAGAAGAGTCTAAAGTTTCTCTCCGATAACATTTTTGTGTGACTGCGTGTGTGTGTATCAGTCTGCGGAAAACGCTACAAGAACCGCCCAGGCCTGAGCTACCACTATACACACTCTCACCTGGCAGAGGAGGAGGGCGAGGACCGAGAGGAGATTGAGGCACCACCCACTCCTCGCCAGCCTGAGGAGCAGAAGAGTGAGTCACTCCCCAGTGCTGAGAGAGGCGAGAGGGAGGGGAGGGATGTTTGGTTGCATGCTTTGTAGCATGTGTGTGTTGTCCCAAGAAGTCGCTCCCTCTCATTCCGTTCTTTTTTTATTTTTGTTCTCTTTTTTTGGCCTTTTTTAAAAACCTTTTTATTTTTTAAAATTTTTGTAAACATTTTTTTTTTTTTTTTTTTACTTTTCATGGTTTTTGATGATTAGATGTTTTTGATCGAAACATACTTGCGCAGTGGGACATGTGGCTTATTTTCTTTCCAGAACATCATCCATCGTTTTTTTTTCTTTTTCTTTTTTGAATCCCCAAGCATATCCATCGCACAGTCATTATTTTTTCTTTTGTGTACGTTACACCATCTCTTATCTGCACGAGCGTTGTCATTCATTTGCTCAAATCACGACACAGTGAAGGAAACATGTTGCCGGCAGAAGTGATATCAACTGGTTTGTACTTCAATGTGTGTTTAATTACGATAAGACAGGTACTCTGTAGTATTTAGACGAATGTTTATCTTTATTATCTTAACTTTAGGACTCATAAAGCCATTGACACCAGTCTGCTGCATCATGTCTCATTAGATTAAAAAAACAGTTGTTATGTGCATTGAACACTTTATTTTTCTCTCTCTTGCTCAGCAACAAAGAAGGGTCCCAACGGACTGGCACTGCCAAACGATTACTGTGACTTCTGTCTGGGAGACTCTACCTTAAATCAAAAGACTGGCCAATCAGAAGAGCTGGTATCCTGTTCAGACTGCGGGCGCTCGGGTAGGAACTTGTCTTCTCTTATGTATTGCTGATGGAGCCTTCAGTAATCTCCTGTAGTCTGCAGCTTAGTTACATTAGAGATTTGAGTTGATATTTTTAAAAAGAGGATCTTTAATTTCAGTAAAAAGCAGGTGTGGTCTTTACAGTCTGCTCGCACCTCAGACTTTCAGTGGATGAGGACAGTTTGGTCAAACAGATGCTGGACGATTCCCATGCATACTTTGGAGAAATTCAAAGCCCGTGCTAGTTACTGTTGCTAAGCAGTGATTTGTGGGGCACTTGGTTGGGTAGGCTTTGTTGTCGAGTGTCTATAAAGTGTCCCTGTCTTCATCCTTTAGGCCACCCTACGTGCCTGCAGTTCACGCCGGTGATGATGGCCGCAGTGAAGACCTACCGCTGGCAGTGCATCGAGTGCAAGTGCTGCAATGTTTGTGGCACCTCGGAGAACGATGTGAGACGCCCCCCATCCCTTCATTAGGCTAATTAGGTGTCTGAGAAAGGAGCTTGTTTTTACAGCTTGTTAGAGGCCAGTTTACATGGTCTGAATATATTTTATTTATCCTCATGATAGTATGGTAGGTGTGGGAGAATAGTATTTTTATAGAATGGACCTTATATGAGATATTCTCTAGCTGTGGAAAGCAAAAGGCCAACCACAGGCTTCTGCTGTTTATAGCTTTTACCACCAGATTGTCTTGGTCTACTTAATTTGACACTCAGGAGGTCTGAGGGTTGATGCAAGGCAATTTGTTTAAATCGTTTCATAGTGTCTTGTTTTTAATTTAGTGGGCAGTTTATCAGCCATGAGGCAAAGCTGACAGAAGGCCAGTTTTCCAGCATCCTGTCAGAACAGACTTATGATTAATTGTTGCCTTTACATGGCCGCCGGTCCAACGTATTCTGCGCTCTCATCTTTCAGTTATGTAAGAAAGGGCGTCAGTGACCTGCAGGCTCTTCTTCTGTGGTTTGGATAGTGACGGAGCCCGTCAGAAAAAGGGCAATTACACAAGGGTTTCCTGTTTCAAAAGAAACACTTGTTGTTAGATGTTTGGACTTGTCTTTTAATAATCATTTTGGCCTGACTGTATAAATGTCGGTAGGATGGTTGTAGGTGAGGTAGATGGCCAGCTTTAATTCTCTGTAGCTGATTATTTATGTGGTTGAGAAACAGAAGAGGCGATGGGCCACTTACTGTACGGTCCCTCACTTTTATTAAAAGACCATTCGTACGCGTTAATGTAACGCTGTGAAACTTCACCAGAAACATCTTCCACTTAGGTGGCTTAAACATTAATGTACATAATAGTATTCAATACATGCTGGGGCTCTTTAATGGCTCCAAAGTCTGGTGTTCTTCTAGAAATGGTCCAGCGTTTATCCACATGTCCTTGTTGAACGGAACATGTTGTGTTCTCCAGGACCAGCTGCTGTTCTGTGACGACTGTGACCGAGGCTACCACATGTACTGTCTAACTCCACCCATGACCGAACCACCAGAGGGTAAGCTTCTGCTTTACTGCGCTTTTACTTGACTTGTGAAGCTCCAGCATGTTGCATTCTGTTAATGTGTCTGCAGAAAGAGCCCCCCCATAATCCTGTTGGGGATGTGTGACCTTTTGGACAGATGTGAATTGGCTGATCTTGACAGTCAGGAAAATTATTTAGAAATAACCAACTATGGCATGAGCTTCAGCTTTAGAAGTTGATGGAGCTAAACAGGCTTTGATCATTAAGCTGCTGGAAACGTGTAAGAAAACCAGGAGGAAAGTAAGAAAATGTAAATAAGAACTGACCCAAATGTGTTCTGGAGGCCCATTGAGACTCATATGGTCCTCAACTATTGTTCAGTGCTGGTTAGGAGGCAGATTGCAAATGTAGAAAAATGATACGCTGTTTTCTTTCAACACATCCCCGTCACGTAGCATGAAATGTATTTTGTTTAACAAAGTGAGTGAGGGTAGAATGAGCACTGCTCCTGTTTGTTCCAGGGAGCTGGAGCTGCCACCTGTGCCTGGCTCTGCTGAAGGACAAAGCCTCCATATACCAGCAGAACCAAAGCTCTGCCCCCGAGTGACCACCCCCCCCCCGCCAACCCCACCCCTCCGCACCAGGACTCCACCCCAGTCAAAGTGTCAGACCTCCTCAGTCCCGAGCTCCAGGCTGTCCAGATGTAGCTGAGCCAGATCGCAGTTCATCCTCGTCAAGTCTCCTCCACAGTGGGTGGGCTCCAACCTAAAACAGACCTCAGATCAGTCACCGTCACTACAACCTGCCTGCAGAGCCCCCGGGGCTGCTGTCAGACATGACATATCGTACAAACACTGTCTTCAGGACTGTTACGCCAAACAGAGGCCAAGCATGTGCAGTAACCACGGTAACTGCTGTCTCCATGGGAGCGCCCCAGAGAACACGGATTAGCATCACGGCTAATTCACACAGGCGGACTGTGGAGACACCGCAGTTTTTCTCCAGCCAGATGATCTATTTTTACCAGCTGAAAGTGACGGAAGGAGGGCGTCACCACGTGTACGGTCCGGGAGTCGTGTTCTAATCGTTATCCTTTCTGGTTATTAGTGGGCTTTTGTAGTGGATTTTGTCTGTGTGCTATTGTCGGAACCATTGGAGTATTTACTGTAAGTTTTCAAGTTTTTAATCTCTCAGCCACCTACCTACCCCCCTCACCCCCCCCCCCCCACCCCAAAAGTGCATCCAGCCAGTGCCAAGGTCAGACCAGACACATCACAGAGGCCTCGCTCTGCTCAGAGGGAGCTCATCACAAGCACCATTAAGCTGGAATTGTTAAGTAGAATGAAGGCAGTTAGCCTCAAAGCTGTGGCTCAGTCTTAAAGAGGCAGCGTGTCTCCACCGAGTCTGTTCAGACACAGACCAGTGGCTCCAAACACTAAACATTTGTGCTCTAAGCTCGGCACAGGAAACACGTGCGACTGTAAGCTGGCATCACGTTCTCAAAGATGTTTTTCTTTTTTCTTTGCTCATCCTTTCACACACATCTCAGCTGCTGTCGTGCCGCCAACACACTCGTCTCCAAACTGTAGCTGCTTTTGTCAGCCGTCACAAAGAGGCCCATTTGCATGCAGATTGCACCTGTATGAACGCACACAAACCCACATCACAAGTGTTTCTTCTGTTGTTTTTGTTTTTTACATTTTATATTACCTGATGTTCCATTGGTATTGGGAGTTTTTCTAGTAGAAATTTGTACAGTCTATGGTATAGCAAACACTTCGATATATAGCTCCTAATGCATTCTATGTACTGTATTGACTTTTTCTATTTTTGTTATGACCGTGACACGTTTGAATTCATTTGGTTATTCTGATATGTCAGACCTTCATCATGAGTATTTGTAAAATGACGTACTTTGTTGTACTCTTTTTATTTTTGCATTTCTTTGGTATTGAAGCCAATTTAGCCCGACTGAAATAAAAATCACTTCCAATTGTGCCCGTGTTTCAAAACTATTTACTATCATGTGTAACCATGAAAATAACTTTAAGGTAATCAGTTGAATTCATAAACATGTTTTGGATGGCTGCCTGAGCTTTTTATATTTATTTACTCATGTTCAGAAGGTGGACGGCTTCTGGTGGGAGATGGCTGTGGAGCTGTCCCTGGTGCTGAAGTTCAGCACGTGGGAAAGTTTCAGTATTGGACATTTTATTATGAAAACAAGAGGAAGGCACAATAAAGATTCATCCATATAAAACCAGACTGTGCCACAAAATACAAAATTTCAGACTCCCACTGAGAGTCCCGCATGGAACGATGGCAAATAGAGGTAGAAAATCAGAGGAAGCACAAAAGGTAGTAGGTACCTTTACGCATTCATTCTGTTTGAAGGTACACATTTAAAGGTGCAATTGTGTTTTTTGAGGCTCACAGGAAGACAGTTTTAAATGTATCCATTATGTGGTCCTGCTTTCAGTTCTCCGTGTATTGAATTTGAGTGCAAGAAAATTCTATTAAAATGAGATGAAAACAGGCGCAGAGGAGACACAGAACACTGAAGTGTTTTATTGCACTCATGCCTCAAGAACATATACTCAAGGACTCTTCAAAGAGACATTCAAAAACGATGCGTAGAAGCTCTAAGGAAAGGGAGGGGCCCTGCGCTATATGTACAAAGCCTGGACAGTGCAATTCTGTGCAGCGTGCTGATTGGCCATGCTTTCTTTTTTTTTCTGCTACCGAACATCAAGGCGTGATGGAAACTGTGACATATAACATCAGGAAAGTGCACAAACCGAAAACCAGCTACATAGAATAACTTATAAACATCTTGTTGAGGTTATTTGTGGCAGTTGTACAATAGTAACAAGTAAACCAACACACTTTGGGGTTTCCTTCAGATGCCTCGTACGTTTGTTGTTAGCGAATAGTGCATTATCAGTGGGGCCTGATTTCACAAAACCTGGGCTGGAGGTGCTTCGGTACAAAACTATTGAAAATACTCGTTATCAAAGGTAAACATTGTCACTGACGGAGAGCCGGTGTCGCGACAGCCACCGTGTGAAAATGAAATCAAAAAGCATCTCTGCGTACGCTTTACTGGCAGCCGTGACGGGGAGGAACACGCGTGTCCTCTACAGCCTCTCGAAGCCGACGGAGCACAGGAGGAAGATGGCGTACAGCAGCAGGAGGCAGAGCCCCAGCCGGCGGTCCAGCTTCCAGCGGTTCAGATGGACGCACAGCACCTGCGGGCGGACAGACAGAGGCACACAGGTTCTACCCGCCGCCGCCATTTAAGAGCGGAGCAACCTCACTTCCTGTCTGCTCCCCAGAGATCTACGCAAACTGAAAAAGGGGCTGTCAGGCTGCGACGGACAAAGACGATGAGATCATAAAGACGCAAGAGGACACGCGGGCGTCTGATCGGAGCCCGTTTCATTGGTCAACCTCAGAATGAGCCCTGGTGTGTTTTTAACGGCAGTGGGCAGGCGCGGGGAGAGTTACTCACTGTCAGAGTGACGGAAGCCAACAGCAGAATGACGGAGTACACCAGGCCTTTGCTGTTGATTGTTACCTGCAAAAGGAGAGAAAAATAAACTTCTGTGCCCACCTCTGAAAGGGACAAGAGAAAGAGTTTGGTCCTGGCCTAAAAGGATGGGTCAAGTCACAGACTTTGCAGATTCCCAATTCAACGTTTGTCTTAGAAATCTTTGCTTTGATATTCTCCTTCGTGGTTTACAGACAGTGGCCAAATGAATGCCCCTTTAACCACTGGCTTTAATCCATTCTGAATCAGCGGTTTATGAAACAACCCCAGGAAAACAGGGAGCAGAGATCAGGGGTTTGAACCCAGCCACTGTCAGGAGGGATGGTGTGAGGCAGAGGGAGGTACCACGGATCCATAGCTGACTACGAGAGTCCTCAGAGCCCACGGGAAGCCCAGACCCAGCAGCACGTCGAAGATGTTACTGCCGATGGAGTTGGAGACGGCCATGTCGCCCATTCCTGCAACATTCAACACCCAAACACACACACAGATTCCAGTGAGAAAAATGCAGCCACAAACAACTCGAGATTTTTTCCTGAACGTTCCCTTCGGTGAGTCAAAAAGCACAACTGACCCGGGCAGAAAAAACTAAAACCAAAAGCACACAAGATGCGACACTTGGAGATCAGAGCCAGGTGTGTGGAGGGAAAGACACAAACCACGAAACAGATTCTTTCTGGTAACGGGAGCCAGTGAGGGAACCACCTTGGCGAGCGACGATGAGACTGGCCATGCAGTCGGGAACGCTGGTGCCGGCCGCCAGGAACGTGATGCCCATGATGACGTCCGGAATTCCCAGCGTGTAGCTGATGATGGTCACCTGCACAGAGGGAAAACGAAAAGCGGGCGCCGGTGAGCCCCTTTGCGTCTGCGTGTGTGTGGGGGCTAATTACGGGGGGGGGGGGGTCTTACCATCCAGACCATGAGGTAGGAGAAGAGGGCTATCCAGAGGGTGGAGGACAGGAAGGTGAGCAGGTACCAGCGTGCCCAGCGCGGCCGGCTGCAGTCGGGGACGGTGAGGTGGAGCAGGAAGCTGACCGGCCAGGACAGCAGCCACTTCAGCCGGACACTCCAACCGTCTGAGGGACGCACGCAAACGCCGGAAAAAAACACATGTAGTTCCTCCACAGGCGTCATTACAGATTCACCTTTTCAATTATTCACACGTCTCCCTGTCATCTCGTTTTAATTATCCCCTAAAAACCATGCTTTGGGAGGGAGGCATTAATGAGGGGGGGGGAGCAGGAAGGAGTCGAGCTTCATTTGGACGCACTAATGGGAAATGAGCTGTCAGATCCTCACTGTGTCTTTTTTTCTTAAAAAAAAAAAAGAAATGGGCAGCTGAAAGCTGCAGGTGTTCAACAGATGACTTCATGCCCTCTCCCTCAGGCTCTATCTTTTCCGGCCGGCTGCCGACAGGCCACTCTGTGCTGTGTTCGCATCTGTCCGTTTAAACTGGACATTGGGTTTTATGTTTGTCGGGTCAAAATCGAAAAAGGAATGGCTCGTGCAGCTTCAAAGGGCCACGGATAAAATCTGTTCTGCCGGTTTGTGAGCTTTGGTTAACTCACCTGGGACAAAGAAGGGTTTAAAAGGAGTGTTCTCCTCCTCTCCTTCCTCCGGCTCTTCCTCTTCCTCCTCCTCCTCCTCCTTTGCCGGCGCGCCCCCGCCTGCCTCTGCCTCCGTCTCCCTGACCCCCTCGGCCCCGGCCTCGGGTCCGTCCCCCTCCGCCACCGTCCCGTTCTCCCGGCCCCAGGCGCCGCTCGCCCCCGGAGCCTCCTCCCCCCCCGCCGCCCCCTCCTCTGAGCCGGCCTGAGCCCCGATCAGCCTCCGCCTCTGTGGGGGGGGGAGAAGCCGGGGGAGAATGGGCTGATAAAAATTAGATGGAAAACCAGAATGGAAGAAGCGAGGACTTAATGCAACGGACTTCATCCGAATTAGACTAACAGACTAAAAGGGTGGGGGTGGGCGGGGGGGGGGGGGGGGGGGGACCAGAGGGGGTTCAGAGAGTGCTAACTGGGGGGCATGAGCCAGAGCTGGGACAGCATAGGCACAAGCAGTTTGAGCAGCCTCAGAAAGTGGAAAAAAGCAAGCAGGAGGCAGACAGAATGAGGAGGCAGATTTGGAGATTAAGTTCTGGTCTGTCTGAGTCTTAATGCAAAGCATTAGGCAGCACTTTGTCTTTATTTTTACTTTATTATGATATGTGGGTATCTCATTGGAAAATGGGATTTGGGTCGGTCACGTTTTTACAGCAGACCATTTTTCCTCGTCTCATACCAGCTCCAGCGGCTCAGACTCTGGGCATCAGCTTATGCCCCCAAAAGTCCTAAAGTAAAGCTCTTTGAATTTCAAACACATTTCATGTATCATAAGATGAGGGGAAACAGAATCAAATCACGCCAAATGCCCTGAATAAAATAATAAGAATGACCCTCATTTTCATTACATGAACAAGTAAACTGTACCATGAACTACGATCTGCTTCATACTGGTCAAGATGAGGGTCAGTTGGGATGCCAAAAATGGGTTTTCACTTTTTTTTTTGGAGGGGGGGAAATGTGGGGTGACGAGAAGGCGGAGGCTTGCCTCTGAGAAGGTGAGCTGGTGGGGCTGCGGGGTCAGAAGCTCATCCACCGTCCCCGCCGCCGGGTCCTGGCCGGCCACCGTGCAGGAGTCTGGGGGGGCGGGCGAGAATTGGGCGGGTTTTAGCGGGGAGTGAAGGCAGCACGCGCACACGCACAAACGCCGTGCACACACCGGGCTTCAGCGGCACCATGTCGTTGTCGCAGTCTCCGACGCTCCCCACAGCCGTGGTCCGGCGCAGGCCGCCCAGGCACGGCCGGCCGCCCAGGCCGCAGTGTCGCTCCACCAGGCAGCACAGCGGCCGGTTAAACCTGCAGCGCACGGTCAGAGGCACGGTCAGAGGCACGGTCAGAGACACGGTCAGAGACACGGTCAGAGACACGGTCAGAGACACGGTGACCACGCCAGAGGAGGACTCACTTCATGATGACTATGTAGATCCCATAGGTGGAGATCAGGATGATGGTCTCCCACCTGAAGAAGGCCACATTTGTCACAACTGGGGCCATTTGTTTAGCTCGTTTTCAAACAGGTAAAACAAAAGTGGTCTTACCACATGACTTTTTCATCGTAGATCACCTACAAGAAAAAAAGTACATGTGCTCACACTGTTTTGCAACAACAATATTACTTATAATGAATTGTTATGTAATTATTACTGTAGAGTTAATTGACAAGTTGTTCTACGGCGTCACGACAACACAGAACATTGAGTCATCTACAAACGGGTCTTCTTTTTTCTTTGCAGTTAATGAGTAGAAAGCAGAAATGAGCAGAGGAAGCTCCGATGCAAGAGTTTTTAAATGCGAGATGTCCCTGACATTTGACTAGAAGGCTAAATCTGCACTTTCCATTGAAGAAACTGGATGATTCCCCCCCCACATTTGTGCTTTGTTATCAAAATCTGTTTAATTCAAAAATGAGCTGCAAACTCTGGTGTCTCCTATACCTTAAAAATTCTGAATTTTCACATCTGTCTTTCCAAACATTCGGGAGGAGACAACACGAAAGCTACTGTTGTTTCACTGGAAGGTTTTTCTCACCAGAATGAGCAGCACGATGGACAGGATGTAAAAAGAAGCATCCCGGAACAGAGGCCACCAGCTCAGAGAGATGGGCTGTAGAGAAAGACAGGACGAATTAGACCTTCAAAGAGTGGAACCAGTTGTTTCAAAGTCCTCCTAAAGCTTTCCAGTGTATGCAAAGCTTAAACAGAACTTTAAAGGTCTTGAACAAAATAAATCAATAAAAACACAACAGTCACCATAGGAATAAAGTCCGATTAAAGATTAACGATTATGTTCTGTTGTTCGTGCGAAAAAACAGGTTGTTGTTTTTAAACAATGACCATGAACAAACCTGCCCAGAGAAGATGCCGCAGAGGCCGATGATGACCAGGATGTTAAACACAGCTGAGCCCACAATAGTTCCTACACCAACATCTCCCTTTGTGATGAACACCCCTAAAAGCAGAGCGTGAGAGTAGAAGCGCAGACAAGATCTGCTGTTATGTGACAGTGTTAATGGATTTGGAAAGTCAGTCTCCATTTCTCTTTTCACTAAGGAGAAGTACAAAAGAAGAAAGGTGGCACTGTGTATCATTATAATGTCTGCACATCTGGATGATGGCCTGATCATGTTCTGAAAAGTGTTCTGAAAACAACCACCATTATAGAATAACTAATCCATCCATCCATCCATTTTCTGATCTGCTTATTCCCAAACGGGTTTGTGGGGGGGTCACACTGGACGGTCTCCCTGTCCATCAGGGCCACATCAGGGTCAATTCATTTTTATTTTCATTTAATCTATTTTCCCTAAATTCAACCCTGGAAACGTTTATCTCTGGTTGAATTTCACATTACAATAGCATTTAGGGGAGGGAAAACAATCATGTATGGGTAGGATTACAAACCATCCCATTAAATTGTAATCACCATTGTGTCTCTGCCTTTGCTCACTGGGTGTTTAACACTCAGGCACTCACTTTTCTAAGTTTTATTCAGACTGTATGATCTTGGAATCTGACTTCAGTGATGAGTGATCGATGAAGCAAGCATCATACTGACCAATCAAGGAGGTGAAAAGCTCTGGAGCGGAGCTCCCCGCTGCCATGAAAGTGGCTCCGGCTACGTCCTGACTGAGCTGTAGGTTCTAGTGGACAGAGGTGAGGAGATCACACCGGTCAAAGGAGAAGCTCTGAGACATTTCATGTCCAGGTAACCAGTGTTCTACCAAAAAACACATCTTGATTCGTAGTTAGTTGAATGCCTTTTCAAAGTACCCCAGAGGGGATCAGAAAGTGTTGACAGGCTGATGTGCTGTCAAGTTATTTTCATTTTTCAATGACATTACAGACAGAAACAAATATAAACATGTTTTTCTGATCACTTTATATCTTAGATTGTTCTGTTCTGAACTGTGCCTTGTTCCTGCCGTTCTTACCTCGGAGACTTTCTCCAGCGAGGGTACAAAGTAAACATCACACACGATAGCCAGTGCATGAAACATGTAGATGGCCTGTTAATGCAGGAGACACGTTATTAACCCCGTGGCTTTTGTTTGTGGGTTCAGAACAAGAAAAGAGAGCTTTGCTGGTGCTCACACAGAGAACATGAAGGAGCACCGCTCCCTGCCTCCTCTGATCCAGAGTAAAGATGTCCTCCGGAAACTCATTGATGGCTGTGGAAGACACAGGCAGAGGGTAATCTCATTATCGGGAAAGTGGAAGGAGTCACACAAACATCTGAAAAGTATCCTTATTAACAACAATCCCTTAAATCATTTTAAAGTAAAACAGGGAAAAAAATCCCTGGTATTAGATAAGTTGCTTCCACATTAAAACGAGCTTTCACCAAAAATCTGTGCAAAGCTTTTAAAAAGCTCATTAAAACCCACTGAACAGATAGTCAAACAAAATCGCTCTTTGATGGATCAGATGATCTTTTGGGGACACTGTTCAGGAGAAAACAATGAAAAGCAGTGCTTGTAGTGCTTGCTGGGAACCTGGAAGTCGCTTTTCCTCACTTTTTGTTTGTATATGATGTTGTTAGATGAATGCTCAGCGTCTCCCGGCAATGGGCACCAAGACTGTAAAAGCTCTGACACAGTCCCATTACCTCCAGCAGTCATCTTTGGCACCAACGTTCTTCTCCGAAATGCGACTCAATGCAGAGAAAATATTCTGTCTTTCCTCACAAACCTTTCTGGTTTGTTTGTGTTCCGTTTCTTAATGGTCAGAGACAAGCTGCTGCTGCTAAATGCTGCAACAGGGCCATTCTCAGTTGAGGTCTTTAACTGAATATGTGCTCCCACTGGTGGCAACTTTCTCACCGCCGAGTAAAAAAGCATGTCGGTGCATTTTCAATGACTGGCGATAAATCTCTTAATCTCAGCACCAGAGCACCTGGCTTCTGCCAGGGCTTTACCTCTGAGTTTTTCAAACATGCAAACCATGAAAGAGATGCTGATGAGGGGCTGCGGATCAGCAGATCATCACGACAGGGTGGGCACTTTGAACCACTACAGACACACACCACATCCAGCCACACATTCAGCATTCAGTTTCCTAGCAACTGGGTCCCTCAAAGGCCTGGCTGTGTCTAAGAACCTAAATGTGCTGAGTTTTAGGAGAAATTAAGAATGAAGTAGAACACGGAAGTAGATCAATGCAGAGGGGACAGGGACTTGGATTAATCAGATGGGGGGGCATGCTTTAACTCTGATCTAGCACACAAAATGGTGTCACAAAAACATTGTGATGAAATCATTGTCTTACCAGATCTGGAGACACTGCCATTCTGGTTGTCCTCCTTTTGGTGGATGAGCTCTCTCTTGTACACAGAGACGTCACGATGCACACTTTGGCCACGAGAGCCTAAATGGAGAGGTTTGGGTATAAATGCATGTTGCATGATCTATTTTATGCAAACTTTCATGCAAAATGATATTCCCACAGTTGATATTTCGTTAGTTTCGTTTAATTTTTGTGACCAGAACTCAAATGCCATTACTTTGTAATGCTCAAAACGCAATTTGATGGTATTTTTGGGGGGGTTTTAAGTACCTGTAACGTCATTAAAGTGAAAAATCCAGGCGGCGGTGAGCAGAGCGGCTCCACCGAGCAGGCAGTAGCGGGGAAGGAGCAGCGCGAGCCCCGGTCTCCTCAGAGCTCTCATCCCGCCGCCGTCCTCCCTCCGCTCAGAACATGCCTCCGCCACGGCTCCCCTCCTCCTCCTCCCCCACCCCCCCTCCCTCCGCCGGGTCCCCGCGTATCCAGACAGGATCTGACTGGCCTCCCTTATTCTTGTTTACGGTCTTTCGCCGGCTCCGGTTCGGGGCTCCATCCGCGCTGGAAGGGGGGCGTTCCGGAGCCGTGGCCCCGTCGTCAGCATCCGGCTGCGGATCTGACAGCAGGCTTCTCCAGACAGAGCTTGTTTTAAACGTCTGCCTCAGTTCGTGCCGTCTCCGTGTCCTCCCCCCGTTACCCCCCCACCCCTCTGTCCTGTAGCCGGTCCCGTTGATATTTCTCCCAAACCAGGAGGGGGGGTTTTCTCCCCCCGGACTGGAGCGCCTCCGGTAGTCTCTGCTGGGTGGGGCGACCGGCGCCAGAAAACGGGGACACGCACGACTCGGCGGGATTTGACTGGCTGGAAAAGATTGGAGTCGATTTGCCGAATGATATTTAAATACAGCGAGCTTTCAAAAGCTAGGGGACTGAAACCCACTTTTCACAGGATAAAGCGTCCAAACTTTCAGTGTCCAGCTGTGTGTGAAGGTCCATCATCTTCCCTGGTCCAGTACCTCAAGTCCTCTAGATCCCATTTCTTTCTCTTTCATTATTTGTTTACAGCACACATCTCTTCCGGTGGACTTATTTATTTTTTTCCATTGCAAACCTGTAAATTTCCCCATACAACCTTCCCCATTGATCTGTGCTGGCTCCAGATTTCAGATAAACAACTTAAACACGCTCTGATGTCTCCTCTGACATCGGTCCTGTTGGCTCCACGTTTCTTCTCTTTTAACTGTTTGTATATTTGGCTAAGCAGATATTTTCCTTAGACATGTAGAATTTGGAGGTGATTCCGTGCTTATTCCCTTTATATGCTGTTTTTTAAGCTACATTTGACATGGTATGGTCAGCTCTTATGTACATTAGTTTTCTTACTTATTTTTTAAATCTAATCTTCTATGAAGTAATACAGACTAATGAACACCATCTAAGAGAGGGCATTAGCAAGCGGCTTCAAAATATGCTCAACAAAGTGAAAAGCAGGGTTTATTTTTGCTCACTTGCCTCTGGTGTGCTGTGTATGATACAGACAAACTAACTCAACTCACACTTCGGCGCAGACATGGAGTAAAGACGAGATCAGATTGGAGGTAAAGTCCCGTAGTGGACACTGAGATAGGGCTGCAACTTGAGGCGTGCACTGCTCCAAAGAATGCTGGAAAAAAACTCTGAGTCTCCTGTGCAGCATCCCAAAGCCAAGCAGGCCAAAACATAGAAGCTGAAGAGACACAGCATGAGCAGCCCTGCCCTCAGGACCGGGATCTTTAAGGCTTCTGGACATCTGTCCCCAGTGGCGCAGCTATGAGTGGAGGAAAAACAGAGAGAAGAACAGATACATGAGGCAAAGACAGGGCAGGCCTTTGGAGCAGAGCTCTTCCATCACATCATCCTCATGTACCTTTCGGTGTTCAGGTCGACTGGCAGACTCTGAGGTTCCAGCAGCTCCTCAGCCTGCACACACACAGAGACACACAGAATTGATCTTAATTTGGAATCCTATGGTCACTGCTAGCATGACAGTATGATTAGATGGTTAGTTTTCAAAGGTTTTAGTATGATGAGCAAAAATGTCTCAAGTTTAAAGGCCACAGCGTTGGAGTTCATACGGGTCCGAGCTCTTCGATGTCGGTTTGGCTGGTGGTCGTGTCAGGTGGTGGGTCCAGCAGCTGGATTTCCTCCGCTATGGACAGGCGATTGATAGAACGTTTGTCCCCTTTATCCATCTGCTCAGTCTGAACATCCCTGGACACAAACAGACACACAGATGACTTAGTGCTCGTGGTGTGCTCATCCTTTGAAGCGTCTGTGTGTTCGCTTTACAGAGAGGCTTCGTGTCGTTTCTCCTCCAGCTGCTTCACCAGCTCCTGCTTGGTCATCCTGAGATCCTGGAGCAGAAAAAACAGCTGTAAACATCTGGGAGCATTATATTTATCCTGTTAAGAAGAACAGCCAAGGCTGCCAACGTGTTTTACCACTGGTTCCTGACATGCATTACACATCCTTACATGCAACCTGCCAGAGGATGGAAGCAGATTCTTACCTTTATGACTCTGGAAAATTCCTCCACTGTGTCCTCCAAATGTTTTAACTTCAGGCTTTTCTGACATAACCAAACAGAAACAGCATGTGAAGCTCAGGATGAAAACAGAGACAGTGGTGTTTGTGGAAACCCTGATTCCTCATTTACTCTGTGGTGAAAAACGCTCTCACCTGATGGATAACTTCCTCCCTCTGCTGCAGCGTTAAATTAACATCCTCCATTTCATTCTGAGGAAACACAGCAGGCGATCAAACAGGAGACGGCAGATGGTTGCCAGTCACATGGGCCATTTCATGTCAATTCACAGAATGTTTTAAAACTAATACTACAAAGTTTTATGGCTTTGTTAATACTTGTGCATCAAAAGCAATAATTATACACTGAAAAATCCTCTATGCCACAAACATTATGACGCCTTACTGCCAGTTGTGCAGATTCAGGTGAATCAAACCTAAAGTATATGCCTTCATTAGTCAACAAATCTAAGGATCCAAAGGCCACTTGGTTCCCTGGCAGCTCAGCAGAGACTGTTTGACATGCAAATACACACCAACGGTGTCATTTTTATTATATTATTTTGGAGGTTTCTGTGTAGATTTTAAATGCCTGTAAGGAAAACTTTGGAAGACCAAGAATTCCCAAACAGATCTCTTGTTCTAAAAGTCATAGATGTACCCTTAAATGGCTGAATTCTACCAGCCAGTGAAACTGAAGATGCTGTGTGGCTGACAAACACTGGTGAGGCCGCCCGAAAGACCACTAACTGGACTCCTCTGTGCAGAAACCACTGTGATACCTCAAGGGTTCGAAGTGCATCCCTGAGCTTGCTCAGCATCATCTTGTCCTGGTCTCTCTCCTGCTCTAAGCTTTTTATCTAAAAGGGGGCAAAGCAAATTCAAAAGCGGAAAGAGTTTACAAATGTCTGGACTCCCTATAAGCATGTGCCACTCAGCTGGTAAACTAGCTCATCAGCTCAACTGACTGCAGCTCCAATTCCACGGCATGCATCACCACAGTATTACCAGAGCTGTTCTGGGAAAGGCAAAGGACTCCTCTACCTGTGCAGCTAGTCCCTTGTTTTGTTCCTTCATCTTGATGGATTCCAGTTCCTGCACAACAAAAGAAGCAGCACAAATGTGATCTGAGCACCAATACTACTGAGAGGAGCATCTGCAAAGAAACTTCATCTGTAGGGGGATGAGACTCCTGCCACGCACCAAATCCCGAAGCTTTATCTCCCTGCATCTCTTAACTTCGGCGTCCTCAGCTAGGAGGGAGCCACAGGGCTCTGCTTCCTCCTCCTCAGCTTCACTGACAATCTTCTCCAGGCTGCAGACGCATTAACGCATAGTTAGAAGAAAGCGTCAGCAGCTCAAACTAAAAATGAAGCTGAGGGTGAGGGATAAAGAAGGAAGAACACGCAGATGACCCTGTTACAACAGCTCACTGCAGCCTACTTTTTCACTTGTTTTTTTAAGTCGGCGTTCTCCGACCGCAGCGTCGCCATGTCATCATCTGCCACGTCCAGCCAATGCCTCATCTCAGCGTTCAGCCCCCTCAGCTGACTCTGGCTGTAATCCAGCTCGGCTATTTTCTCCAGCATCTCCTCCACCGATCTACACAGAAACACAGAACCAAAACAGTCCACATGGTTCAGCGGAAACTTTTTTTTGTTTGTTGGTGAGATTGCTAGTAATCACTCACATATTTTCAATTGTGGCATCCATCCTTCCAGCTGACTCCCACCTTGAGCTTTAGCTCAGAACAGATTCACAGAAACTGAACAAAAAGAAGAGGCACACAGTTTTTAGGATAAGCACTCTGTCTTTCCTTAAACAAACCTTAATTCTTTCTTTTTTTAATAATTGACAGTGCTTTCGGTTTAGGATTCTCAATGTAAATATTCATGATTTTGAACTAGACAGGCAATTTATGTATTTAGCTAATCCACAGTCACGTTAAACGTTTGGACATAGACAGTGTTTTTCAAAAGCCATTCATGGTAAAGAGGGCTTCCTTTTTCTTTGCCTAAACTTTATCAACATCCTTTGTCAAGGAACCACTTTTCACATTACACCATGAAATGACTAATTTAGAGGCCTCTTTTCTCAAGGATTATCAGTCCATTGCAGCTGAAATGGACTTAATGACCTACAGAACTTTGATCTGCTGAAGTAATTAATAGATTATAACATAATAGCCACACCTGTCTATGAAAATGCCAGTAATAATTTCACTGAACTACTTTGGGTTCCCTGAAAAAAAATCCCTTAGCTAAGTAAGATAGCCAAATTCTTTACTGCGATTTTCAGACCATACTAAGTATACAAATTAATTCAACTAATTAACTAAGACAGCAGTTATGTCAACTAGTATGACTACATATATGAGCTACAAAACAATGAAAAGAATATATAGCTGCTTTAAAAATAATAATAATGCAAAATGAGCTAATTATGGGTGTCAAACTAATGCTAAGAGCAAAGTTGCTAACTGTAAATAAGCCAATTTAAAAAATGTAAAGGCACACCCAAACAGTCAGTCTGATAAAAAAAAGATAAATACAAAAAGATAAATATTTGAACCTGTTGAACACATTGAAAAAATAAAAGAGGAGCAGGAGATATTTGTTGAGCTTTCATATGCTAGGGATTAGGCTAAACGGCTTTCAACAGTTAGCATCCGCCATGTTTGACAAATTCAAGTTCATCTTTGGTTCCGTTTTCACTTCTAGTTATTTCTGAAATAATAATGTAATTAATGTAATCAATGAAACTGCTAACAGCTATAAGAGCTACAATTAAAAGTCCTTACCGGCCAGATGTTTCCAGACTTAGCTTTAGCCGCTACATCGACGCTGGGCATGTTGCACCTGTTGGCTAGCTGGGGTGAAGGAGGAGAATGGGTAATTTCTTCTTTTTACAACAAATTCCGAAAAATGTTTTGTTGTATTTCGACAGCCCCCAAATATGACACTTACTGAACTGAGTCTTTTGGAGTCAGACATACGCAGTGAGTATCAGTATACATAGTATTACTTCAATAAATACTTCCTACTGTAACAAATTATAAACTGAATCTATTTCAGGCTAAAAGCCATGTCTGCATGTCTGTTACATGTTAGACATACATCCGTGTGTCTAAATCAGGCTGTAATTAATCTAAAATCCATTATTTTTGTTGTATTTTTCTTGGCAGAATTGTTTTACATTTACACTTTGGATGTGCAGTAACAAAAACTTGATTTCAGGTTAGTCCATTAGTGGCAACATGATAACTTCAGAAATCCTTCAATTTTTCCAAAATATGTACTTTTTCCAGAAGCCAATCATTTGAAAATTTGATAAAGTTCTCATTTCCTACTAAGGTCAGTACTATTAAATAAAAACCTTTACTTTCCTTGTATTTAATAATCCTTTCATAGCTCTATGAAACCTTTGTGAGATACGGAAGGAAATCAGCAGGGATACAAGTCAGATCAGATATGGGTGTTCAAACAATCTGAACATCAGAAAATGTTTCCAATCACACATAAAATTATGACAGAACACGGCTTCCAACACAACAGTTTTCAAAATATAAATACACAATAAATGAAAGAAAAGGTATCTCCCTTCAAGTAGTTTATTAAGACACTTTGAAATGGCAAATCCCAACACCACAAATAATGTCAAACATCTTAAACAAACAATTAATTCTTACATAATCAATGCAACATATGTTTTGGCTGTTCTGTATCTTTAACAATATGCCCCCTCCCCCAAATAGTAATTTGTCTCCATGAAAAAAATTATATCAAGAAAGATCTAAACTAAAAAAAGGACTTGTGAGGTCATTAACGTCCAGTTGGCATCAAGTCAAGACATCCTAGCGTTGTCCCCTGTCTAAATTTCATTCTAATAAAAGCAGGCAGCATCATCTCAAAACATTGTAAACAGGTACGTTTTTTTAGAAAAACATTTTGTGTTCTCTTTGGGTGTTTTTTTTGTATACCATGAAGACAGGTTTATTTCTACAATCAGTAAACAAAGGTGAAACAGGAACAAAATAATACAAACAATGTAGGCAGCCTGCTTACAAACCAGAGCGATGTGTATTTTAAATACTGTAATTACCAGACTATCAACAACAGGTGAAGTGAAACATGGGACTCTCTGCTTAAGGCGTGCAGACGGGACTGACTGATGGCTTTACCCGACACAACAAACATCCAAAGAAAAGCAAAGGGTAAGAAACTCAGATGCAGCTCAGGAGCTCATGTAAACAAGGGAAAAACATAGAGATCCTAGCTGGAAATACACAACAGCCAGTAAGACGCTCACAATGACTTTATGTGCCCGTGGTCTTCAGGTCCACATCCAAATAGACGTGTCCAGTCCATCTGCCCCAAGAGCTTGTGTCAGGGACTTTAAAACTACATTTTTTTGCATTCTTTCATCATCTCTAAAATACATTCTTATTTTAAACTTATCTTCAGTGCTCAGTATCCACATGAAACTTTGTTCATTATAATAACAATAACAATGAATATTCTGAGGCCAGCCTCAATCAGAAGGACAAGATCATAATACCTTCACAACAACCCATTCATTTCCCTATTCTGCACTGCAAAACGCCACAGGGGACACGGGCAGACAACCACATCGGTTAACATCTAAACAACCCCACCGTCCCTGCACCATCCCTGCACCATCCCATCCAAAGCTACATTTTCTTCCTCTCTGCTGCTCCCGAAAACATTAACCGCCACAGCTAGAGCAAGCACTGAAGAGCCCGGAGGGGCCTCCTGTTACCGGGAGGGCTCCAGCGATCCAGTGACCTGGAAGGTTAGGCCGTCTCCGGGCAGCGGGGACGGGATGAGCGGGCAGAGCCAGCAGATGTACCAGCGGAGCCCCAGCGTGTGGCGCAGGTTCCCCAGGAGTCCCAGGTGGTAGGGGCGGCGGGACGAGTACCACTCCCGGGTGGTCTGACCCCGAAACAACAGGAAGAGATGGAAGAAGAAGAAGGCGGACACGAGGAGGAAACCCACCACGCATGTGTCAGCGATGAAAGCAAAGGCGAAGGCACGAGCCGAGACCTGGCCTGGAGACACAGGAGGAAGAGGAGGTACAGAGAGTATTTCTGAGATTCTGCCTATTAACGAAGAGTTAATGTTTAATGACATGCAGCATTTTTAAGAAAGTGGTGGAATGTTGTAATACAAAGCCTCTAAATTATTGATATAATTCAAAGTAGGTCAGCCTTAGGAGTGCAAATGACAAAGATAACTGCCTACCACTTAATTCCTGTCAAGGAATACAATGTGGCTATTCATAGTGATTAAAATGAGTAATAATTAAACGTATCCAAACGCAAACAGCAGACTTTGCAAACAGACAGCTATCAAGGAAAATATATATATTTTGCTGATATAAAGACGTTCATGAGAGAGAGCAAAAATGTCTCACAAAGTCAAGTTCATAAGAGAGAAAAAAACAGCATGTGTTCATTAACGTTCATTCATTGTCCATACCTGAAACAAGCATGATCCAGGGAATGAGGAGCAGCAGGACGCTGTGCAGGGTCACACCCTCCTTCAGGATGACGATGAACACCTCTGCGTTCATCAGCATGGCGTACAGCAGCCCCGACCACATGAACAGCAGGCAGCTCAGGAAGAAGCGGTAGTTCCGGAAGCCCACGCACTGGCCGAAAAAGACGCAGTGGTGGTCCCGCCGCAGTACGCACACCTTACAGTCGTAGCAGTGGGAGCAGCGTGGAGGAGTGTGCGTCTCACACGTGTAACAGTACCTGTTAGGGGAAGAGGCCGCTGTTCAGGGAGAGGTCGCAAAAACAAGACTGCTCAGCATTAAGAATAAATGTTCGTCGTTTTTCTGGTAGTTTCATCCAGTTGTTATCACATGGAGCAATGGAAATATTTTCAGATAGGGCGACAGTGATTATACTGATTAGGACAATGACTCTCTCATCACTGTACTATATTATTGCCAATTGGAATCTGAAATATCTATTTAATACTCAGTAGAAATGTCTGTTTCTGGAATTAATGTTTATATTTATGATCTGAAATTATGAAAAAAGAAATAAATCAAAGGATTGAAATCGGAAAACTGGTCTAAACCATGACAATGAGCTTGTAAGTATGCAATGCTGTGAAAATGTTGAGTTCCAGTGTGACAAACCCATTAAGGTGTGTTCCAGGCCAACAAAGGGCGGTTTGCTCACCTCCACCCCTGGCCCAAGCCATCTCCACCCAGGAACACGCCTTTGATACTGGGGCTGGTCTTTACGAAGAGCAGGGCGTTCCAGCAGATGTTCCCCAGCATGAAATACTGTGCCAGCAGGTGGATCAACTTCCACCAGGAGGACCACTCCGTCTTCTTTTGCTCCGCCTCCAGCGGTGCTTCGACGAGCACCAGGTAGCTCACCTCCCCAGTTATGGAGAAAACCAGGAAAGTGTTGAGGACGACGGGGAGCTGGTGGCACAGCTTCTCGGCCCTACAAAATACTTTGGCGGCAAAGCTCGTCATTTTTTGGACTCGTATACCTCTATTTGGCGCTTGAATTGCAATTAATTTGGTACCGTGGTGTAGAAGGAGTTATTTTGCAGACGCACAGTGGCTAGCTTGATTGGGTAACTAGCCAAACAAATAGTCAGTTTACCACGTGGGTTTAAAATCAATCGTACAAATTATAATACTCCATAAGTACTTCAAACAATCGAATGTCATATATAGGTTTAATGACACCTGAAATTCTCTCTCAACGAGAGGCTCGACCTACCGAACCATTTACGAGTCACGCCCACCATTTGGTTCTCTGCGATAATACTTCCGCAGAGCAACAATACTAAATGGTTCCGCTGTTTACATTAAATTGACCATGAATGCAGATTTGAAACCTTGCAGATCAATGCAGATCATTTTAAACCTTTTACTTATTCAGTTTAGACTATTGACAATTCCTTTTTTAATGTTTTTTTCCCACCTACACCAATGCCTTTTGATGCATCTGCATACATCCCACTCCAGTCAGCACCAACCCATTTTAATTAAACTATGAGGTGTTTATTACCTCGTTTACTTTTTGCTTTAAATAGAATGAGAAAATACAACCATCCAAATGTTGTGCCAGTCCTGGTCTAAAGGAGTTACCAAATAAATGAGGTTCCTTTTGTAAATTGTATTGAGTAAGAATTAAAATTGATCTGAGCGGTATTTAGGTGCCATGTTATCAGTGTGACTCTGTTATCTCAAATTGCAAAGATATACATGGCCCAAGAAATATTTGGTGATGATTAAAGAAAGGATGTCACATATATGAACCCTTTGTTACTGTATTTATGTCAGAACTGGTAGCATGTATGTGGTCCCTCCCCCTTCTAATCTTTAATCCCTGTTAATCTCAGCATTAAATGAAAGCTGGTAGTCATGGCTGTGCCGCCAGAGAATTTGCTGTCCTTTAGCCATCTGACCAACGCAAAACCAAACACTTTTATGAAAAAACAAGAACATTATGTACCGAGGAGGTAAGAAACTTAATATGGCTATAGAGGTAGGACGTAACACGTGAGTAATTTCCTGCTTTTAAAATTGCAGAGGCATTACAGAATGATTTTGCGGGAACAGTTATTTCAGTAATGTGGTACCATAAAGGCTTTGGTACAACATGGTTCTAAAAAGGAATATGTTGTGTTTTTATTCCATTTAACTGTAAATTACCGTAAAACCCCGCAGACCATTGTCTGAAGATAATTGCATGTTTTCTCTGTAGTAGAGAGCTGCAGCTTCAGCAGCAGTGGCTGGAGCTGAAGGACCGAGAGCGTGTCGCCCAACAGCACAACAGACAGCTTCTGCAGCAGTTTGAGAGGGCCCAGGAGTCCCTGAGAGACATGCTGGCCCGCAATGCCGCCATGAAAACCATTCGGGTGCATAGACACACGGAAAATACATGCTGCAAACTGGAAAATTAAACAAACCAACTCAGGAGTTGATGTTCCTCCATCTGGTTCTGTATACAGATGGAGTATGAGAGATATCTGGAGGAGAACACCCCTCGCTGGCAGCAGCAATTCCAGGAGAAGAGACAGGCGGCTCAGAAAAAGGTACGACCACTGCACCGAATCTAGAAGCTATTCGAACTCTTCCAAAATGACAAATACAAAGATAAATCAAACAGGTAGTTTCATTGCATCAGTCCACCTTCAATGTAGTCAAACATTGTACATACATACATTGTTTCTATTAGCACAATCTTCTCCAGAAGATAAAACCCCCATTAATTTCTGGTGATCCATCATTCACATTTCTGTGTGCATCCTATCAACAGAAAATGGAAAACTATTTGAGGTCATATAAGACAGAAGAAGAAGATGTATTGCATTCTGCATTAAATGGGTCTCTACTTTCACAAGGTTTGTTCTCCTCTGCCATTTTACAGCCCACTGAACCAACTTTATTCCTCAGTATTGATGCTGTGCTCCAATTCAACATGCCATCTCCTATCTGATATGAATGTTTTTTTACAGGTCTTCCCACAGGGACACAAAAAAAAGTTGCTCCACACTCATTTTCCATGCACGAGTTATCTGATCACAACCCAGATGTCTCTTCCCAGCATCCCCTTGTACAGTCCTCCTGGTTAACCCAAACTCAGACCCCGATTGGTAGATTTCCTATGAGAGCGCCTGCTATGCCCCAGAGCTCCCCTTTTCTCCCTGCAGCCAACTTCCCACATCTTCACCCATATATGCCCCCCCACCCTGCCTTCATGCCCGGTCCTCATCACCCACAGCCCAGGCAGGACTGGGCTCCCCCACTGCCCAGCCACCCCTGGCCCTGGGGGTCTGGGATCCCTCCAGAGTCCTGGGACCAGTTCTACAACGAGGAGCCTCCTCTTGAACCCAGGGTCTCGCAAACTGGGAGGGAGGAATATGAGCCCGGTAGAGCACTGAGCTCAAAGAGGGAGAGTGGCGGTAGAAGGGACAGCAGTGGATTGTCCCAGGAGCTGGACGTCAAACCAGGTGGGAAGAGAAAGAAAAGTACAAATCTCCCCCCTGACATGTGTTTGTGGCTGTTGCATGCTAACCTTTGTGCATGATCGCACTCTGTATGCAGTTCGTCTTCCCAGCGGTCACACAGAGAGCAGTGAGAGTGGCAGAGATTCCAGCCTGACCTGCAGAGAGAGGAGAAAAAAGGAGAAAAGAGGGAAAACGCAGCATTCCTCCTCTGACAGGGAAAGACATGGCTCCAAGGAGTAAGAGACCCCCCCCGAATGATTTAACTTTGGCATCTGTGCTGTACGAAGTCTTTTCCAGTGCTCAATATCCAAAACCACCCTTTGTGTTCATTTGTCAACAATTCTGGCCTCTTTGAGTTTAGAAGGTGCCACCACAAATTAAATATACATTAAAGAATGTATGATTTTAAATAGTGGTGTTCAGCAGACAAGAACAGGGCTCACTTCAGCCAGTGGAGGACGCATGTCTTCACACATTGTTTAATTAAAAGGTGTAAGGGTTCACATTCATGTTCATATTCAGCTCTCCCTCTGTCAGGTCATCCAGGACTTCGAGTGAAATCATCATCGCATCTGCCGCAGTGGCCAAAAGTTCAGAGAGAGAGACCTCATCTGAGGCTGGCAGCACCAAAAGCAGCAGGAAGCCCAAAAGAGGTGGGGGGCTTTTAGTTGAATCTCCAATACCTGAGTCGGGGGCAAACCAACAAAGCAAGGTGAAGGAAGATGATTCAGAACGTCACAATCCAGAGAGTCGGTCTGACTCTGAAAGTCCCGGAGAAAAAGAAAAGGTGAGGGATCAGAGCCATGCTGACGAACCAGAGACATGTGGAGTGGAGGAGAAACCAGGAAGTGAGAGCACAAGAGCTGGAAATGGAGTTAAAGATGAAAGAGGAAAGCAGGAGAGCAGCAGCTGTGAGCAAAGCAGCCCAGAGGAAGAGGAGGAGGGAGAAGGCCCTAAAAATCAGAGAGATGAAGATGAGAAAGACAACAGCCATAGAAATGAAAAAGACAGCGATGTGGAAGATAAGGAGAAAGAGGTTTCTGATGGAAAGAATACAACAGAGGAAGAAGAAGGAGAGACAGCAGAAGAGGATGAAGAGGACGAGGAACAGTCAAAAAGTTCGAAAAATGAAGAAAGTGAGAAGACAAAACAGATTTCCGATTCCTCTCAGGATGAAGAGGAGAGCCAAAGCATTGAGGACAAGAGAGGATCTAATGAGGAAGAAGATGGGGAGGATGAGAAGGAAAAGGACCACAAAGGCCAAAAAGAGGACCGAGATTCAGACGACAGTATCATCTCACCACAGGAAAAGAGGTGTGAGGATGGAGGATTCAAAATAATAATCTTCCTCTAAAAAAATGCCAAGCCAGTCAAAAACAATCCTTCTCTTTTCAGGTCTAGACAGGTGCAGACTATTACTGAGGAAGCTGAGGATGACGATAACCATGAGGAGGAAGATGAGGCAGGATCCTCACCAGACTGTTCGGATGAAGTCAGCGACGGGGAAGAGATTGAAAATCTTCTGGCGCCGCACAGGCAACCAATCGAGACCAAGTGAGTACTCCCGACTTTTCCCTCCTGCTGGCGCACGTCACCCTAAGACTTACTGAGCTTTCCCTTTTTATTTATTAGAGAAAAAGAAGAGACACCTGATAAGAGGCCCAGGGGCTCCAATATGGACATCTTTCAGGTGACGAGTCAGCAGAGTGACTCCGATGAGTTCGATCACTTTTATGACTGAATGTCAGTCCAGAGAAACCTACTTCAAATACATTGCAGATTACTTGAAAGTATTTTGTGTTTCCGTCAAAGACTTGGAGCAGGTAGAAGAGACAAGCAGAACTGGAACCTATGCTATTTCTGCATGGCACAAAATAGACTTTTTTTTGTAGGTTTTTTGTCATCTACAGGCACATGCAGTAAAACAGATTAACACCCTTTCTTTCATTAAAAAAAAAACAGACGTTGAGGAAAAATCTGTACAAATGATGACAATAATTTATTATTGCTCCAGTATTTGAATGATTGATGACACCATAAAGCAGAGGAAAAGTAAATGTACTGGATGTTGTCTGTCTGAAAAATGGCTGTGGTCGACTCAGCCCATTCGTGCCGGCGATGAGGAATTGAGGTCTTGGTTCCCGTCAGATTTTCACCACCTGAACGGCCACGCAGGGGCTCACCCTCTTCCCCTCCTCGCTGCTGCGCTGGATGAGCAGCCGGCTGTAGGTCCCCCCCACCTGGCCTTTGGTCAGCCGTCCAGGGTTCACGCACACGCAGCCCACCACGTCCTGACAGCGGTTCAAGATGTCAAGCACTCATATTTTGGAAAACTTTTCATCTAATCTCTTTGAGGTAGAGGCCAGAACGTTCTGTACCTTCACAAAGTAGCGCAGCTCGGAGGGGGTGATGAGCACGTCCGGGGTGAGCGGCATCTGAGCGAAGCTCTGGAACTTCTCATAATCCATGTTCACCTCCTCCGCCGGCGGGTACAGCGGGTAGTAACTGTGAGTGAGCAGCACGCGGGAGTCGTTAAAGCGGTACTCTCTCAGAACAGAGCGGACAGTGCGGCTGATAAGTCTACCTCCTCTGGATCAGCATGTGCTTCAGGATGCGGGAGAATCTGTCCGAGCCGGTGCCACTGCAACGCAAACACAGCTGGTTTGGAACACAATCAGTGGTAGATTTAGCAAATTATTTAAAAAAAACAAACATTTGCAGCTCCGTTTGCGCTTGGACTAGCTCATGCTGGTTCTTAAAGGCCCCACGGAGCCCCCCACCCCCAGCTGCACTCGTCCTCACCAGCTGATCTCCTCGGCACCCATGTGGAACAAGATGTCGGTGGACGTCACGCCAAAGGTCACGCCATCCATCAGCAGGGTGCACGGGTCGGGAGCCAGGGTGACACGCTGGAGTGCAGCGACAGAAAGGATCGGGTTAACGCGGCGGTGTGGCATTCGCGTGACCGTCGCGCTGCTCTAGGACAGGAGACCCGGGGCCCGAAACACGCGCTCACAAAATGTTGCACACACGAGCACATCGTTCACACGCACACACACATCCGACCGGACCTGGTCCTTGCTGAGGTGCGGCAGGATGAAGGGGGGCTGCGGGTAGATGAAGTGGTGGTGGATGTCTCTCTGGGACGGCACAAACACCAAGTGACAGCCCACGCTGTGAAAGGAAAAGCTCATCTTTACAAAGTCCAGGCCTTCTCATTCACTATGTTACTGTGGAAATAAAATGATTTCTGCTCTTATGTTAGAGATAATAAAAACAAAAAAATCTAATAAATATGCCAATCAATGCTAAAAAACTCTTTCATCATGTATATTTATTTATATCAATATTTTGTTCCTTCTTTCCCACCTTATTTTTGAATAAAATGTGTTTTTTTTTTCTAATTTCATTTTTCATTGTGCTTTTTTTTTATTTGACAAAAGTGTAAAAAACAGTTTTAAAAAAAAAACTTAGTCTGCACAAACTGAGCTTGGTAGTTATTGTGTAGTTTAAGCACATAAACAGGCAGTTACAAAGACAGTCCTTTTCATTCTCTTTAACATCTCATTCTAGCTGACAAACAAGTCTAGGATTGTGGGGGGAAAAAACATAAGACACAAACCTTTTGGTGCCATCCACAATGCTTTCAATGCATCGAGAGAAAATGGCCCCGAACGTCTCTGTCACCTTAGCTTTCTGTGTGAGAAGCCGATGGACACCGACATGATCACTCACAAGCCTTAATCCTACAACTGTAGGTTCACATTTTACTGTTAAACACAAAACATCACATTGACCAGCAGAGGAAAACGTCCATTTCACACCAACCTCGATCTGCTCGTGTTTGGAATCCACAAACGGACCCAGCTGGAGAAGAAAGGCGACAGAGAATCAGAAGTCGGTTTTGGTTTGGACTGTGAACAGAGAAGCATTCAGGAGCTTTTTTTGAACAAATGTACCAGCAGACAAACATCCGGACGATCTCTGTTAATGACACTGATGAGATCCAAGAGGGGGTCGAAGGTCAAGCTGTCAGAGGGGGCGTATGGCCCACAGGCCACCAGCACGTTCAGGGGCTCTGCTGCTGCTGCAGGAGGAGACCAGTGTGCAGGGATATGGTTACATTTCTGCTCACACGCTCTTCAAGAAGCTCGCAACGATAATTATTATCATTAAATATAAACCAATATGGCTCCTCACCTTCATCAGGCTCCATTGTTGGGGTGTAAAAAGGAAGGGGAACTCCCTAATTAAAGAGAAAAGTATTATCCAAAAACCCCTTACAGCCTCAATTTCAAAAGGTGTAATTAAGATGTCACTGAAGTGGTAGCTGACCTCATAAAGTTTGGAAGCCACAAGTTTTTTTCCAGTAGTGTTCATCCCCTCCATCACTACCACCTGGACAAAGACGGTTTACAAGATCAGCACTTTGGAGCACAAGGCAGAAGCGAACAGTAGATCTGGACCAAATACGCAGCACCGTCTGCAGTTATGCTTGATTTTTTTTTTAATCCAGTGTCAGAGCTCTCGGTCAGACATTGGGTTAGTCTCAAGCCCAAGTCCTTGGCATGCTCTGTTACTCTTGGTGGCTATATAACCTGCAGCACACTGACCTCAGCGCACAGGCAAAGGAGAAACCACCGCGGCGCGTCTTTAACAGCCCACCCGAAAGAGGAGAACGAGACGGCTGTTTCTATGATGAAACTTTCAGAACACACACTTTTCTGACCCGAGTCATCGGACTGGGTTGTTTCGTTCAGCTCACCTGACCAGGAAAGAGGGAATACTCTTTAAGCTCGGACAGGTCGACGGAAACTTGCTGACCACCTTGTTCTGGTCCCGCCTCCAACAGAACGGACTGTGCGTTCAGTTTGCCGTTGCTGTCACAGCACACCTGACCCAACACGGTTATCCTGTCCTGGAGGGGGGCGGCGCATAGAAAAGGATTTAAAACTGCAGTGCTCCACATAAACATGCTCTTTTTAACAAAGAGGGTAACATCAGAGCTGGCAGCTAAACCCGTGACTTGTACAGCAAGAGAGGGAAGAGTTTTGGGATATAATTACTATCGTTTAACACTTTAGCTGTAACGGTTCAGTACCTGAGCGGGAAGAGAGACGGGGGAGAACTCTTCAATGCTGAACTGAGACCTGAGGCTTTCTCCCAGCTCCTCAATCTTCTCCGTCAACACTGAAGAAAAATGTATATAAAGACTTCAACCAAGACGTTTCACTGCTTTGAAGGTATTCTGCACTTAAGGCTTTTTATTTTTTACAGAAACTAAATGAGTATCTGACAAAAGAGTCTCTGTGATGAGAATGATTGGAACCTACCATTTCGAATGTCTCGTAGCCTTTGGAACATGAATTTGTAGCTGCAGCGCAGAGAGTCTTCAGGTCCCTCCAGGAGCTCAAGCTGGACGCCTGCACCAGGATCCTTCCTGCCTGCCCATCGGGTGCCCTGCACAGCTCCAAACGTGGCCACCACTTCCCCTTTTGCTCCACGTTGGTTGTACTTCTGTGAGGGCGTTGCGCTTTAAAAAACATGGGGAGAGGGGCAAGTGAGTCACAGAGATAACGGCCGACAATCATTTCTCCCTGTGGCCCCCAGTCACACACACTAATTTTCTACAAAGAGCTT
The DNA here is from genome assembly GCA_907169785.1 of Menidia menidia. Classification (NCBI taxonomy): domain Eukaryota; kingdom Metazoa; phylum Chordata; class Actinopteri; order Atheriniformes; family Atherinopsidae; genus Menidia; species Menidia menidia. The sequence continues at coordinate 8,375,387 of CAJRST010036666.1, forward strand.
CCAAGTCAGTCCTAACAACTGTCCCAGATACAGTCGCAGTATCTTACTCTTATCTTAGCTCACTCTTATTTTAGAGTGTCTGATTGGTCTCCACTGTTCAAAAACCATCCTGAGGCAATGGGTTACATTGGTTCTGGACGTACCTGCCAGCTCAGAGGTGCAGCAGTCTGACCTGAAACGTAAAAAGAGAAGGCCCACGGACGCGTTGCGGCACAGTACCTGGGGGAGAAGCTGGCTGGAGACAGCAACAGGCCTGGGCTGGCCAGCAGAGCAGCACTCCTCTTAGACTGAGGATGCTCTGGAGTGGTAAGCGCCCGTTTCTGAGAGCCCTGCGGCCAAATGAACAAGTAGCAAAGCGCAACATTTTTTCAAAATGAACACAAACTACTGCACTCATCCGCAAACGTGTAAAAGAATAAAGAGACATGACTGCTTACCTTGGCTGGGGTAGAGTAGGAGTCAAAGAGATCATCCTCTTCTTCCTCAGCTTTAATTCTGGAGAAAAAAAACTGTCAAGGTCCACTAGACATCGATCACACCAAAGAAAACACACATTCAGACAGAGGCACAGCTTGACAGCTGAATGTGGAATTTTGCTGTAAAGGATACAAATCCTGCACCATGTACATGTCTCTGGTTCTGTTATGCCCTTCTTCTTTCTTGTAACTTGGTTTAGACTTGTTCTTCTTGTGTGATAACTGTAAAGAAAGTCCAGTCTTAAGTACAAAAAAAGGTTTACAATGTGTGTTTCATTATTAAGATACAAAACTACAAACTTCACAGGAACTTCAGGAAATAAGAACTTCATATCATGATGTTCTGGCTCATTTCTCAATTGGCAAACCTACTTGGCCAAATTGAACCACTGAAATTCATGGAACAGATGCACAAAAAAACTCAAAAGACAGGATCCTGTAGTTAGGCATGGACACACATCCTTCACCAATTTACATCTTTCTGTTACCTCATGTTCAAATTGCTCCAGGTTCTCTGTTGTGAGTTTAGAAATACTTCTTGTGCTGCTGTAAGCCATCAACTCTGAAACCATGTCTTCTGCCTGCGTCCTAGTACAAATGCAAAGTTCAACCACTGTAGGGCAGAAAAGACAATGGGGAAAAGGGTTCAAATTGGCTTTCGTGTGAATAAATAAGTACAAACAACAAATATACGGCTACAAGATTCAGAATCTTGATAAAGATCCTTTAGTAACAGTAAATAAATATCTAGTGTGAGTGGCATTCTGTACGGTCCAGCTATTAATAACAGTCTGTGCAAATAAAAAACATTATAACCATGCACTTAATTGTGATCAATGACTTCAGAATAGCGTGTTGCTATCACGATTGTTATAAACTTAAATTAAATATAATTGTTACAATTATTTACCTTTGTCGAGGACGGAGTCATCTTGGAATGTAATCCCGAACACTTCCAGTTCGGACTTGAAGAAATCCGTGTTCACAAGAGCCATCGTTTCAGACTGCATTATCTCTGAATTTCAGTTCCTCAGTTCAGTGTAGGACGATCGAACGCTGTAATGCTACTTTGGCTAACGTTAGCTCTTCATGCCAATGTTTACAATCTTATTATTCAAACAACTCAACCCAAAATATTCGCAAGTGTCTTTAAAGAAGCCAGCTGCCGAGATAAAATCCTAATGACACAGTCATTTCATTTTACCGCGAAAAAGTGCTGCTGGTGTTGGCGGCCGGAAGTGACGCACAATACACGCGGCGATTAGCGGAAGTCACGCCTTTGTTTATATGCTCCACAATCAGAAAAATATCTCTCTCTTCAAGTGAGATAATCACAAAGTTAAAATAACCTAGGTTTTAAAGAATATATATAAGTAAAACTAGTTATATATATTTTAATGATTCTCTTTGCCATGTTTGTTCACTCTCTCTTGGCCTTAACTACACTTTAAGTATTTTTTTATGTGTTTTCTATCTATCAGATGTTCTGTTTCAGTTGGAAATCATTGACCTGATAAATCACATGCACAAAACAGTGAAATTGAAATGGTTCTTTATGAAGATGTGAGACAGAAAAGTACATTTGTTAAAATGTTTAGGTTTTAATTTCTTGAAATGACTTAATAACAGTTTAAAAATTGGCATTCAGTTGTTGTGACTATGACCTGTCCAGAGTGTACCCTGTCTCTTGTCCAATGTCAGCTGGAATAGGTTCCTGCCCCCCCTTATAGGAATAAGCGGTATTTACAATGGATGGATGTTATGACTACTAAAATACCAATAATCAATCTGTTTCAGGTGAACTGATTTCCCTGTTGTGTGGGTAAAACAGTAAAACAATGGGTAACATTGTACTCTATAGATGACTGTTTAATACTCAACTAAGTGAAGCAAGTGTAAGTGAATTACGAATATGAATCAAAGATTTAACAGTTCTTTCTCTATAACACACATACTCAGATTTCTGTTCTGGTGGGATCATGACAATCAGGATGTCCCTCCATCTGCCAAAACAAAGCAGTGTTGTAAACTTCAGTCATAAACCTGTTGTGCGGCGCATACTAATGTAAAGCGCATCCCTCACTTACCTGAGCATAGTAGCACCTGGACCTTGGGAAGAATTTCCATGATGTCACTTTCCATAACGATTCCCTGAGGGAGCCTGACAATTCATGTGTGTCATGCACCTAACCAACACAAAAGTAATGCATATAATATATTATATTATATTATATTATATTATATTATATTATATTATATTATGTCAGACCTTCATGCGGTTCAAACAAGCATTTCTGAAGTCCATGTTAGTGCTGCTGCTCACTATACTGATGGTGGAGCTGATGATCATTTCAATTGATGAATACACCTTCTCTTGTTGCTAACAAAAAAAGCACACAAATACTCATAAAATAATTTCAGTTACAATGAAGATTCTTTTGTTTGGTTTTCATCTACCCGACATATATCGAAAGTACTGTGTATTTAGACTCGTTAAGGCTAAATATGCAGCCAATTTGTGATTATTAAAAAGTGCCAGTTTTCACCTACTAAAAGCTGCAATCTCACCATATTGGAAGTTTTTTTTATACTTGTACCCCGTTTAAAAGCAGTGTGTGTTGGTGTGAGTTTATGGGTCTCAGTCTTACCTTTTTTCTCCGATTTTGGGCTTTCAGCGTGTTCCACAGTTCAAACTGCAGGGCTGCTGTGACGGCACGCCTGTTGTTGCAGAGAATGTCCTCCAGGTGTTGCTCTATCAACACCTCTGTAGCTGTGGGACAATCAGACACATTAGTTACCTTCTGGAACTGAAACCCTGCTGAAAGTCTGACTTTGGTTACGGAAACAATGTGGAGCCTAAATTGTATTCAACCCAGAGTTTTGACCCGCAGTGGTGTCTCACCCAACAGATCAGAAAGCTGGCAGGTGAAGGGATCATTATGCTGTAAGAAGAGGAAAAGTACGAGACTCTGCTGAACTGGCGCTGGAGCTCGGCTGGATTCAAGCTCTGGGTATTCCCAGCTGTCTTCTTCTACTGTGTATTCTGTACCGCAGCTGCGTTTAAGATCTGCAGCGGATGCTGAAACATTCAGAAATAAACATGTGAAATATGATCATCATTAAGCACGCTGACTCCTGGACACCCTTCAACAGGAAGGTTGGCCGCTCAATCAATCTTCTTAACTATAAATCTACCCGGTGTGTTCACAGGGGCATCCTTGTAAAGGAAAAAGTGATGCATTGTGTGTATGAAGGACAGAAAAAGTACTGACTGGGATGACTGAGAAGAAACGGATGACCAATCCATATGTAGCTGAGAAAAGACTAATCAAGTCTACACTTGAATGAGGGGACATTCACTGGGCTGTGGCAACAAGGTTTACTGTGACACGCCTTTGGGATGGTCGAATCACTCATTCCAGTTTCTTGTTGTTTTTATTTCCTAAATTTAAGCGTTTTTACAACAAATAAGATACCAACATTAAACCATTATGCCTCCCTTTTTGGACTAAATAAAATGCTATTTTTTAAAAAGTGACGGATCATCTTTCTGTTAGTCAGACAGAAGCTGTAAGAATGAAAGGTACAGTAAACAGTTACAAGCCATTAATGTAGGATTGTGATTCACATTACAATCACGAAAAAATCTATATTATGTTAGAGCCCTTTCTGAGAAACTATCTGCTTTCTTGCTTTTCAAGATGTAAAAACTGATCGAAGTATACTGAAAAATCTACTAAAAATCTACTCTAAGTTTGGACTAAATCGTCTTATCAAGTTGGATTTTCTTAAATCAGCAGTGAAAATGGGATTAGGGAAGAAAAATGAGGTAATTCAGCTGTAAATGTAAAAAAAAAACTTGTTTTCCAACAGCCTACACCACTGACTTTTATGAGTAATTTTTTGGTTGTAATTTTGAATGACAAGGTCTAGAAATTTGTAGAGAATGCAGAAAAATTGGCTTTCACCCCAGAGATAATTTAAAACAACTGGTATTCCCCCGACTTCCAGTTTATGGTCTGTTCGCTGCTTTATGACAACTACAAAAACAGAAATATGCTTAGACCAACATTGTGAACTTGATGGACTTTTAAGAGATTTCTGTTGTGATGATGATGACCTCATAATTCTTTTAACGCAAAACACTGACTGTTATTTTTGGGTGGAGCCATTTTTGACCGTGGCTTTAAACATAAAGCTGATTATTTTCCAATATCCATGTAAAACTCCTAATATTTCAAATGTTGTCATTTATTTTTGAGAAATCATGTGGGACGGAAGTGCTGATCATCTTCACATGAACATAATTTACATGTGACAGATGCTCAGACTGCTGAGAAAATCATCTCAGGCCCTTTGTTAGTGGTACCCACACAAAAAGCCTGTAGACAACTCTTTTCAACTGTCTAATTCCAGTCTCCCGGTTGTTTGGTTTCCCTCTGATTTAATGATGTGCGTGTGGAATCCATTACATTTTTCCCCTGCAGCTTGAGATCTGTACACTCTTCCTTACAAACATAAACATGTGCTCTAATTCAACCCTCATCAACTCAGACCCTGTGGAAAACAGGGTCTGAGAGAAAACAAAGTTTGTGTCTTAATAGTTACACAAAGAATTTTAACAACAGAGGATTACATTTCCTGGATGTCAAACTAATCCTAGCCTTAATTTCCACCCTTTTTATTGGAAAACTATCCCCTGTGGCTAAAGACCTACAATGTATCTTTGCCATCAAGTACGTGTTGTTCTCAGTGGTGGTTGTTGTTTACCTTTGAAAGAAGAGCAGTATACTCTGTCCAGACCAAGTAGTTGACAGTCAAGAGCAACAGGAAGGGCTTGCAAAAAGCCAGATGGCCCTGGCACTGGAATATTACTCGGGCTGTATACCAACACCTGGAAACACGTCAGGTCAAGGATCCCTAATTCAAGTCAGATGCCCCAAACGTTTTAGTCAAAGAACAGCAGAAGAACTCTAGAGTCCTAACTGGATGCCTGAGCACCCGTCCCCCCACACTCAGTGCCTGTTTAAGACTGCTTATGTGATTTCTGTGATTCTTTGGGTTGTTCTAATCCTAGTGGCTGGAAGGTGAGACCAGGAATGCGGACCAAGCAGCACATAAAGAGTAAAAAGCATGTGGGATAGCCGAGACAACCCCATAGTCAACGGGCTTTCTGACGTCTGACCCCCACCTCACGCTGTGATTGGACAGCTGTGCGGGGGCCACAATGTATTCGAGGTTTGAACTCTATGTGCAGAACTTTACTGTATAAAACCTCTTTACTTCTTTCTCTGTGATGGCCAGCTGTTCGCTCCAGGAGTGACGCTGTTGGGAACAGTCACAAACACATCTGGCTGTTAATAAGGTCAGACGGGATGTTTCTCAAACTATTTTTTTCCAAGCAGAACCTGTCAACAACAGTTAGACATGACCATGAACCAAAATAGTTGACTGTCTTCTCTTGGGATGGAATCTTAAGGGAGAAATCAACCAATTTCTGGCAGAGGGCCGTGGCCTCAGATGCAGAGGTGTCCACTCATCTCTGCTTTTTAAACCAGTGCACCGGAAGTCACTTCAGGCTAAAACAACTACAAAATCCCATCTGTACAAACCAGCACAAATCTGGAATCCACTTCTGATCTATACCCAAATACTCTGCTGTGTACATCTCCATCACAATTACTGTATGCCAAAACCACAAACAAACAAAAGGATATCTGGACGCGTGTCAGCTCGGTGGGCAGATTGGGGTACTGCAACAGGCAGGGGCTCAGGAGTGACACAAACTGGATACTGAGCTCCCCGAACAAGCCTTGATCCATGGCTTGGGGTGGGATGCTGAGAGGCAGTCTGGATCCGATGACATGATGTGCCCCCTGACACCAAGAACTATTCCTCACACACTGTGGAAGCCTTTGAATGAAACAAAATATGTTTCTGTATGCATACCTCTAGTACATGAATACATTAGGAGACTCTTTAGAGTATATAGTCAATTTGGATCCATATTCACAGTAAAATGGAATTACTGTGCAGAATGAGACACATCCAGGATGACAGATGCTTGGAATACTTGTAGAATAATACTTTTGACCTTGACTCTGCAAAGTAAAGAAAAATGACATCAACACTTAATAGAATCATATGCTGATAATTCCAGGGGTTAGATCATTTTATGAACAACATCTGCATTTTAGACTGTAAGGTTGGATGTTGTCTTTATACGGTATTCTAGCATTATAAAACAAAGATAACAACCCAAAATATGGTAATGCAGACAGGGGAAATACAGAAAAACTTGTTAAATTAGTCTTCTAAGTGGCGAGATTATATGTGAAAGGAGACTGAGCAAAACTATGACTCTTGCCCACATTGCTGCAGACTTACCTAAACTCACGCTGTGAGGTCCTCTCATTAAACCTGAACTTCAGATGGATATTTATCTGGGAAAAACACAAGTATCACAAAAAATATAGTCTTTTTGCTTCCCCTTTTAGCATACAACTAATCAAAGAAACAGATTTTTTCTTACTGCTGCATTAGTCAAATTGAAACTCTGAAGAAATGCCTCAATGTGGTCTCCCCAGTCTGCAGTGGAATAGCTTTCATCTGTAATCTGCATGGAAACAACATATCATCTATAGAATAAATCTATATTTAATTAGGTAAAAAAGAAAACATGAAAATGTGACGTTTCAGTAATTCTGCCACACCAACAAAGTACCATTTTATATCTTATGTGAAGTAATTATGCTGAAGCTGACAGTTACCTGAAAGCCCATGAGTAATTTGAGTGAACCATAAAGATCGGTGAAGGCACTCAGCTCCTCGGGGTCAATCTCAGGACACGGCCACACAGGCGGAAACATTCTGTCCCTCAAATCTGGGAGGAATAAGGACAGTGAGGACTCAGGGAGACACACAGAACATGTGTGAGTATTAGCATACATACCGGGCTGCAGGGAAGTCATTTTCATCCCAGCACACCAGCAACCAGCAGCTGCAACTAGAACAACATTTTGGGTTCCTTTTATTCTCTTTATTAAGCAGGAAAATTCAGACTATGCCTAGATCAAAGTGCAATTTAATATGTATACCTCGATTCAAAACTACTGATTAATTGCACTATTAAGGGTTAAAACTAATATATCCTACATTTATAGAGCAGATGTCACTCGTTCTGCCAGATAGCTCTGAATAGTTGTTTTCATTGTGGTCTGTCTATTTAATTTAGTCATGAAGATGAGATTTGGCTTCTTCTCAAACATTAACAAAACTCATTTAGATATTTTAAAAATGTACTTAGATATATTAACAATATTTGCAACCACCATCGGTGGTTATCTTTCAGAACCATATGTTGATACAGAAATAAAAATGGATACGTCTAGCCAAAAATGGGAAACCAACTGAGCAGCTCATTTTTACAGTATGTTTTAGCATTTTGTCTCACCAGTACAGTTTAATATTTCTGGAGAACTTCCTGTTCCGGTTGACAGAAGTACCAAAAGCCCTCCAGACCTCCTGAACCGAGTATTATTACTTTGTTTTCCCATCATCAAGATGAGCCGAAGCACCTGAAGAACAAAGGCTTAGCTTAGCATACTAACGATAAATGAGATTAAGATTAGTTTAAAAGTTTAGGTAGACATCATCGCTTATTTAAAAAAAGAATCGTATATTAGCTAATGTATTGTTTCTATCTTCCAAACAACCTCTTCAAACCATTACCTGCCGTAATTCCCGTAGCATTTTAAACTTTTTAAGCGTCTGTCACGTAGGCCTGTGCGCGCAGTACACTGCTCGGACACTAATTATGCTAACTAAGATATTTGATGTGATCTCAAGACTTTTTTCCTCTCTTTCTTCTTGTGATACTTTTGGGTTTTAGGGAATACTTATCAACTAATAAATATTATTTTTTAATAGGTCAATTAGTTACTGATTTTTAAGTATCTTTAAACATGAACCTGAAATACTATAATAGATAATTGTTTTGTTTTTTGAGGAACCAGTAAAAAGAAAATCCAAAAACATACTCTGAATGAGTTTTCATGAATTATCAATGCTGGTAATGTTGTTTATTTAACAATGGAAAGGCCCACAGTTGTACAGCTGATTAGTAATGAAATTAGTAGTTTTTGGTACACGCCAAAGAAAGCTAATATAGGAAAGTTAGTAAAATATTCAATTCAGCTAATTCAAAGAAATATGGCAGGTGTATTTTTTCATGTTTCAGTATACTCATTTCTCTGTAAAGATCCAGACAAATGCATGTTTTCAGAGTCAATAAAACATTTTAATTGTATTTTATCATATTTAAAACACAATATTCCATGTGAATCAACAATGGCATTCGTGTGAATTTAGCTTCTCCATAGGTTTCACAATTAGTATAAATACAGCACTTTGTGAGGCTCTCCTTCAAAAGGAATTACTTTCCTTCCCTTTTAGACCACTCCGAAAATCCACCAGTGTAATTACGTGCGCTGAAACAGAAGACAAATTAATTGTGTGTAAGAGTTATCATCATTTCACAGGACATGTTTAAATTCTAAACACATTATAGCAATGATTTGTTATGGATGGATAAAAATGTGGAACTCCAAAGTTTAGGCGCAAGACAAATCCAAATACAGTAAAAAGCTATCTAAAAGAATTTTAGCATCTTTACTTCACGTATCCGAGTTCATAGGCCTTGTTTGTGGCCACTGCTCCTCTTCTGCCCACTTGGCAGTGAAACACCAGCTCTGGTGCGTCAGCTGGTGGCTTGGGAACTCCATACTTGGCCTTAAATTCCTCTGGGTCCATTGCAAAAGCAGTCTCGACAGTTTCAACTGATGGAGAAGAAGACAAAAAGATAAGCCTCAGGGCACCGGTGATAACATGCAAAAAATACACTGTACATCGAGAACCTGAAAAACAAGATGAGGGTGCACTAACAACACGCTCTGCGTGTAAAACCACACCCCCCAGAAAACATTAGACAGAACATATAATTGTCTTTTCTCCTCCTGTCTTGATTTAACTGCAAATAAAATACACTCACCTGGAATGTGAATGGAACCTGGAATCTGTCCTCTATCAACCTCCTCCTTAGAGCGTACATCAACCAGAATCAGATTCTGGCTTTTTCCCAGAAGTCCTTTCAGATCCTCATAGGAGATTTCCTTGGTGACTGCTAATTAGAGAGGAGGCACATTAAGGGCCTGGACGGCTTCTGGTGAACACTCCCATGTAAACGCATGATATTTCTTTTATCTAACACAAGTTTAAATCAGACATATGACATATCCAAGTCTATTGACTGGAAGGCTAAACTAATCTCTGCAAAATTCTAATTCATATTAAAGTATGTAGGATAGAATATATAGGATAGAGGTTGTTATAGCTGAAGAGCTGTTTATATTAAGCAAAAACTTTGATGAAAAAAGGTTAAATAGAAGCATCATCAATAATTTGTGTGATGGTGGCACACACCATTTATTCCTTATCAGATAAGTTTTGTGTGTCTGTGTGTGTCTTTTCAAACAAATTGTAAATACACAATACCCTTTGGCCTGTGGTGAAAGATGTTAACAATTATGTCATAACTATGTGAAGAGATCTGTCTATTGATGTAACCTAGGAGACAGACAGTTTCCGGAAAGTCCATACTGCTATACTAAGTACTGCTGAGTCATGGTGAAATAAAGCCGGTATGCAGAAAACAAACAATAATACAATCTCATAAACACAATGACGGGCTTCCTATTATCACTTTTATTTACCAGAAAAGCACTTTTCTTACTAATACTGATAACTGGGACTCCCGACTGTCAAAGCAATTATTTTCTTGAAGTCTTAAAGCTTGAAAAATGATTGCGATTACTCGCGATATAGTAGAATTTTTACGCTTAGATTCGTTTTTTGTTTTTTTTCTAAACGAATTTTGATAAATAACGTTGAACTTTTAGGGATAATTGTGTTCTCTCCGTGTCCAAGTTACTGAATGAAAGCAGACTCACCTGTATTGGCCATCTCGGTGACAAGGTGCAGCTGTAAATATGAGTATCAGGTTGTTCCAGAAACCGTAGCGTAGCTCTGCTTCCTCATTTTGTCAGGTGACACATCATTGGCTGAGACACCGAGTGGGCGTTCCTCAGCGTCAGCGTACAGGAAGCGTGTGAAGGGTTTGGCATTGGTTGAAAAAAATTGGACATCCATTGAAAATATGAGTGCAACATGTAGCTGTGCAGAACTTTGCAAAAGTCCCGAGCCACAGATTTTTGCTTTACTTATTGGAAAACACTAAACTAAAGTTGTCATTAACTGTAATATGTATATACATTGGGAATTTTATTAGAGGAGGCACACATAGAGCTTCTTATTTGAGTAAGAAGTTTTCATGAATGGCTCTCAAAGCTTCTTGGAGGATATCTTAAGGCTATTCTTTGGATGTTTCCCATGTTTCCCTTGCTCACTGACAGCTCCACCCGTTCATGGAGACTTGATGAGGTTTCAGCACACAGGCTAAACAAACAAAAGAAAGTGATGGTTACAGAAAAGCTTAAACATCTGGGACTGCCTTTGTTTGCAGATCTTTTCCTGTGAAAACAACTCTCTCACACAGTTTTTGTTTAAAGAATTTTATTACAAAAAATGACATCAGTAGTTGACCAAAAGAATTAATTTGTAAAGTTAAACTCTAAAAAGAATCATAATACCCTATACAAAGGTTTCATTTGCCAGCAAACAAACCTGTAGTTCTTGCCCACAAAACAACACATACCTGAACAGTTTGTCAGTGGTTTTCAATGACTCACTACTGATTGTGCGATCATTTGCACAGACTCCTTCAATTAGGAGTTTAAACTATGTCTTTGTTGAGTAATCAATGACAATACAATTGAGAACTGTTAGTCCTTTGCTCCTGACCAGTCCGTTACTGTGGGAGACCGTTACTGACCAAAGAGCTGTAACTCAAATGAATTGTCCTTGCTCTACCAGTTTGGATCACAGTGTCCCCTCTGTGCTGTAAGAAAGGTTCCCTAATCCATTAGTGGAGTTTATTTTTTATTTTTGACACAGCTGATATTTCCAAAGAATCACAGACAGTATCACAAGGAGCAGAAGAAGGGCCGCTCCTCCTCCTATAACCCAGAGCAATAAATTGTTGTCAGATGACTGAGGATGTTCGTACCGCTTACAGGAGAACTCAGAGGGACTGCTGGGTCCTGCCGCGTTCACTGCCTCGACGCAGACTTTCGTGCCCACCTCCAAAGCCCCCACCAGACCTTGCCGAACAGCTTCCCCAAACTCCAGGGCATCGCCTTCTCTCCCCTCGACCACCACTTTGTATGACGACACAGAGGAGGACGGAGCACACCACTGTACCTGTATCTCCCCTGTGTTCTCTCCTTCAGTGGCAGGCAACAGTGCTCTAATTCGTGGTGCGTGAGGAGGCTCATCAGATCCACTCATCCCGGGACAGAGGCACTTGGTCCTCTCTGCGATGCGGTGGCATGGCTCCTGGGTCTCCGAGCAGGAGTCATACGCACAGGGTTTACGCTCCCGTTGCAAAAGGGGTGGTTTCACAGAAGACTCCACTTTAGGTGGAAGGCTGTAGTTTTCATCGTAGTCGTCATAGTCACGTTCTGAGCCCAAGCCAGTAAAGAATATGATCCGGTGACGGGTGGTGGGGGTGGAAGTAGAGGCGGCATGACTGAAGCGATGGGAGTGAAAGAGAGGTGAGGCAAGAAGCGCAAGTACAGCCAGGTTCCGACAAAGTGACATCATTGCTGCGGACAAAAATGACAAAAGGGATGGACATGAGGTCAAAGAATAATAATAGAATACAGATCCTGACAAAGCCATACTGTTACTGATGTTGATATCCAGCTTGTTTAGCTAGAACTTAAAAACTAAAACTTCCCTGGTTCTTACTTCTCTTATTACATTGTTGTGTAATTTATTCAGACAGGCCATTGTTCAGGCTGAATTTAAAAAGTACATGAGATGGATCAAAAGTGATGCATACTAGGCAGTTACACAAAGCCAAAATTAAGAAATCTAATAGAAGATGACAACAGCACCATGCAGTCAAAGATAACTCCAATTTTTCAGATTATCTTTTTTTTCTTTAGTACATTAATCAAGAGACAAGAGCACTTAACTTTGGTGGCCAAGTTAAAGTCACAGTTTACAGCTCAAAATGCCCCTGAGCAAACCCAAACATCTGTAGTGTTTCCTGCTATAAACACTGTTAGATGAATACATTCTTTGTGCTGAAAGTTTTTGAGGTGACCACAATCAGGACCTCAATTTTCTGGGCAGTAAGCCAGAGGAGGCCTGTGGGAACCCAAAACTGAAACCACAAACTGAAGATATCAATTTGTGCCTGTGGCTGACTTTGAAATGACAAAAAACAGATCAAAAACATTTTCTCATGCCCATAATTACACTTACAGATGACCAAACAGCTAATAATAGACATCAGTCTGTTGTTTTTACCCCGGCTTCAACGTATCGTCTCAGTGATAAACTGAATGAAAGGTTGGAGACAGTTGGACTGTACCTGCTTAGTTCTGGTGTGTGAGTGTGTGATCTCTCTGTCCTGCGTTCCCGCTCTGGCTGCTCTCCCCGCCTGCTCTGTTCTGTCTGCTCTTCTCGCTGTTTTAAGTTGTTTCTCAGGCTCTCTCCTCCTCTCTAACACCCCCTCTTTTTCTCATCACGGTGCCTCTCCCACCCCTCTTTGCTCTTTCAAGCTGCCTTTTTTTTTTCATGCTACCCTCAATTTCTCAACCGGGCCAGCCATAGCGGCTTTCTCTCTGTTTTTTTTCTTCGCCTGGAATTTGAGTGTAAATGTGTGTTGAGAAGGAGACGGGGGGCGGGGGGGGGGGTCTGCCATGTGTCTGTGTGCTGCACAGCATTTTAATTTGCAAAGCCGCAGAAGGAGGCAGGCTTGTGCTTGTTGTAGTACGTGTTTGTGTGACTAGGTGTAGATGTCTGTTTCTGATTATTTGTTTGAAAGTTATACTTCCTGCATTCACTGCAGGTGCTCTTGTGAAGACAAGCAGGACATAAGGTCACTTCTGTGTGTTTACGTGTGCGTTCGAGGGTGGGGGGTGAGGAATGCACGCATGTGTGTTTATGATAGACTCCCTCCACCTCTTGTGTGTCCCCATTGTGGCACAGGCGAGGAACGATAGGGGTTTCTCTTTTCTAGTCCTTTTATGGGGTAGAGCTGGCCCACGAGGCAAGTTTTTTTTTTCTTTTTCCAAATGCCATTGAGGCAGACAAAAGGAAAGGTACCAGGGACTAAGCCTCCTTTCAGCCTGAAGGGATTTACTCAGCCTACACTACTGAAATTCTTAATTACTTCTCAGACGCCTCCAGTTTTTAAAGCTGTTAAAGTGATGAAATATTGAGAGTGATTGAATATTTATACAGCTATGGACATGCTATATCAGGAACAAATTCAACACGATCATATTGGTATAGAATGTATAAGAAGGAAATAGGAATTTGCTCAGTTGAATTGATACGTTTAGATTCTTTCACATATTTTTTGTGTCTATTAAAGAATATTGTAAATCTGTGCATGGAGTGGTTATCGTCTTCAGTGGTTCATTCCTTCACTTGTCAAAGTATAGTGCACAAATTGGATATCATGTCATAAAAGGTGCTGTGTGAATAGCTGAATAAGCAACATATTCTAAAGACTTCCGTTAAACATAGCTCATGTCAAAAGGTAAGCTAAAAGAGTTGAACTTTACTACATATGGAAGGCTGGACAGGTTGAGTGGGCTTATATCAAGTGTATAATAGGTCCTACATTCAATTGAGGACAAAAATGCCCATGATAAAAATGTAATGTAGTGCATGTTTTTGTATGTATAAGATTTGAAGCCCAGTCTTTCAAATAACTTTTTTTTTTCTTACAGACAACCAAAAATGATGTTCCAATGATCTCAGGGGTCAAACTCCTCCTTCCATATAAAGACTCAGCACCTTAAGACTGGAGAATAACATTTGCTATGATTCGGAAAAACTAACTTGAGCCACTCCATAAAGGAAGGTGTGGCAAAATGGCCATGTCATACCAATTATTTTTTGTCAAACTCAAAATACCAAGAGTGACAAATGTCTTCATCACATCTTAGTTTATTGTGCAAAACCAAAATATGTTCAATTATTTATAGGCCACATTGCAATCTCCATGAGTCATACAGCTGTCCAAATGGGAAGGAAGGAAAATATGGGCAGTGGAGCTTAATTGGTTACACATTAACATAAAAAAAATCTGTTTAATGAAAAACCACAAAATGGAAATAACAAACAAAATGTAAGACTTTTTATTGAGAGATTGACGTGAATGTTAAACTTTAGTTTAAATGTTAAAGTTTGAAGTTCCACTCGAAATCTAATCAAAGTAAAATTTATCGTCAAAATATTCACATCATTTTTTATTTTTAATACTAATTCCAAATCAAATAACCACTAATACATGAGAGAGAAAAAAAGTTGGCCTTCTGTTGACTCCTGTCCAGTCCAAACCAAGTTTGGAAGAATTTGTGATTTGTGATACTGTCGTATATAATTCTATTAAACTATTTAATGATAGTTGGATTTGTCACGGACAATGTCTGTGGTCAGGTTGTTAGACTGTGCTCTGTTGTCTGAGTTTTGCCTGTTAAACAAAAAAGAGTCTGCACGATGAGAACCTAAATTAAATCAAATTACAATGAACTCATTTAATCTCTTTATCACTACTGATAGTCTGCCACTTCTGTGTTAAATTGATTTTTCTTTTCCCCAACAGGCTATATTCTAGCACAAAGCGCAAAGACGCTACAGCCGAAACAGTTCCTATTGTTGGCTTTTTAAGTTAGAGCAGCAGCCATCCATTTGCTACAGCTTATTCCTTATAGCGTCATAGAATAGATGTCTCTAGCGGAATAAGTGTGAATGCTGGGCTCGGTTTTTATTCCGTCAGCTATAATACAACAACTCTAAGTGGAAAAACTCAGAAATATGATATTACTCCTTTCAAAGTTTTCCTTGTCACAGCTGTTTCATAGCTTTAAGATCCAGAATGTTTTGGCTACATCAGACAACGATCTCCCCCACATGCCCTATCTGTCCCCCAGATGAAAAAATGTCCGAGGCTGATAGGTTTCAACAACTTGCTTTTAACTGGCTGGTACAGGTTGCGGTGGCATATCTTATTACGGGGCTGATATGCCCAAATGATTCATTTCAACCATCATTGCTGAATGAAACAATTTCTCCCGAAACTCTGACGTCAGTTCCGTTTTTTGTTACAGAAACGTTTTTACATTTTCAACACAGTGGTAGATGTTTGTTCAGTTCACCCACTTCTCACAATAAAGGGTAGTGGAAGAATTCTAGAGGTTCTGAAGTCTTTTTTCATTTCATACAAAGTGGGATTTTTAAGGAAACAGACATGTAGGAACGTTGGAGAACTGTGGAAATGTTTTACTGTAAGCCTGTGGTTTATTAGGGTAAGGATTTTTAAGACAATGGCAAGCTGAGACTGAAATAAATTAAGATAAATAAAGATGCACTTAAAGGCTTATGTGCTTTCGGTATGAGTGATCTCACTTTTGTATGGGCATCCTCAGATAAAAGGGAAAAGGAAAATGGCTTCTGTTTACATTTGAGAAGAAGATGGAATCATACAAGACTAACACGTGAAATGTGTTTGCATTTATCAATTAATCAAATCGTTATGACAAAGATGTATCAAGAAAAAACACAGGAAGGCCCAGAGTTTTTCAGGTTTACTTTAAACAACGTTCAATTCTATAAAGAAAAAGCATAGAAAGTAATAAAGCACATTGTGAGTGTTAGA
This sequence comes from Menidia menidia, assembly GCA_907169785.1. Lineage (NCBI taxonomy): Eukaryota > Metazoa > Chordata > Actinopteri > Atheriniformes > Atherinopsidae > Menidia > Menidia menidia. Next base: position 8,391,719 of record CAJRST010036666.1, read on the forward strand.
CACTGTCATGTAGGACTCCTGATCATAAACGAAGTACATCATCCAGATTAATGTCCGGATTTCTTATCAGTTGAAACCAAGCATGCATACATAGCTTCTTATAGATTGTAATGCCGATACAGTCAACTGTTTTGTACTCAGTGGATTTGCAAAGTATTTTCTCATCTACTGATGAGTAAACTGCTCAGCAGATTTGCTGAAAAGTGGAAAAACATAACCACAGAGACTGAGTTTGTTATATGATTTTCTAGTGTCAGTGGCAGTCCAGCGCGGTTAAGTTTAAACAAAGTATGTTTCTGAAGTCGCTGAGGAATAGAAGGAGCCACAGAGTGTGAGTCATACATCTTGAGATAATGACTTGCCTGCCAACGCAGATTGCTCTTCCAAAACTACAGCGTGTTTGAGCAAGTAGCTGGACATGTGTCAGACAACCTGCACGTACAACCAACGGACAACATGATTTCAAAATTCTCCAAAGGAACAGAGAAGCAACATTTCATATCAATAACAGGAATTAATTCTCCAACAGCTGTTTGAAAAAATTGCTTTCATTGTCCGGCCTTTCATTTTCAGTAGCCTTAATCAAACTCAGAGCTGTGTGGGCCTCATTCCCCTTCACACCCACACCTCTCTGAGGATTTAAACTATTTCACTCTGAACAGGAAGTGCTACTATTGGCTGGATCCCTATCACCTTTGACCCCCCTCTTCATTCAAAAGGAATCCTGGGGTAACTTCATAACCACACTGTGAGGGATGACTGAGCTGCTAATTTTAGGTTAAAGACACTTTGGAGCCAGAGAACCCTGATGCTTATGAGTCAAATTGGAAACACGCATTTAATGGTGTCATCGCTTCACATGATGGCAGAGCTCCACAATACATACCACAGTGAATTATTGTGGCCTTATAAAGGACAGTAAGTTTTGTGTTTTTATGTGTAAACAGTTTATTGTAAATAAATTGTAAAGCATTTCCTTTAAATCCTCTGTGGAAGCAAAATAAGTAACCAAAGCAAAACTGTGGGTGATTAGTGGGCATGCAGACAGTGTTTCTAGGGGATTATACGAGTATAGCATAAATATTTACACCATATACTGGTGGGTGAATTCGTCACGTGTAACATTATCCTATTCTACTTGAGAACAAGTTCCGAATTGTTTTTAAAACAAAGTACTATTTAATGGTCTTCAGCTGTAATCAAAATTGACATGGGTAATGAGACATTTCCCAGAAGAAGCAGCCTAATTTGTCATCTCAAAGGGAAAAGTGCTGCAACATTACTACTGAAATTTAATGCAATTTCGACATTAAAATGAATCACCTAAACTTCTGCTTTTATTGCTGTGTGTATTTTAAAATATGGGCCATACATAAAGAGTAGAATGCAGCATTTTCACAAACACTAAGATGAAAAAATAAATGTATTACATCCCCGTATTCTGCATTGCTACGTATGATGAAAAAGTCTTGGTTTAGTCAGCTCAAACTGACAGAATGAAAATGGCCATTCACTGCTGGATATCTTCTTTCTTCCCTGGAGTCCTAAGGCACTGTTGTGGCTCCCCTCGGTGGTTTATGCTTGTTACTGTTGTCTTAACTACATGACTCCTATAAAACAGAGACTTCTTGGAGCATCGCTGGGATAATCCTGATAAACTGTGGTTTTTAGCAATTCGATGCTAATCTAATTCAGTTTATTAGATTAGGTAATTGGCTTGTTTGATTTTACTCGCTCTTTTCACTCTGTGAATGAAAAGCCTAGAATTTGGACTAATTCACAGACTTTTCCAAAGTGTATTTAATTTGCATTCATAATGAAAATGTATGTGTGTGGTTAATCATACAGACAGTAAAACATTTGAGGGAAAAAAAAATCAAACTAATACATACAGTCAAAAAAAAAGGAAAAGGATTAAATTTTGATATAGTGTTTGGCACTAAAAAGGTCCTAATTGCCACAAACAACATTGGGCAACTCATGGGCAGCTGTTTAGCAGCAGCAGTGTCTCATTTATAAAATATAATACAAAGACTTTCCTTTTCACAACTTAAGAGACAAGATACCAAAGCCCACATCAGTAAGGAAGTTTTCATCTGCATGTGCGTTTGACCCAGTTATGTACTCAAACAACTTTTTAACCTATATTTAGAAGCAAGGTCGAACAGATATAATTTTATACCTAATTTGTACTTTTAAACAGATAACTGCTTTGACACACACAACACGTGTAATGGTTATTCTGATAATGTCCACAGAAATATTCAACCTTCAACAAGCTATAAAAAAGACCACATAATCATGAAACCTTTATAATTATATATACTGAAATCCTGGGATTCTGAGATGTCTTTTCATATCACCTTTTAAAGTTAGTTTAAAAAACAATCATACTAGCCTTTGAGTGTGAAACTAATAATCACCAACCAAACAAGGCTGAATTTAAGTCTGAGCCAACCAACATTTCTCTATTTAGCTCGTATCAGGGATACCTACCATTAGGTGGATCCCTGTCACCTTTGACCCCATGTACATTAAAAAAGAAGCTTGGGGTAACCTTATATCCAGGCCATGAGTGGGCTGCTAATTTTAGCATCGAGTGACTTTAGAGCTAGAGAGGCCTGAAAAAATGTATGTGATAGACAAAAAGCTAATTGGAAACCGACATGTGATGATTTGGTTGTATTATATGATGAATAGAATCCCCATGTATTAAACTTTTTTTTTAAATTCACGAACAAAATTCTCCTTGAAATTGAGAGCCATTTTGATGAGTACAGCTCCTTCATTAAGTTATTTCTATCGCTTTTACCTCAAGCTGCTTAATCTTTGGTGGATGTTAAGTCAGTAAAGGTGAATGGTTGTGTTAAAAACAAGGCATGTTTTAGCGTTCATAGCTTTTAAAATTGAGGGACAAGTGGGAAAAATAAATGGTTTTAATGTAAAATGTCAATGGATGACTCTAAATCATCAAAAATGTTACACAGCATACAATAATATCCAATATTAACAAACAGTATCAAACAAAGGTTAGTCTAAAGATACAAGAACTACACTTGAGCTATGTCATCCGCAAAAAGCATTAAGTCTGTCATACAATAAAAATGACCGGATGTTTAGGTTGGCCACAGGATGTTGTTGCCGACTGTGTTCTCGGCGCTCGGCTCTTTCCGTGAGGAGACACGAAACGCCAAGCTCGTTCCACGAACGTACCTGAGCTCCGCCATTGGTTCCGACCTCCCATCCGGCGGGGAGGGGAGGCGGGGAGGAGGGGAGGGGAGGCGGGGGCGAGCTGCTCAATGACGGCCAAGCTGTGTTGACAGTTGTAAGCCGACACAATCCGCCGGTGAGGCTAACGCAGGCCCTCCCGCGTCACGCTAACGCCGTGGGTGAATATCGGACGAAAGAGGAGGAGCACCAAATCGTTTCTTTTAACGCTGCGCGCGCGACATGTTGCGGACCGCCGGCGGGCTGCGCGACAGGACGAAGCGGCATCGACTCTGCCGAGGCGGAGAGGAGGCGCCGTGCTGGGAGGTATGGTGTGAGTCTCCATAGGCTGTCCCCGGGAGCGCACGGTCAGTTTAAGAATTCCTGGAAAACACAGAATGGCACATGTAGCGACTGCAGGCTGGGATTTATTCGCTTAAGTTGACGCTCAGACTTTTCGGTTTCGAGCAGCCAGCCGGAGGCTCGCTTGACAGATAACCAATCAAATCGGTTGGTCGAATCTGCTCGAATGTCAGTGACCTGTGTCTCATGCGTGTGCGCCTAAAACTCTCGGTAACCTTTACTCCTAACCACGCAGCATGGGGACCAACGGGTTAGACAGTCAAGCCAAGCCGTCCGGCGAAGAGTTCCGGACGGAGCAGCCGGCGGCAGGTCCTCAGATGGAACCCAAAGACGCATCGCCGGAGCCCGATGGGTTCAAAGACGGCGCTGTGGAGTTGGTCGAGGACGGATGCAAGCCCCCACCGTCCTCGGCTCCCGAAGCCGAGGCCGGGGTCCAGGTGGAGGTGCACGACCCCGGAGCCCCCTTCGTCCCACCCGAAGGAGGCTGGGGGTGGCTCGTTGTTTTTGCGGCGACCTGGTGCAACGGATCCATCTTCGGGATTCAGAACTCTTTCGGGATCCTGCACATGATGCTGGTGAAGGAGCACACGGACCCGGAGGACCAGACGTCTCAGTTTAAAGTGGGTGAGTATAGCAGCCAACCTCGCCAACAGGTGGACAGCTCAGCTCAGAGGAACGGGACGAGGTGTAGCCCTAAAACAAAGAGGAAACTGGTTTATTTGAATATATTATAATATCTGCCCTTTGACATGGCTGTTGGAATAACCCAAGAATTTGAAAATATAGTGCAAAATTAAAAAAAAATCCCATCCAAGTCTTTTTTAATATTTTTAACAGTTAAAAAAGTTTAGTAAGTTTAGTCTTGTTTGTTTTTTTTGCACTGGTTTTTTCGCTTTTAGTTGAATGACTGAGGGGAATTTAGTATGTATCAGAAATACTGTTCTCCAGTCACACGCAGGCCGTAGAGTAACCAGTAGATCGTGTGCTGTGGCCTTCTCTGGATCTAACAATTAAAGTGACTCACGAATCCACCGTCAGTTAGAACATTTTTCCTGTTTTCTACGTTAGCATTGCAAGTCTGACGGGATAGTATCACAAGCTTTCACTTGCAAACGGTCACATTATTTGTCTTTTTTTTGAGTGAATGCTTCGCTCTTCACAAACCCTGAAGCAAAGACTCTCTGAAACTCTGGTATAGATCACAAAAAGACCAGATGAGATGCTGAAACTGACCCTGTGAAATTTTACAGACATCTTAATTAGCTTTGTTTCTTTTGTTTTTGTGTTTTTTTTACTTCCTCGTGCTCCTTTTACCCATGAAACCAGTCATCCCTCCAGAGAATCCAACCTCTTTAATGCAGAGTAACATCGAGGTCAGAAGATTACAACCCCTCAGTATTATCTTTTATCCTCATCTTACATAAAGAGATTCCTCTGAACTGTCTGTTCCTTTAAGGATTGGAGGTGAAATCCTTTGTAACTTCTAGTAAAAAAATGGGATTTGTAAAAACAGCAACTAAAACCAAGTGTGGAGAGTGGCTAATGAAAAGTAGCACACGTAGCACATCTGGGTTATTAGTCGAGCAAACAAGTGTGAAAAACAAAGAAATTCATCTGTAGAGCATGGAACTTAGATTAACTAACATCTAACTTAGCATTAGATATTTCACTCCAACTGAAACTAAATCTTTTTCAGGTATGACTCCAGTGTTTTCCTTTAACCTTTAGTTCACAACAGCCTCTTATGTCACCATAGTGTGTTTCCAATAGTTGAGAGAGCAGCACCTGCTGTACACAGCTCTTGATTGGTGTAACGCCGGAGAATGTGGGCCTTGGAGAACTTGTCATCCCAGGTGAAAACAGCTCAACAATGACTAAAGGGGAGCTTAAGATTAGGTTGACGGTTAGATCGCAGAGTAAAATACGACAGCTGCTCATTCACAGATGGAATGTCAGGGCTTCTGACTAAAAGACGTTGGGTATCTGATCACATTTGGCCTTTCTCCACCTCTGCCTGCAGATTACACCGAGCACATAAACACATAGATAGATGCGTTCATTAGAGTCTTCCCTTTATTCTTTTGCTTCTGTCTCCTTCAAAGGAAGGAGACAACTGGAGAATCAAGCCGTATGAGGAGGGGATATTTATCTTAAAATCTTGTTAAGTTCCACAATCCCTGACAGTGATTAAAGTCAGGATGTGGGAGGAGATTAAATGACTCCCTGATCCAAATTTACTCTTCTATTGTCACCGGTGTGAATAGGATAACACGGGGAGAGAAAATGTGTTAAAGCCATTCATTAAAAAAAATAAATGTAAATGTAGGTTATTGAATTGCATCTTAAACATTTTTTTTCTCTGTTCATCAAGGACAGTTCTATGTCAGGGTGCACTGCATTACATAAAAAGGTCCACAAAAGCCTTATGTCATGAAGGCAATAAAGGGACATTTGTTCTCAAGATAATTCTAGTCAGTTTAACCTTTCTTGAACTTGATTTCATCTTTTGCGGTTCCTTGGATTTATTTCTCGGTACCACTCACATGTAACAGGGATTAACATGCTCTGAGTTCTGACCTTTTCTCCATAGCAACAGACAAAAAACCCACAAACATTTGAAAATAGCTAATAGGCACAGCTTTGAAACTGAAAAGTTAAGTTTACATGCACATAGCAGTTTGAAAAACTTGTGTTAAAAAAGGAAATCTTTGTAAGGTACTAAGTTAAAAACAAAAGGCTGATTATGGTTAGATGTTGAGTTAAAGTTTATTCTTAATGAGCTTGTTTGTGCTGGATTTTTTTTTTTATAAGGCCTTCAGGGGTAAACAAGAGAATAAAAATGAAAAGCGCTTATTTTGGACTTTAAAATAAAGGAATGAGTGGGTAAAAGTCACAGATGGTTTTGTTTCGCTCTGCGATTACAACTGTTCTTTCCCTGGTGTGGACATGCATGCGAAGATGTTTTGAGTGGTCAGTCTTTTGAAATGCAAAACAAAAGCCCATGCTGCTTTCATTGTCAGAGGGGAGCCAGCCCTGCGTGAGGTGACCGACTGGGTGCGCTGACCGAGGGCGTTTGGGTGGGTTGTGCAGGCTACAGTGGAGTTTGGAAACAGGGAAAGTGTGTGAAGGGGCAGAAGAAAGGGACTGTGAGAGCGAGAGATGAATTTTTCATTGGTGCCTGAAATGATTTCCATCAATATGGGGCTTTTTTTTTTTTGCACTTGGTTTTAAATCCAGGCAGTTAACTAAGCAGTTTGAACCTTATTCGGGTTCTTCTGATGGGATTTTTTTCAGTTTTTATCAAAGACATTCACATAAAAGATACTGCTTGGTCTCATGACATGGGAACCCCCTTTTTATGTTGGGATTATCCCACACCTACATTTGTGCTTCTCCGTGTGGCACATTTGATTATGTTTTTTGGAAAAAGGTCACAGTATATTCATAATGTGTAGAAAAAAATAATAATTATTTTTGTGGTTTTGGCTCTTCCTGCTTCTTGGGATAAAACGTAACCACCAAGTTGTAAAATGTATCCTCCTTTCACATGATCACTAATTCATAACAGGATTGTTTTTCTCGGAGCCCTCTGAGACGGTCTGGTAAAGCTCTTCTAACCCAGATTGTATCTTATCCTGGATCCAAACAGGCTTTGTTTCTGCCACAAGTACCAACCATTTGTTTGTTCTTGTACACAGTGCACAGAGGATTTAGTATCTTCTGGAACCTCAGTGAAGCTTGAAACCTGAAGGCATTCCAGAGGCCAGGGGGATGAGTTCACATCGGGTCAGAGTCTCAGTGGGCTCCACATGCTGGTATTCATATATATAAACAGATAAGCTATATTTGTTATTTGAATGTGGGAACATTTGCTTTGGGAAGAAATGGACAGGGTGTGGTGGAAAAGGTATGCAGCACAAAGCAAAAGCCCACCAGGTTGGCCGATATTTGACTTTGTTTTACAAAAACATTATGCGTCTCCATTTATTTTGAGAATGCTTCAAAGAAGGGGCAGATAGAAGTAATTATTTAAAAAAACTAAAGCAAAGCTATCGTCCTTTTAACCATCGCTATTAACAAACAAACAAACAAACACACACACAGGCACATCCAGCATCATCTCTGATGTCCAGAGAAGCATCCTGTGTCCACTGATCTGTAAAGAGGTGTGACAGCTGGTACTCCCAATGTCTCGACTCACCCTTAAAACCCAGCTCAAACTCTTGATCTGGACCCAATGTTCTGCTTGGTAAACAGTCAGTCAGGTTACTGGTGTAGAAGCGAGACGAGGCCAGATGCGCCTCATCCCCCCCTCCCGCCACAAAGCTGTCTCTTTGTTGTTTTCAAGGATTCACTGTAAGTGCAGCGTTTCACAGACGGGTCCTTGTGTCACGTCTCTCAGAGCTACCTGTTTTAACCTCACAATAGGATCCATTTCACTCAGATTTCCCCCGAACTGTGTGTCCTCACACAGTGTCACAGCACGTGAGTGCGTCGACCTGTATTACCTGCCGAGGACAGATAGGTTAAGAGGCTAAGTGCGGTAGTCAGCGTTTATCTTCCAGGCCACATGGATGCAAGTCAACAGCACACCAGTAAAATAAATACAGCTGCATCTTGACATTGCTGCCCAACTACAGGAGCTGATCGAACACTTCTCTGTTTGGTTGGATTCCCACGCTAAAACAGCATTGTTTGGGTATTTGGAGTTTTCCGGCACAGAAAGCTGGTACGTCATACTCGGACGTATGTCCCAGCCCCGCCACCTGCTCAGGGTATTTCATGGGGCCATGGGGGAATTGCCCTCCACATCAGGTCGTCGGGCTTGTGCCTCCACGTTTCCGTTCATAGTGCAGAAATATGTATGGCTATTGTTTTATTTTCCAGCGAAAACTGGAGACAGTTCCACACACAACCTGCGGCATTGTTTTGTAGAGGGAATATTTCCGCTGGCGTCTGTGTCGGCCGCAAAACACAGTCGTTAAAGAGCGCCTCCGCGGCTCAGGGGGTTTGAACTCAGGCAGTTATTTTAGGTTTGAACTTGGCTGATGTTCTTCCTTTCTGAGTTGAGCTCTTTTGGGCCGTCCGAAGGTATTGAGAGCAAAGAGAGCAGCAACACATCTTTCGTGAGTCGGGATAATCCACGAGGAAAAAAAAAGCGCTTTGCAAAACAAGGGGCCTACAGAGCTGGTCGTCTGATATGAACTCAGATTAAAGGCTGAGAGCTGGCACTTGAATCTCATTGTTATGTTTCCCAGGCAAAGCCAAGCTTCGCTCTGCTGCTGATCTCCAATAAGCGTGGCACTCTTTGTGAACTTAATTGTGGTGGCACTGCGGTGTTTAGCCTACATAAATGCACCAATGGAGCTTTTCGGGGGATCGGGGAATGTGGCTGGCATGGATGACTCAGTGCTCACACACTGGCCGCAGCAGAAAGTTGGTTTGCTCTTACCGGATGTTTGGGATGATACGGCAGTGTGCGTACAAGTTGCATAGATCAGAGAAGACACATTTGTCCATGTTTCAAAAATTTTTAAAAAATCCTCTAAAATGATATTTGGGTTTGTTTGATCCCAGTTAGCCTACAGGACACAAAAGACAGAAATTGTCACCCATGGTGTCTGTCTGTGAGTTCAAAGCTGGAATGGCCTAATCCAAAGTAAACTTTGGATTTCTGTATAAAAGCCAGCTGAGTTTCTTGGCCACAAAACTATTGTTACTCCTCTGTGCATCTGGGCCCTGCAGAGTCTGGCCATCAAGTTGCATTTATTTTAAAGCGGGACGCTCTCTCACCGCAATGGACACACACGTCTCCTCATTTCGCTTCATTTGCTGTGTGTTTTTTTTTTAATGTCAGTCTTTTGCCCTAATCCTCTCTAATGAGCAATCTGTACTTCCTCTCTTCTAACGCAGGACTGTGTTATGGGTCTTTGTGTGTGGTCTTTGGATCATCGTGAGCTTCCTGAACGGAACAGTACTGTATTGCAAAGTGTATGAATTAAAAATGAAGGTTGTTGGGAAGCATTTTTAATTGAAATTCCGGGACACATAAAAACAGAGTGATCCGAGGATGTGACAGATCCCAGGATTTCTACAGGACGAACAGGGATTGCTGCCGGTGTTATGTGACAGAAAACACCTTTTAAGTCAGCCACTGTTGGACCGAGCACACTTTATCAATCAGATGATTAACTTTCACATTTGTGAGCTAACAGCCTGCATCTTGAGAGTAAAAAAGGGACATGGCTGAGCAGAAAGAGTAACAGACATGATTAAAAAAACGCACATGGGCTTTTAGACACTAACCTGTGCAAAGGCAGAAGCTGCTGCTCAAGCTAACAAGCTAAAAGCTATTTAGAACAGAGACAAAAGAGGAGTGGATGTGGCCATCTCAAATGACTTAAACCTTTATGAATTTGTGACAGTCCAAGAAAACGTTCCTCCTCATCATGAGACAGGTATTTACACTGGCAATATATTTGTAAGTGAAATGTTACCCATGTTGACCAACCATCGGACGAGAAGTCATTGACCTGTGGCCCCTCACTACATTGGCAATGGGCAGCTCTAAGTTAAGAAAATATATTGACCATATAATGACCTTTGTGCGACCAAAGTGAGAACAATAACTTTTTATCCACCGTATTTATCGTCTGTGAGGCCTTGCTAAACTGCCCGGCTAGAAAAAGGACAGCATTAGGAATGTAGTGCGTCAGACTTCAGACATTGTTTCACACATCCATAAACACAGAGCCCGTTAGGAAATGGGCAGCGGTGCCAGTCAGAGTGCTGACCTGAAGCCCAGAGAAAAGCTGTGTCTTGGATTGAATATATGGAAACAGTCCAATTTCCAACTGTTGCGGGCTTGATTTAAAGCCCCAGGAGAGATTTGCACGAGTAAAATAGTTGAAGTCAGTATAAATCCACAACAGCAGTTCGCTTGACGTCTCCTCTTTGAAAAATGTAAATATGAACGCAAGCCTCTCCCATTTGGACTTAACACAGTGCCAGCAGATGAATGCATGCACAGTACAGAATGTTTAACTGTGACAGTACAGAGCAGGAGAGCTCACGTTTCACTGTGGCTCTAACCAAATGAACCCCTCTTGCAGGTCTCGTTTCACTTCAAATATTGGATATCAGTGTAACCAACAACCAGACACCACGCTAGACATTCAAGCTACCTTTGTCCCCCTGGAGCCCTGGACTTTGTTTGTGTTTGCTCTGCGGATTAGACGGCCTCCCCGTTGGAGCATTTTGGCTCGTTATGCAGTACTCAAGCTCCGCCGGCATTCTTTACCTCAGGTCCTGACAAACGTGCTGTGTGCTCTTTGAACTGCTTAGTCACTGTGTGAAACTTCACAGACCGTGTCTGATCTGCTGTGAGCAAAGAAACGATGCAGAGCAGAATAAGGTCGATCGGTTTGGTAAAAAGGCAGAAAGGGAAGCTTTTGCATCCAAAGATGTGCCGTTTTCAAAGCTTCTGCAAATGTATGACAACCAATAAAGCTTTTTTGCTTAGGGTTTTTTGGCCTTTGAATCTAATAGACAAAAACAATCTTCTGTTTTCATGATGTTTCCTCTAAACAGCACGGTAGCCTCTTAAGGCTGTGCTATATATTTCAGCAGGAACCACACATGTTGTTTGTCATGTCACAAGGTCTCTGGTCTTTGCTCTGTGTACAAACAGCTTTCTATTTACTTTAGGTGAATGCTTCAGCGCTTGTTGTTCCACATAAGTCTTATGATGCTTCTCTCCCATCTGCTCTCTTTTCCAGCCTGGGTGGGGGCCCTGGCCATGGGCATGATCTTCTTCTGCTCTCCAGTGGTCAGCATGTTCACTGACCACTTTGGCTGTCGGAAGACGGCTGTGTGTGGGGCGACGCTGGCTTTTATAGGGCTGCTCAGTACTTCATTTGCAAAGTAAGAAGCATAATATGAATGCAGATAGAAGTGGACATGTTTTGAAACATTTCATTTAGAATGTAAAGCCAGACAAACTTCTAAGCAAAATGTCAAAAACTGAAATATTAAAATCAATCACATTATTCTGTGCTTGGTTAGTTTAGCATTCCAGCCCTCACAACGTTGGAAAAAAAGATCAAAAGTGATGCATGAGAAGTAGACACCAGTTTTAGTCTTCAAATAAAATTTCTGCCGCACCATGGACGATGAACTGTCAGATTCTGCTAAATGTGCCATTAGAGGTTAATGTTTCTTTGAACTGCCTGCTGAAAAGGAGGATGTAGTTTCACATGCTCAGTTCTTCATTTCAGGCTTGAACTTTAACTGTTTCAGCAATATTTTTCCTTTCTTTTGAAGCCACAAAAGAAACGATGCAACTCTCAAAGCATGGAGCAGTTCTCACTAAAGCCAATTTTGTTTCTTCCTTGTTCAGTGGTAGTACTTATGAGAAGTCAAAGTACTAAAAATTGTTTAATATGACTCAATCCTAAACAGGAAGTTTAAATTCCAGCTAAAACAGCTTAAATGTAAAACTATTGGGTAGTGTTTTGTTGTGGTTTTCTTTTGCACAGCATCAATTTAACATCAGATAGTTTTTCACTGTCCAGACATTTTTCGAAAACATGTGAACACTGCCGCTCTCTGGACCATTGTGTGAACGATGGTCAGATGTAAGTGACAGTTCTGCTGGTTTGATCCAAAAATCTTAACAAGAAGATTGTAAAAAACACTAATGACCAAAACCAAAAACAACAAAAAGAATAATTCCATATCATTAAAACAATTGTATTCAGGTCACCAGCAAACAAATGATTCTTCACCTTTGTGTCTGATTACAGACACTCAGACTAAACAATTAATTTACGTTATCCTTAACTTGTGCCTTTTATCACAAATCTTAGGAACTTCAGAATGATCTTCTACAGTAACCAAATTTCCATAATGCAGCTTGTAAGAGCCTCTGATGTGCTGTCTTTGTCTGTTTACTTGCAGCTCCTTGATTCTGCGCTATTTCACGTACGGCATTCTGTTCGGCTGCGGCTCCTCCTTCGCCTTCCAGCCCTCCTTGGTCATCCTGGGCCACTACTTCCGCCAGCGCCTGGGTCTGGCAAACGGTGTGGTGACGGCCGGGGCCAGCCTCTTCTCCATGGGCCTGCCAGTTTTCCTCGATAAAGTGGTGGAACCTCTGGGGCTCAGCAGAACCTTCCAGATCCTCAGCCTCTTCATGCTGGTCCAGGCCTTGCTGGCTCTAACGTTCATACCTCTGCTCCCTGCCGGGGGAGGCATGGGCCCGCCGGGAATGGGGCCCGAGCACGCCGAACCCCAAACCCAGCCTGCGGCTCAGGGGGGCAGCAGCAAGTGGAGCAGGGCCACGGCCAGAGTCAAAAAGTACTTCAATCTGCGCGTGTTTCACATCGTGACGTACCGCGTGTGGGCCTTCGGAGTGGCGACGGCTGTGCTCGGCTACTTTGTGCCATATGTCCATTTGGTAAGAACGCCACCAAGAGATGGTCTGTACTGGAACTGTAGTAACCAGTTAGTACTTATTGTTACACATAGTGAGTAGTAGTTTAGTTTAACAGCCTTTCAAAGAGAGGAGGGCACTCTTGTGGATTTGTTAGAATGGCAGCTGGGAGAATGTGTTCCTCTTACTATGCCACACACATGTTTTTTTTATAGCTATTTGAAAGGGAAAAAAAAGATTAAGGGGAAACATTCACATTTAGTTTCGTCCATGATGAGAAAGTTTGCATGTTTACATTAATTTTCTGGTGTACTGCCTGACCTTTCCGAAAACCACATCAGGATACTGTTTACCAGCTACAGCCAAACCCCAACGCACCCCAGCATTCCTGTTGTTTTCCCCTTTGCGTCCTTCAGTCTGGGCAGTGAATTGACGGGAAATCTGAAATCTCACTTTATTTATATTTCGTTTAAAAAGCGATAATATTTCAGCAGGACTTGCTGAAATGTTGTTGCGCTTCATCGCAGTGTGGAATTTAGCCCTCCGTAATGATGAGTTCAAAGCTACAACGTAAAAATCTGCACTTGACCTGTGACCGACGTGAAAGAGTGAAGGATGAGGACGAAGTGGAAAGCTGCAGCCCTCACCGGTGATGTCGATCTCCCTCCATCCAGATGTCGGATGTTCCAGCTCCGGCCTCCCTCTGTCAAGCCTGTTGTTTCAGGCCTGAGCCCAGATCTAAACACAGCCCCGGTCTTTGTATTGGCTCCGTCACCTCAGGAAACCTCTCCTGTATGGCCTCTCTTTATTCCTAAACATGCCTATCCTATGGCCATTGATGAATTTAGAGCTCTTCAAAGCAGTGCAAATATTTCACAAGGATCAGGAGGCTCAGGAAAGACTTCAGAGGGCGGTTTCATGTTTTGGATTAGTTTTGGGGGCTCACGGCTGAGGGGACTGGGACACTCTGACCTATTTGCATCAGGCCTTTCTGTCCTGTTGTTTTGAAGGTCTGTTGATGAAGACTGTGTTCTATTCCTACTTTCATTTGGCGTCATGGATGAACAATTGCCGTTTCCCACTAAAGTCGACTGACCCCTTAGGTAGTGGAACACAAAACGATTAGTGATTCAGCAGGTTTTGCCACACATGCACATTACTCGGCTTTACAGAAAACACAAAGCTGATGCGAGAATGGTCTGTTTTTGTGTCTTAGATCAACTTTACAAAAGAACAATTCAAGGGGACTGAAAAAGAATGGGTGCTCCTTGTCTGCATCGGGGCTTCATCTGGCGTGGGACGCCTCGCTTTTGGCAAGATCGGAGATCTAATATCTGGTCTGAGGAAGATTTACATGCAGGTAAGAGAGAATGACTAACCAAGTGCACGGTCAGTGCTTTGAGGTCTCACTTTTACCAGTTTTTTTTTTTTTTTCCTGTTTTTATTTATTGACTGCGACCAGCTTTTAGTGAGTGACCAGCTTTTTGTTGTATAATTTAGGTAAAAATGAGAAGTTTCCAGTTGTCATCTGAGGGATTTATTTTTAGGAACAGCTGTAGAAAAATAGAAGTGCTTCAGCTGCATTCACACATGTTGCCACGAACCTTAATGGCTACATGTAAGAGGACCTCAGGCCGCAGCATTAACTCCAGACTTGAGCCCTGAATACAGACTGTCCTCCTCCCCAGCCAAAAATCTCCTGCTATATAGTACATGTGCGAACAGGAACTGTGGAAAAAGTCCAGAGGCCAAATTGGGCCCACCTTCTCCTGAAGATCTACGTTTTTTCTGTGTGAAAACTGCTTTACTGTTTAAGGATGGCAAGCGGCTTCACAGCTGCGTGATGGGTTACTGGCAAGGATCGTTTAATTCTGAGAAAAACAGAAGGGGGGCACCTCACAGGTAGATCCAAAAGAATTTGTTATTTTTCCCGTGTGCATACATACAAAAACAGAGGATACTTTGGGAGTGCTTGCCAGAATCAGCAGGCTCTTTTTTTTTTTTTAACCGACATCTTGACTTCTCTTGTTTGGATAATAAATTGTCCCGGGAATAATAAAAGAAATAAACCCAGCTGAAATAAATAATTGAGCTGGTTTGCTGTTGCAGCGTGTGGAGGCGCTGCCTGAACCTGTCCTGCTGTCTGTGTCTTTGAACGTGGGACACAAAGAGCAGACAGGAAGGCCTCACGTTAAACGATAACTAAACTTGTCAGCGTTTGTCTTTTCACATTTGGCTTAATTTCTTTGCCCGACTCTTTGAATTAAAGCGAAAGCCAAGCAGTTTTGTTTGGCCCAAGTTCTGCCGATGTTCCTTTTCAAACACTTCCTGTATGTAAACACAGCAGGTAAAACTGAGATCAGCAAAAAAGGACAGGGATTATTGAATATACAGTAGAACCTCCAACATCCAAAGTGAAATTCGATCAAATATTCGATCAGACCACTTGCTGATATTCAGACGTACAAAAATTCCACAGCTTTTTATCATTTTATTCAATCAGTGTATCAGCCAGTCGGCTGCTGATTCAGCATAATGTAACACTGCCAGGAAAAAGCACTGGTGCTAACTCTTTATTTAATCTTGATCCTAAGGGAATGAAATGCAGGAAGATGCTAAAGGCTAACTGGCCACAAAGGTTCACAGAGTGAAAAAAATACATTGAAATGTTGTTGCAAGCTTGTTGCTATCTGTTTCAGGTGGTGTCCTTCATGGCTTTGGGTCTCATGTCCATGATGATTCCCCAATGCACTGTGTTCGAGGGGCTGGTGGTCGTGTGCGTGTTTCTGGGACTGTGTGATGGATGCTTCCTTACCATGATGGCTCCCATAGCTTTTGAGCTGGTTGGGCCCATGCAGGCCTCACAGGCCATAGGTTACCTTCTAGGTCTCATGTCAGTCCCGATGACAGCGGGTCCGCCCATCGCTGGTGAGGGACACACATTTCTTTTTAAATTGTTTTTTTTTTTTTTGCATTACTCCTGATTTGCATTGTTTGAGTGAACTCTCTGTGATATTTTTTTTCTGCATCAAACTCCGGATGTCGATTGTTTTCCTGCGCTAGGGGTTGATTGATATTAGATGAGAAAAACAGTTGGACGAGGGTAGAAAATATGCGGGGAGCAAAAGGACAGTAAGACGAATGCACGGCAGAGACATTTGGGCTGTCGGCCAACTGCTGACTGTTTCCAAGAATTTACGTTAAGAACAAAAGATGGCACACACAGGGTCGCATCTGAGCCCTTGGCTACCTTTAACTCTGCTGCTGCTATTTTCATCTCTGTGAAAAGGGAAGTGCAGGTTTTATGTCAAAGCAGTCTGCCATCTGGACTTTTTAAAGATTTTTTTCAAGTAGTTAAACAAGTTGAAGGTCAACTACTTTATTTAACTGAAAAGTAATTGAGTGCATTTTTTTTTTTTTTTTTGTTTTTGGCAGCCTGTATTTTTAAACTCTGTCCTAGCTGCATCCTCCTGCTTTGCTCAGTCTTTGCATGAAGCTCAGCTCGTTTTCCCCAGCGGTCCAGCTCTGTCCTTATGTAAACTTGTTTCACCAGAATTCTTCTTTGTCATGTCTTTTTTGGGTGCTTTGTAACATGGACAGTCTGAGATCCAGGAAAGCACAAAAAAAACAAATGGATTTGAGTTGATATATACACCTTGGTCTCTTTGTTTATTTTTTTTAAAACTCAGAATTTGTACAAACATTTATTGTTTTCATTTAGTTTGAAAAAGTCTTGAAATTGAATTTTTGACATAAGCCAGAATATCATAGATGGTTTCCCTTGGCTCTTCTCCACAGGTCTCTTACATGGATATTTTGGGAACTACACGGTGGCGTTCTCCCTGGCTGGGGTGCCTCCTATGGTGGGGGGTGTGGTGCTGTTCTTTGTGCCCCTGATTCACCGCAGGCTCCAAAGAGGCCAAGCGTCACCAGAAGAGACGTCCACAACTGCTCACATGTTGCCCACCACCCCACCAGCTGGGGAAGCCAAGAGCTGCTCCAATGGAGACATCCTGCCTGGATATACTGATGTAGAGACACACATCTGAGTCGCATCTTACAAAGGTTACACACATATGCCAAGTTATTCTTGTATAACAGCATGAGGTTACTCATACTGTTTGATGTGTTATTTTATCCTTTGTGTATTTTTCAGGGATTCAGCCCACCAGCACTTTTCTCATCCTTAGATCGCCTGCCTCCCAATCTGAAGGCCCAGCTGTGGACTTCTTATCGACTTTCCTTGAACTACGTACCCTCCCAAATACCCGCTGGCTGTTTACTTGTTTTCATGCAAAGTGAAGGTGAGACAGGCACTCTCGCTAAAAGCCGCACAGAGAACAAAGAGAGGGCACATCAGCATTGGATGATGGAGGAGGATAAGCACAACAAAGTCTCAACAAGAATTCTTTTAATGGTTGGGACTCTGTGGTAACACCTACCTCCAAGAAGAGAGAAAAAAGACCCCTTGGCAGTCTCTATTTTCACAACGTTTTCCTAACTGAAAGAGCTTCAAACCTGTAAAAAAACATACTGTTTCCTTTTTAAATGAAAAGGTTATTAGGATGATGATAACGAGTGAACTATTGAAGGGATACATTTGTAATTTCTGTGTACTTGTAGTACCTCATCCATCATGGTTGTTATCCCATTGCATTTTATGTTGTTAAAACGGTCTTATCTTGATTAAGGTTGGTTGCACTCACCTTTTCTCTGCGGCCCGTGCTTTCTCCTGAGACAGCTACACGAGACGTTGGGTATCTTTTGTAAATGTCACAGGAGGTAAGAGGCTGTTGTTCTGATGGATGAGCCTACAGACAGACACACTCACCTCAGCTCCGCTGCATACCAGTTTTAGAGCCTGGCTGCGAGTGTTGCCAGGCTGTAAAACCTCTGCAGCCTAACTTTGATCTCTATGCCAGTCTGCCTGCGTGGGAGACAGATGTGGGATTCTGGGAGCTGTTGGATTCCCTCCTTTCAATTTAATGTCGGTGACTTTTTAGCATCCAGGAGGTTAAGTTATGCAGTCAGAGTTAAAAGCGGTGAGCATCTGCCCCCGGAAAAGCTGATACAAGAACATCTAGTCACTGGCAGAACTCTACAGTTTTTTATCAGCCTTTCTAAAGCGGGTGCTTGTAAAGGTCACATCTATATTTACTATGTTACTTTTTCTATATAAACAAAAGGAGTTTTGTATTCTGAGTGCAAATAGTTGGAATCATGAAGTTGTTACAGAAGCTCAGTCATGGAGAAAGGCTTTTATGCCTTGTTTAAGTTGGTGTGTGTGTGTGTTTGTGAGGCATCTACATGTTGAAGCTAGAAAGTACAGTTCTCTGAAACCTGTGCAGCAGCACACATACACAGCTAACAAGTGAATGATTCTGGGACCCTCAGAGGGCTGCCGCTGAAGACTTAAGGCCTGCTGCCACAGGCCGCCTGGTTTGATGGCTGATGCGTATGGTTTTATTGTTGTGGCTGATTATTGTATGCAGCCGGTTGAAGGAACTACTGTGATTTCAAGCTGCCAAATGACCCAATCCCTCACGCGGCCATCTCTTAATCGATCCAATGACTTTGCTGCTTTAGTTTGAATGCGCTCAAGGGCACCTTTCAGTATTTGGGCAGAAATTGAACAAATATTACAGCTGTGTTGGGATTTTTGCGTCATTTGGGCAGTTTGCAGTACTGTGATTACTTACCTCTGCATCCCTTAGATTACTCTTTCTCCTCCTCAACAATCAAATTCAATAGTTAGATCTGCAGTTGAGATAAAGGCTATTTCTTACAGAATTGCAAGGCTATGTGCTTATACGTGTAACTGAATATCAAAAGCTTAGCAGGGAAAAAGGGAACGCCCTGGTGTTCAGCTGGTATTCCTTTCCTTTCCTCTGCGCTTTTGCTCTATTATTCAGTCTCCTCTTGTGTTACAATACAGCAGAGCCTGAAAGCTACACAAACCTCATTATGAGTGTAGTTCTTTGCGGACATTCCTATAGGGCTCACAGTTCTGAATGAAAAATGTACACCTATACCTCAGTAATCCTCAACAATCCACTTACACACTTCGACATTCTCCATCACTTTCTTCTTTTTTGTTGGTGGTCTGCGTGAGCCACATATACGTTAATGCCTATTGCTAATCGGACTTCCAAAACTTCACCCTTGTGTCCATTTAGGTACCATAAAATGGCAAACGGCAAGCTTTCAGCCATCCAAACAGTCAGTGCACCATCTGTACTACGCACCATACTCATCTTCCTTTTCCCTTTATACTCCTGCTCGTCCCTCCATCACACCTACTGCTCTTACTGCGGCCTGCCTTTATCATAAGGTATGCCTGGGCAAACACATTTTACCACATGCCTAAAATTTCTTACACTAAAGCCAGAGGAGACACTAGACTAACTACAGAGAGACAATCCACAGAAGATATGTGCATGCTGGAGAAAACATAGGTCAGTGGTTTGAGGTTTTGACAGTTTTCCTGGCAGTTCAACAGTCGGCAGGCTTTGCGGCTGCTTCTCAGATGAGAAGTAGCAGGTTAGGGTTGGACATTTCAAAACTACAGACTGCCTGTGTTATCCATTTTCCAGCCATATAAGCTACCACATTGCTAATTCTTATTAAAGTTAAAGTCAAAATCCCTCTGTTTAAATGAAGATGCTTCCTTCTGCCCTGCTGTAAGATTTATAACAGATTAATTTTGCATAACCAGATGCGGCAGGGGATGATTTCTAGTGAAACTGCACAAATGCAGTGACCAGTAGCCTTAATTGCTCATTTTGGGTTATGCGGACAGCAATCCACCCATATGTAAATAACACATTTTTATACAAATACCGAAAAGGAAACATTGCATTTTTATTTTGAAATTCACTGACCACTGCACTAAAAAGTTGCTGCAATCAATAAGCATCTTATGTTTAAAGTCTCACATTCTGGCAGAATAATCAATGGATGAATAACTACTCCTGGAGCCACACTGGAGGATTTCTGTGTTTGGGTAACTGGTCTGGGCCTGTTTGTTTCTAGATAAAATTTCTTGCCTGCACATTGAAAATCTGACTTATTTATGAGTTATTGCCCGCCTTTCTCAGGCCTCAGTATTGGCTTCATTTGCACCCAGTTTCTGGTCACAACCAGCTGGTCGCTCCTTTTTATGAACTACTGTAGATTTAAACTGAGGAAAAGAGACACCTATCGACCTAATTTGGAATGGTTATAACCTTAAATTATTATTGATTTTACCTTTTTATTTGTCTGTATTATTAGTTATGCTACTGTCAACAGAATTGTTTTGTTGGATTATCTTGTGGAATTTGTGATTACATTTAAAGGGGAGAGAGCTGACTTGATGAAGAATGAAAGGGTGCATGTGGATGGATGTTTGGGGTCTGCTGAACCAGTCCTTGCCGAAGTCTTTTCATCTATGCAGCATTACTGGTCTTGAGATCCTCTTCCTATGACACCTTGGCTCAAGAAGTCTGAACATATCAGACTCTGGATGATCCGTGTGGGCTTGGATTTGGAGTTTGCATTCTTGCCCCGGTAGCACACAGCTGTGGCACACAGCTACACCTTCAGTGGAGTCCTTTGTATTTTAACTGAATGTGCTACTAATATTACTACTTGTTTTACCTAATTTTTTTGATGACTGGTTTTTATAAGTGCAAATTTTGAGCTGTTACCTGCCTTGTTAAAAACATGGATTTCTCTGCTGCAGGCGAAGGCTTCGAGGCACTTTTCAGTTGTATTTCAAGCCCTGTCTGACCTATGAAAAGACAATGCAATGACGCAATCACAAAGGCTTAAATCTTAGTATTTATGGTTTTGATACCCAGATAAACAAAAAGCATTTAAACTGTGTGTATATAAAAAAAAAACAAGCATGTTTTATTCTCCATTTTTTAATATCAGCTAGAGGACAGAACTTGGCCTCTTAGCTCTATCTCATTAGAGTCTACTCTGGTAGCAAAGCCCCCTGACTTGAAGTCAGTCCAAACTTTTGCAATGCCAACCTTTGTTATTGTTCAGCGTGCCATTCCTGTGCCCCTCTGACCTCAGCCTGCTTACAGTGTAACTGATGTGCTTTACCTAAATCTGAAACCACGCAAACAACATGTGACACACGATAGCTAAAGGTCTAATTGTTGGAAAGCCGAGCCACGATTTGCCACAGACACCTCATCGACTGCCAGACTTCCAGCACAACTATACTGTAGTGCTGTTGCCAGTGAGAGTTTCTCATTTTTGTACGTGCATTTGCTCACACCCGGTCAATATGTTTTCTAGAAAGTGTTTTATGTATGATTTCATTGGGTCATATGTTCTCACTTGTGGTCCTGCAACAGCATTCAACCCAAACCTTCCTACAGCCTTACATGGTGAAATATGCATAATACTCTGGAGCAGAACTCTAAGCTCTCCTTACGGGGCCCTTGCAGGCTTCTGCGATTAAACCTTTATTGCCTCTCCGCACTTAACAAAGCTGCAAGCTTATGTCTCACACAAACGTCACCTTTTTAAAAGTATAAACACATATTTTAGTCATAGAAAAGTTGATCTAACATGGCCAGTGACATCACAGGAACTGAAATGAAGTCATGCTGCTAGAAAAATGTCTTTTTTGTGTGTGTTTCCGTTGTAATTTTGAATCTGTATCAAAAGAATAACATTTGTTTTCTATTAAACCAACAATAAATGTGTAAAATGACAAATCACACTGTTGCTGCCAGCCGCTCTTTCTTTCATTGGCGTGAGCTCAAGTCAGGTGTTTTTTTAAATTAATGAATTGATTTTATTCAGCGAACCAATAAAGACATGGATACTGGAAGAAATGCACTGTGGCTTCTAATGTATAATCTGCTCATTATCACCACAGCAACATGGCTGAGATCGCTGAAGCATTAAGTCCTCCCTGGACTCCCGGTTCCCCTCAGCATTTCACAGCCAGTCCCGCTGAGTCCTAAAGGCCACGCTTCAGTGGATCGGCTCCTGAAAGCAGAGCTCTTTATAGACAAACAGGGAACTATTGTGTACAAGTCACAAGTGTAGAATAATCATTTGAGTCCAGTGCACCTTTTCATATCTTGTTTAGATTTTTTTAAAACTAATAAGTAGAAACAAAATAAATGATCATTTTTATGGCAAATGTGCCATGATATAAAACAGCACCACTATTAAATCTGAAGTTCTCCCTTTAAACTGAGTGTCTGTTCTTCAAAAACCATGTCCATAAAAGGTTTTACATGTCCCAACAAGCTGACGTTTTTCATCTGAAACAGAAATGAAAATACGAATTACAGGTATCCTAGTTCTCACAGAAACAGTTACTTAAGTGGTTAAACTTGGGTAAAACCATGTTAAGATGGCAGCAACATGGATCACAAAGATGATCAATTGTTCAAATGATCAGTAATTGTATTTGAGGGCAAAAAATAAAATATGAGGATTCAGTGTAAACAGGAAATTTGATCTGTTTTTAATACTTTTAATAGGCGGATTTGAAATATCTTTTCAGGTTAATTTACTGAAGTTGCATTTTTAATATAGAAATTGCACCGTAGTTCTTTCTGCTTGAAATGATTAAATAAATGATGTGTCTGAGGACCCTCTGATCAGTTTGGTCATAAATGAAGAAGTTTAAATTCTTTCAGAGTTTTTTTTAATAGTGACATCACTAATTTGAACTAATTAGAATAAAATATATTTTCATAAACTTTACTTGTAAGCTAATGTCTGTATTAGTTATTTTATTTTATTCAAATAAATGGTTAATTAACTTGTCCTGATACAGCAGTGTAGTGTAACACTGGGCCTAGTCCAGTAGGAGTCCCCACAATGCCATTTTAGAGTGAAGGTGGTGATAGTGATTGAGCTATTGCACGATAGATGTCGCCATAAGAGGTTCCACTTTCGCAAAAATATAACCTTTTTTATCGCGGTTACCCATTCCGGTTAAATAGACATGCCATTTTAGTCAAAATTCAGAACTTTCTTCTGATGTTCTTCTGATAAAAGTAATTTAAAACATGTGGAGTGTTGTTGAAATAAGTCATGTTGCTTACGGTCACATTTTGGGCTGCACATGCTCCATAAAATAACCCAACAAACACAAAAGTTTATGTCAGTGATCATGTGTTATAGTCTTTAATTTAGCAATTCTTAAATCTACAGTTTCCATCCTATTATTTGTGTGGGAAATTGAATGTGTTAATGTTTAATCGTGATTTTTGGTTCTGAGTAAGGTCTGATGACAAGGGGTATTTTGAAACAGTTTTCTTTTCAGAAGAATTTTCATTTCCAGATCAGTGGCATCACATTGGAAATCAGCTAAATTCGAAAAGCTGAAAGTCCCTGATCTCAAGAAAAACTGAAACCAAACAGTGGAAATGATTAATCAATTTTACAAGAAATGTATGTGTCAGATCATTGACCAAAGATGGTGCAATTTTAGGGTATGTTTTCTCCTACGCAAGATATCTGTGGGGGGGACTGGTCCAGTGGATGATCTTTTTTTAGCAGACCTGGAAATAAAAACAGAACGTACACACAGTTGTGGTCACCTGATACTGCTGTAATTACCACAAATAAGAAGGGAAACAAAAAGAAAACACCTCAGCTTTTTCTTCGATTTAGAGGCCTGCTGTATCAAGGAAGTGATGTCAGGAACAGTGATAAATCTCATTTTTTTTAGTTGTGTCACACACAGTTTTCCATTTTATGAAAGCCAGGTCACAGAGAGGCTAATACATGTGTTTTGTGTGGTGCTGTGGCAATCAAACGCAGCTATGACATCACAGAAAGCCTTAACTACACATAAAAAGTTTGTTATGTTCGGAATTTTTTCTTCTTTCACTAGATGGTTTTCTACGTACTTTTTGTTTGAAAGGTCACATGTTTTAAAACGAATCCCACCTACTCTTTAAAAGACATCTTAAAATAATTAGAATCTCAAAATTCCTTCTATTATTTTTTCTCTCCCTATGTCAATCTGTGTTGTGGTTAATGACATGCGCTGATTCAATTTGAAAGAACAGTATGAAGGGCGCTATCGCATCAAGGAATTCTGACTCACTATTTTTGCCCTTTAACCACAAAACTCTCAGTAAATTTGATGTCTTACGCAAAAAGGGCTTAAACTGGAGATTTTTGTCTTACACCGCCTCAGTTTTGAACTTCTCTTAAAAGCCCAAAATCAACCTACATTCTTAAAATGTGAGATGCAGGTCTTGAATTTGAGAAAATATTCATTTCAATCATCTTTGTTAGTCGTTAGTTAGTTAGTTGTTGAGACGACCGTTTACCAGTTATTTTATCGAACTGTTCTAACTCTTCTGAAAGAGTTTATAAATTATACAAGCAGCTGAAAGTGTTCTCTGAGCTTCTGTCACAGTGTTGAAAAATCTGAAGCCATAAGTCAGTTGCTTGCATATTGCTTCGTAATGTAGGTGCATATTAGGCAAAAGCAGTTGCAAGTCAAACATCAAGATCAGAAATGATCACATAGGATTCATCCCTAGAGAAGTCCAGAAGAAGTCCACTTTTTGTATCATTTGGCATACCTTAACCTTTTCTGCTTGTTTTTGCTGCTTTAATAACGACTACTTGACAGCCACCCTTCCATGGAAGCCCTTTTGAATTTGTTGGCCTGTGACATCTTTGTTTATCCTCCACTTATCCAGTTTTCTACAGTTTTCTGCACACCTTGCCTATGGAGAATAGGTTTCATCTGATAGATCTTTGAGAATTGCCTTATTGGCTCATTTAGTGTCTGTCGAGGTGTTATCTTTGCCAATAGATTGCTGAATGCCATTAAAATAATGAAAACATATTATGTAGATTGTTATATAGATTTATATGAACTATTAGAAAAAGCTAAATTACTGTTGATTTGTAAAAGATTTGAATGGATTGGTTGGAACAGACTGACGAGATCATCAGAAATGTCTCATAGGTCAGTGTCACGCAGCTTAGTGAAAGGCAAGCAGAAAAGACAGGGAGAAAAAAACAGGAAGCCCTTTAAATGACCGAATAAAAAACAAGGGATGGATCTCCAAGGTCCCCTCCTTGTGTTGGAGTCCGCTCCGGAGCAATAAACGGACAGCGATGCCTGTGATTGGCCTGTAATTGTTGTTGTTGCTGCTTTCACACGCTGTGAACACATTCCCCGCTGATAGGTGATCCTACCACAGGATTCTGCTCTCCTGTTCACCAGCTCTCTCCTGTACGTCTTTACCACGATCTAGCCCAAAGTGGGGACAGGTTCTTTGTCTGTTTTTTGAGATTACAGGCAGCGTGTTGTTGTTTCTGGAGAGATTCGGTGTGACAGTCACACACACAATGTGCGACTGCCACATCTCTGCCAATGCGTGTCCTTTCCAGCATCACTCTGTCCCTCCAAACAAAACACATGCACACACTCCCTCCTCCTCCCCGCTGGAAACTTCCTGACTGATAATGAAGTGATAAAGATTGTGCGTAACAGTAGAAACACACAGAAACCAACACACAAAAAACTAACACATGCTTCTTTGATAGAGGCGCGCTCGCACCTTGTTGATCTTGCCACTTCCCTTGCATTCCTCCGACCCAGCCTTTTTGCCTGTGAACCAACTCGTTCTTCCTCTGTTTAACACGCATACTTCAACAGACGCATACTTTTAACAGAACAATGTTGGAGCTGAGCTACTCATTGTTTCTGCCAGGGGGGCCTGGTAGAGGAGGATAAGCCCTTATAACAGTTCAGGAAAGTTCTGGCCTGAAGATATATGGGATGAAAAAAATAGGAAATGGAAAATGTTCTGGAAAGAGGTAGGAACAAACTGGAGGGAACGAGGCTGGTTTGTGTCTTTGTGTTTATGTGTTTGCATAATAAATTCCACCAAGAGTAAATTCAGTAGATTCTTATTTTATAAGGCTTCAAATAAAACACAAAAATACAAACTTTTTCAATGATATACAGCTGTCCAACAGCTCACATCCATCTGGGTCAGAAATATTTACACTTACATTCAAAAGGTTTGATCTTAGTTAAATACTGTTTCCCAACATATTCATCTTAACATGACCTCAAACACAACATAAAAAACTGTATCTCAGTTGTGATGAAACAACTAGCTATCACACTGCTGAGAAAAAAACAAATGTAGCCAGAAGTAAACAAAGTTGTGGCTACAGAGGAAATAGCTTCTTATAGTTTATATATAATTTAAGATCTCTTCTGAACAATTTAGCATTTCCATTTCCATTTCCTGTAGCAGTCTCGGGGAAAACAACTAAAATGCTCCGGCAATCTGCTGGCGCTTCTGCCTGGCTCCTGGCTACGTGTTGCATCCCAGCACCTCCAGCCGGAGGGCGATGTCGTTGATCCAGCCCCGCGGGTGGATGCGGATGTAGCGGCCAAACACGGGAGGGTCAAAAACGGCAAGAGCTTCATCATCGGCATCACTGTTCCCAGTGAAAATCTGATCGTGGAAAAGGGAGGCATGAAGTGACAAAACAGACAGATCTTGAAATAAATACATTTGATAGCTTGACGCTAAACGTCATAATCTGTAGATCTATTTAATGGGGGCCTGTGATGTGATCTTCCACAGATGGACATTTTTGTGATCATTTAGTAGAATGTAGGCCACTGAAAAATTTCAAGATTTCTGTGTACCTGTTCCTTTTGGGAGCTTTTCTCTAGCACGCTGCTCCAGGAACGCCCATCCTGACTGAAGGTGACCGAGAACTCTGTCACCATCATCTGGGTCATTAACGACCGCGCTCCCTGCGTGATGACACCTGTGACGCGTCGGACTTTGCCCAGGTCCACCTGCAGCCACTCGTGGGGGTTGTTGTTCTGAGGAGAGGAGGACACAGGAAACATTTTCAGCTAGAAAAACAATAAAAAAAGAGATAAAGAGATAAAGAGAAGGGAGAGACATTTCAAACAGCCATCTTTCTGCAAAACAGCACTTGGGATACTCAGAACATTCAGAGTTAAAAGCTTCTGCAAGTCTGAAGCCTGTTGTGAAAAAAGACTTGCATCAAGCTGAGTCTGTAACTTTAGTACATTAGGTGAAAGCTAAAAAAGAGGACTGAAACCTGAACCAAAACAGAACTTTTATTTCTTATTTAGAACTACTACAGAAGTTATAAGAAGTCACCAATAGAAAACCCAAGATTGAAGCAGCAGTCGAGTAGAATGAAAGAACCACGTCTGTTTCCCCCTCAGTGTTTCCACTTGACTTATAAACTGGAAAAATGTGTCTGGCACAGCTTAATTTTTCCACTGCTCTTTGCTGATGTACTAATGCATTTGAATGGTTAATATGTCAGTTCCTGTATTCGTCATTAATGGAATTCATATGGTTTTGACTAACGGGGTAGGGTTTAAGACAGTTGGAATGAAAATTAAACCCAAAAGTCTACTTTTTCTGCTCAAAGGTTTAAAAGTTGTTCTGAAATCCACACTGCCCACATTTACGGAATTTAAGTAACAAAAGGTAAGTAATCTTAAATCCTAGAGGGATTTCACAGATGTATGTATATAAATATGCCATAAACAATAATAAAAAAAACTGGGCAGGAGAACAGACAAGGTCAGATCCAGGATGAATAAGCTAAGATTCTGAGTTATAGGTCTGCCAGATTCTGAGAAATATGCTGGGCAGCAGCACAAAAAAAAAGCAAAGAAGAAGAAGAAGAAGTATTGGCAAGTTTAGAGAAGTCACATCAGTGTCTGGAAGAGTCTGGTCTGAGAGACAGCATGGAAGCTCTAATCATTGGCTATATATGAGCCTCCGAACTGGGTTGGTGGCATTGCCATATCCATGAAACAGAATCTGAGTTTTCATCTGTACACGGTTCATGAATGATGTGTGCAACCTTTAAAAGCAGGTCAATAGTTTGCCATCGAGACACTTCACACCTCAACAGTTCAGTGCTGCAAAGTGGGAAACTGACAAGCTAAAGTGGAGGAGAGGAGACACCTCAGCCCAGCCTGATTAAAGCGCAGAGAGAGAATGAAAGAAAGGTTGGTTATCTCCATTATTTGCATCAGTGGTTCCCATCACACCGCGACTGAGCCCAAATAGCACTGCTGGGGCGCGTGGAAATAATGGCAACTCTCAAGTTAATCGTAACAAGTCATTCAAACATTAACTTCAATCACTGTTTGCCACTGTGGGTCTGCAGGCCACAGGATAAGGATCTACCTTCCACTGTTCTGCCTGATTACTCTGGATGTCGGGTCTAATCATGGTGGAGAGTTTTGGTAACTCACATCTCTGACATCAGATGTCAGAGATCTATGATACCAGCCTTCAGCTGCAAACCACTCAACATTCAAATCAGTTGCTCGAAATGAGCAACTGATTAGCCAAAAAGCAAAGACAGCTTCTCTTTTGATAATTCTCTTCATCTATAACTTGAATGATTTCAATGTGTGAAACTCAAGGCAGATCAGTCGATTACTCCCTATTTCCATGTCTGTTGCCGAAAGACCATGCTCTAAATCAAGTTGAGTAGCCAAATGATTTGCTGCCATCAGATCAAGCCATAAACTTGATCTGTTGGTTTGATGTGCTTACGCTGCCGGGGGAGTATCCTTCCTCTGTGTGCATGACTGGATGTGAGCTCACCTTTGGCCTCCAGGCGTTGGTGCTCCCGCTCTGATGGAGACGGGCGAGGCTGGGTTTCCAGCTGCGCATCAGGGGGGAATAATATGAGGAGGCATCAAAGCTGCTGTCGGGAATCAGCCCTCTCTGGAGTCCCAGAGGCAGGGAGCAGCCTGGTCGCATGCAACAAAACACGCATGAGCGAGACCATTCTGTGCAGTGCAACGGAACAGGACACGACCCGGACAACTCACTGTTGAGATCGCATCCCAGCAGCTCCAGTCGGAGCGCGGGCTTTTGCACATAGCGGTGTGGATTAATCCTGATGTAGCGAGCCACGAATGGTGGAGAGAAGCTGTTTTCTTTCACCTTGGAGCTGTCCAGGTTGCCATGAAAGAGCTAAAACAGAACCACACAAAGAACAAAGCTCACACTTCCTTAATAACAGCTTACAAGCTGTTATTATGTTCCAGCATATTACAACGAAACACGTCTTTGAACCAACTTATGCTGCACTGGAGCTGATTTTACTGGATATACTAACAACTTGTGTCCCTGGTCCAGCTTTTGCCATGCTGCAGAATTAATCTAAATCCCAATTCTAACCTGCTATGTGAACATACCTTGATGTTCCTGGGACTTGTTCCTTTGTAAGTGGTCCATGTTTCTCCGTCCAGGCTGTAGGAGACTGTGAAGAGTGTGATGTAGTGGTCCCTCAGCCTCGACCTGACTCCCTGTGTCATCGCGCCATGCAACAGTGTGGGCTTCTGAAGATCAACCTGAACACACAAGACCATTGACTCACTTTTTAACACAAAAAAATACTGACATGCTTTTTAAAAAAAGTTTCCTTCAGGAACACACACAGCATATAAGCTCAGAAATCGGCGTCTCTAACCTGTAACCATGACTGGGTGCTTCTGCCCATCCAGGCATTGATATACCCAGACTGATCCAGCCTGGCTAGCCTTGGCTCCCAGTTACCTGGCCGGAAAACATTGACATGATCATTTAATAAACAGGAGGTATTTATTTTGACTGGGCTGTGATAAAACCTTCTGTGTCCAGAACAGACTTTTCCAAATAAAAACACAAAACCAGCTGCCTTACCTATGTGATCTGATGATGTGATTTGAGTATCCTCAATTCTTTCTGACTTCATTCCCAGAGGAAAGGAGCACTCTGCGTGTCAGAACAGCAACACATAAGATCAGTAAAGCATGTCAGAATTGCAGGTACACACAAACGATGACTGAATACATTTCCTATTTAGGTAACAACAACCAGACACGGAACACTTACTGCGAATATCTATAATATAAAGTCTTGTTTTTTTTTTACATTCTGCGAATGATGCAACTTTAGTTTTCCCCTAGTGTTGGAATTACATTGTTACTCAACACTTTACAATGAGAACACAGTTGGAAAAACATTTAACATTATTAATCCCTGTCTCTGCGCCCCAGATGTTCAAATGTTGGCTGGGAGTTTCTGAACATGTTAACTGCTGAGAGTAATGCAATATTCATCATCTAATTACCTTATTTTTCAAATATTGAAAGTAAACAGCATTTAAAACCCTAATGAAGTATATCTTAATTTGACTAAATGGAAAATGGCAACAAAGGATACAGAAAAATCAGGGGGGGGGGGGGGGGTCAAACACAATCTAATGGTTCTGAGGTTTTTTTACAACAGGATAATAAACAATGTCCCATATTTGAGATGTGTACCTACCAGGGTTATACACCAACAGTTTAGCCCTCATTCCAGCCAGTTGGTAGTCTCCTATCGTGCACTCCACCAGCCATGTGCCGACTGTTGGGGGTCTCATCTCCACTGTACCATAAACACCTTGAGAAACAAGTGAGAGACAAGTTTAATGCAATCCATGAGACAGCATGTGATGCTAGGATGATGTTACACAGCAAACATAGTGAAAGGTTAATTCTTACATCATTAAAAAGAGGAATTCACACTGAGAGCATAGAGCAAAACAATGTGGTTTGCATGCTTAACATTCAGCCAGTTCTGTGAATAGTGTTAAGCAAAGATAGACTGTTTGTTTGTCCGTGTCCACAATGTCAGCCCGTCTATGTTTGATGTTTTGGGGATGGAGCAGGAAGGTATCAACTATAACAATTTCGAAAAACAAATGCATTTACCTGGGAAAAGGTTGAAGACACCCATTCGGTGCTCCTGCTTTGCGTGCACAGTGAAAGGCAAACCATGGAAGTGCACGGCATGGTACTCTTTGTCGCTTCCCACATTCAGAAGGTGCCACCTCACCGGCTGGTGCTGAGCGACCACCAAACCGGGGAGAGTTTCAGCCACATACCCGTTAATCGCTGAGGGAGACAAAAACACTGGTGCTATTTCTGAAAAAACAATCATGGCTTGAAGGCAGTAGCAGCCCACATTACATGAACAATCACCCACCTGCAAACCGATTGCTGGTGTGGTACCAGGGATCCTCTGTGTTGGCCTGACAGGGAGGGGCACAGTATCGCTGGAGGTTCTCCTCCAGGTACCAGCTTTTAGTTTCATCAAAGGTGTGGAAGAGCAAGGAAAATTCCTGGATGCCCTTTTGGTTGTTCTGACGACTTTGCAGTTTCCCAGACTTACAGATCACCAGTGGACCAATCAGACCTGAGTGGAGGTCCTTCTCCTGGAAAATTGTAAAGAAATATGCATTTCATCTCAGTTACATGAATACAAATAATGTTTTGATATGGAGACACTGATATGGGAATGCAAATGCTTTGTGTCTGAGTCAAATTGGTGCAGACCTGGTCCACGGTGGAGTAGTAAGCTCCAGTCTTGCAGTCAAATTCGGGGTCAGAGGGTCCCTGTTTCTTGGTTATTCTCCAGTTATAGGTGCGGGCTTCTCCAGGAGGCACAGGCTCTCCCGGAACCCCCGGCGGAGCAGAGTAAGAACTAGTTTGTGCAATGCCGGCCCCCTGGCTTCGGTCATAGACTCCATGGAGGTGAAACGAATAGGGTCTGTTTGCGTTGTTCTTGAAAATCACCTGAGTTAAGACAACAGAGACAGAGTTTTACAAAAACAGCAGTACTAAACATCACATCCCCATCCTCATCACATCCCCACATTTCTTGGGTAAGTGAGCCTTAATAAACAGGAAGTAGTTGCTAGTAGTTTAGATAACAGTTGTATTGTGCTGGTTTCCTTGCAACAAGGAGCAGAAACACTCACAGTAAGGAGGTCATTAATCTCTGTTCTGATAAAAGGTCCCATTATGCCCAAGTGTTCTTCAAGCTCCCCTCTTCCCACGGGATGCTGGAAGTCTTTATCCAAGTAATGTCGAAACACCACCTTCTTATACTCAGGCAAGAACTTCCTCATGCCCCGACGCATCTCCCTGAAAGGAGCAAGAGTCCACACTTCTGTCAGCCCAGACTGCATGACATGGAATATTTTGTGTTCACTGAATAACAACATTATAACTGAATATTTAGGGTAGTAGGAGGGTAAGGAAGATTAAGAAAACACATAGTTAGGTGCTTTGTCATTAAGATTAATGAAATGGACCAAAAAAAAAAAAAATAGTTGAAAACAGTCATTGCATTGATGGATTACTGCATGGTTTTTGCCAAGCACAAGAGAAAGGCATCTTAAATCTATAAATCTTAGGTTAGGGGTAAAGTTCAATAGATTATACAGAGAAAGTAACTCTAATGGAGGAGCAAAAACCAAGAGCTACTCAGAAGGGGGGCATGTGAAGAATGAATTTTTCAATAATCTAAAACCTTCAAGATACAACACCTGTACAAGCAAATGCTTAACTGGGTTCCACATCAATTTCTTAACTGCGACTAGAGGAAACATTTACGCTGCAACTCAGTCTGTAGCAATGTGGTGTAGGTTGCTACACTGTGTTGCACCCTGGACCGCTTTAGTGCAACTGTCTGGTGCATGAAGGCGTGAAGACCCCCAGTTAAGAACTGATCTGTTTTGTTTTTCTTTTTACACTCCCCTTCAGAGTAGTTTTTGTCGGTGCATTGAAACTTGTATGAAATCTTTTTCCCACCTTGGTTTGATGAGCTGATGTGGCATTCTGATACCATAGTCCCAGGTGATCTCCTCCGCTGCAATGTAATAGTGGCGAGGTCTAATTTCTCCAGAACGGGGGTTTATGTAATCTGAACCAAAAATATCTGAGGTGCCGTTGACCTGTACACAAAGTTTGAACATTTATTTTGGTGAACGTTAGCAGCATTTTAAATTCTATTCAATGAGACTCCCAGATAGATTCCAGTACCTCATAACTGTAGTCATCGTACTCAAGAGACAGATCAAGGTGTGTTGTATTGGCGTCTGTGAAGTTGTAGTCAAGATCCATAAGATCAACTTTAAGCCTTTCTGGTTTAGCGTCATCATAAGTTGGAGATACAAAGCTTTCCATGTCCTCTGAAGAGTCTAAGTCTATAGCTGAGACTTCACTAGTTGCTGGTGCTTTGATGTTGTCACTCCCTTCAAGTTCTATTGTGGTGCCATTTGTTTCAGTGAGCATATCCCTCCTCTCTTCAGTCTTTACCTCTGAATCTGTGTCAGTCACATTGTCTACATCTTCTGCAACAATCTCTATCGTTGTTCCTTCCTCTCCCAAGAGTCGGAAACTTGCATCTCCATCTGTCCAATTCCCATCGGCTTGTCTTCGCTGTCTGCTACCTCTGTTTTTGTCAAGGTAAGTCTGATTTTGGGCCCACTCTTCTTCCCTTGCTATTTTCTCCAGGATGTCGTCTGGGATTCCTCCATCCGTGGAAGGCTTTGTCCTCTCTAGTGACATCGCCGGCACTCTCCTCAGCTGGCACGCTGCACCTGAACCCTCAGCTTTGTCCACAGTGACATTTTGATCATTGGGGTTTCTGACTGAAGGTTTCTTGCACACCTTTACCAATACCGTGCCATTTTTAGGTCTCAAGCCCCTTGGCTGGAAATTTAATTCATCAAAATAGTCTGAGATATCTTCATCAAAGTCTTGATCGACTACAGGCAGATCTCCGTTGTTGCAGGGACGAACAGTGTAGTGGATGGTCATGCCCCGGTTCTTGAGGCTGCTGTCAAAGGCACTGATTTCCCATTCGCCTATGAA
The DNA here is from genome assembly GCA_907169785.1 of Menidia menidia. Taxonomy (NCBI): domain Eukaryota; kingdom Metazoa; phylum Chordata; class Actinopteri; order Atheriniformes; family Atherinopsidae; genus Menidia; species Menidia menidia. The sequence continues at coordinate 8,425,438 of CAJRST010036666.1, forward strand.
AAGACAAAGATTACACCCAATATGAGTCATCTGTGATCAGACACAACACCCACATCAGCAGGTTCCCATTGTGGCCCCACTGGGAGTACAAGAAGTATAAATACCCCTACAAATTGGGACATTTTCTGTGTCTTGGACAGTTACTAGTAAAGCAAAACCAATCCTTGGTTGTATTTGCTCTCACCAAGCAGCTCGGTTTCCATGGGGACAGTGACTGCAGTCATGGGGAAGAGGGTGAGGACAGATTGGTGTAGGTCTTGATACTGAAACAAGTTTCCAGTGAAATAGACAGAGAGGAAGTCACTCTGGGTTCCCACGTTTGCCACATGCCAGAAGGGGACATCCGTTTGACACATGACAAACTGACGTCCACTGAACATGATCCCGTTTATACCTAGAGGAAAAGGAAAAAGAGAGTGCCTCACTTCCGTTCTGCTGAACACCATGCTTATTCCTCATGTAAATTCTGTTATATATTATCTTATGGTATAGGATAGTGACTGCTCCACTCACAAAAGTTAGGAAATGTGACTCACTGTAAATGACATTAGACTCATAGAATTCAGGGTCTGTGGTGTTGAAGGACCTTTGGCTGGACTTCTGCATATTTTCCTTGAAGTACCAACTTTGATTCTCATCAAACACAGCAAATATGAGGTTTAGCTTCTCATCGGGTCCCAACTGCAAAGAGCAAAATATTTAATTAAGGAAAGACACAAACAAAAGCATGAGTAAGTCAGACGCTTCACCAGATGAATATTTATCTCACCAGTCGTCCTCTGACATCGAAGGCATTGTACTTGCAGATGAGAAGGGTGCCAACAAGCCCAGAGGCCAAATCCCTCTCTGGCGAAATGGTGCTTTGATATAGCTGAGTCAGACACTGAGGGTCTCCCTCCAAGGGCCCATCATTGGTTGTCAGCATCCAAATGTAACTAAACGTGCCATTGGGGGGAATTCCCACTGAGCGCAAGTCGTTCTCTGCAGCTAAGGAGATTTGGGAAGACTTGTTTCAAATCAGCACAGACAAACACTCCATAACTACATTTAGCTGTTTATAATATGTTTCTTAGGATAAGGATGTGCCAACTGTAGTTACAACTCAGTTGTTGCAGATTATCCATTCAGAGTAGTGTGGCTTTACTGGCTTATGTCCATGCTCACACTCACCATTAGAGGATCTCTGTAATGGAAGGATCTTGGTGAGGCCATTCGGATAAATATTAAAAGTACGACTGGCCAGGTTTTTAAAGATGATCTGGAAAGAATGACAGTGAAAGTGTGATCAATGGACTAAAATCGCAACTACAATTGTGTTAACTTCTGTAAATGTGAGATGTCCATGTGAAAACTGATTTAGTTTGATGCATATGTGGTGAGCCCTCATATGCACCATGTGAAGTCACTCACATGGAGCTGATCGTTGACTTTTCCTTTCAGTAAAGGACCCAGAAGTGTCCTGTTCGGGCTTTTCCTTTGAGTGAAGGATCCGTCTGTGTATTCCACATAGGCGACTTTTTTATACTCGTAGCCCAGGTGATGGGGAGCAGCAGGAAAATATCTGGACTTCAACTCACTGATGTAGGACAGAGGAGAGTTACAATCAGTTCATCGGTCAACTTTCCCCCCCTCTTCTTTCACTTCATAACTGCATTTCCTACCTGTCCGTGGGTTTGAGATGAGGAGCGTAGTTCCAGGTGACCTCTTCAGCAGCAATGAAATGTGTCCATGTTTTGGGCTGCTGTCCTCTGCTGGATCTGGCCTGGAAGTAGGGCTTTTGCGGTATAACATTGATGGTGTTGAACTTGTAATCATAATCGTCCTCTTGGGGCTCCTCTTTGCTGTAATCTTCATCTATGACCTGGCGCAGGTTGGGTCTCGGCACAGGAACAGGTTCAGGGCATTTCTCCACGGTGAACAACGCATTCATGCCATCTGAGAACGCCACATGAATGACAGGAGTCATCTCTCAGGTAACTAGTTAGTGCAAGGTTACAAATGAAACAGTTTTGTGTTGGAATGGGAGAGTGGGTGGGTTGGTTTTACCGTGGCGGTGAGCATTAATCTGACAGCTAATGAGGAATTGTCCGAGGTTGGTAGGTCTCAATTCTGCTGTGACAAACGTCATCGGGGTCACTTCCACAGTGACTTTACGATGATTCATTACCTAAAAAACACCCATTTACAGGACTTAATGAACACATATACTTTATTAATATTCTATTAATTTATACTTAACCTATTTAATCTAACTTTTCACTGTTGAACTGCAAAATAAATCATAAAATGTTATTAAGAATAAAATAAATAATGGCACATGAGTCTATGAAGATGGTACACAGATGAAAAACACACAATATTTGTCCTTTCGGGTATCATTTGTGTACATTTACAGTAGATTGTAAAGACATTCATGGAAGAAGTAAATACCCTAATCTGAGCCTTTTAATAGTATTACTGCCATCAAATAGAAACACAATTTTTACAATTCTCTCAATTTAAAATGCTGTCAAAAGTCTATATCCAAAAGACTCTAAAGTTCAAATGGTTCTCCAACCAATGTCTCTGTTAATATTAGTGTGTAACAGAAAAAAGGAGTGACTTCAATTCAGCATGGGTTTACTTTATCATTATATCTATGACATAGACAACCAATAATTTTGACAAATCTACATCCAGACTACAGCCCTCCAGGATTTGTCTACATGATACTCTGCTGGTTTTTGCCACAGACCCCAAACTAAGTTTGAAGTGAGCATCTTTAATCCGACACGTTTCTTCACCTGTAAAGAGTGATCCTGGAACCTAATGGAGTGGATTTCTGGAGCCGTGCCCATCCCGATCATGTGCCAAACCACAGGATGACGGCCCTGACACACCGTCAAACCTACACACACAAACAGAGAGAGGTGGAGATGGGAAAATGGGGCCAAATTCCTGTGCACACCAGATGTAATGCTGCAGCTGATACACAGTGTTAGCAGCTCTTAACATTACAGCACATATTACATCATCACGGAACAGCCGCTCTGAGGCCCGCTGCTTCTTACCGGGTAAAGTGGAGTTGACATATCCATTGATGGTGTGGTATTCCTTCCTGCCATCGCTCCTCTTGAATTTCTCTCTGATCAACCTCTCTCCTGCTTCTCCGTACCAGCTTTTAGTCTCATCAAACACCGTAAAGAGCAGGACGAACGCTTGATCTCTCCTCTGGCCATCTTCTGTGAAGGCACCTGATAGGAACACGTACAAAACACACGCGACAGAGGATGAGTGAACATTTACAGGAAATACAACAGTATAATCATGTTACTTTCCTTCATTCTATTAATGAATTTGGTATTTTATGAAATTCTATAATTTTATGGATGGTAGTGTCTAATGTCTGGATGAGTGCATTAGTCTATCCATTCAAATGAACAGATATGAGAATTTTTTGTGGGCTTATAGGAAGTGATCAAGTGCAAAAAGCTGTGTGGTCACACTGTGTGATGGTACCACACGTAGGTATAAAAATGTGGAGGACCAAAACTTTCAAAGAATATTTACTAATTTTTGCCTGAACTGTGGGAGTGCAGTAGGCTGTCGTGCAGGCCGGTTTAACCTGATCTATTGTGCCCCTTTCTGTCGTTGAAAGGAATACCACTACAGCTGTTGGTGTGAATGTCATCAACACTAATATGTGTTAACACACTGAAAGCTACCACAACTTTTCCTCCACCAAGCGGCTGAACTGTCTACCTGAAGTGACTATTTTCACATCCTGGTCCACCCACACTCACGTTTACAGCCTTTCTTTTTGTTTGTGTCTCACATCAATGACTGAATGTGAGACAATTCAACTTCAGCATTCAATTTGAACTATTTTTAAACTTGAAATGAGATTCTAGAAAATGATCTTTGATTACAAGACCGTTCTGTTCATGCATTAACATTTAATGCAACTACAAGATAAGACGATTGTCTGTCACTGTGTCTGTCTCATTTAAGCAGTAAAGAAAGAATAACTGAGCTCCGGCTCACTGACTTGGTTTACAGATCAGCAGGGCGCCCACGAGTCCTGAGTTCATGTCTCTGACCGTGTCCACCCGGGACGAGTATGAGTAGGTGAGACAGTCGGGGTCGCTGCTGGTGGGGCCGTCTTTGGGGCTGATGTCCCACACGTATTCATAGTATCCTCCCGGAGAGACGGCGTCATCCTCCTTCTCCTGGCCTGTCGTAGAGTCATCATATCCAGCTCCTGGAAGATCAACACACAGCATGACTCCCAAAGCAGACCAGTTAAACTGCTGTATCTGCAGAAAAACAAGCTGTTGGACACACTAGCTTACACAGTTTCCTGTAAGGTACAACTTACATGAAACAAAAATTAACAAACAAAAAAAAGAAGTAAAATTCTCCTTTTAAATACAGAGACAACCACACAAAACTCACAATTAAAAACGGTTTATGGGAATAAAAAGTGGAAAAATGTCAATACAGTTAAACAGAACTCTTCAAAATGACTTAAAAATAAGTCAGAAAATATATAAATATTCTATAATGACACAAAGCCAGAGTGAAAAAGTGGACTTCTGATTCCCATTTAAAGATAAAAATATTTGTCTTCTGGAAGCTTGTTCAAGGAGTTTGGACAATAAAAGACTAAACCAAAGCACAGGCAGCTGTTTTTGTTCAGCTTTTAACAGCTAAAATAGAAAGAAAGGGTTGGAAGATGTCAGAGGCCTTCGGGCTCATGAAATGTCAACATATCAGACAGCGAGTGCAAAACCATGCTGCACCTTATGAAGCAATGAAGTCATTTTGAAATTAACATGAATCATAAGAATTTATGCCGATTTTCATATTAATCATCGCTGATTTTTGCAATCTGTGAAAACCAGTGATTGTTACAATAGTCTCAATAATTCATTTTAAAATCCTGGATCAGACTCTCTTTCCTGTCCAGTGACATAAAGAGCTCATTTCTGAAGATATTTTTCAAATGATACGAACCTGTTTTATTACAACTTGAATTTCCCTCAGGATGAGTAAAGTATCTGTCTCTATCGATCTGTTAATACACCAAACATGAACTGCCCCTTGATCATTTTGCATGTAGGCCGTGACAGTCTTCAAGTCACTACTCTGTGGATTCGTTTTTCTTTACAAACCTTTGAATTTATCGTCTAAATATCTGTTTGGTCTTCTTTTAGCTGTGTCACATTAGGTAACATTCAAATTATGGTAATGAGGCCTTAAAAAAATACACTTCCACACAAGTCCAACATATTCAGTAGCCTTTTCATCATCCTCATTAACAAAGGTTTATTCCTACTCAGGACATGAGCTGCTTTTCAGAATATGACAGGCTCGGTTTTTGGAATTTGCCCTGTGGCAGGAATACAGGAACCGCTTACAGGAAGAGACTTCTTGGGATTTATAGGAGCATTAGAACAAATGTCAATCTTTTTATAGAGGAGATTGAGCGTCAAAAGGTTCTCATGTGTGGAATATTATCCTCAGGCACAGCACAGGCCAAAAACCCTTGAAGAATGACTGTGCCCCCAACAGTCTCCATAAGACCTGCACACATGAGATAATGACAACCGTTGCTCTGAGTAGTTTCTGAGGAAAAAGGAGGCAGTTCTTTGTAAGTTTTATTTTCCTATGAATTCCTAAATACCTTATCTCTTTGTTCCTTGAGTAGCTTAAGAAAAACTACTGACTTTTACAAAGTATTTCCTTTTGGCTGTTTGATGTTCAAAGTTAAATGGACACAATCTAAAAGCGATTTCAGTTTTAAGAAAACCACATGGGGGTGTAAGGCGTTTTTTTGTTGCACATGCTCTTTCCATTGTTTTTTTTTTAACCTTAAAATGGACCATGAGTCATTGACTTGAGTCAGGTTCTTCACTATTTGACCCAGAGGATCAGAATGCTGCTGACTAACATTAGAGTTAGGGGGCACTAAGATTAGATTTTTGCTCAAGATGAAAATTCAGAGCGGACATGGCCGCAGACAGCATTGGAATCCTCACCCTCAGACTGTTTAGAGTAGGTGATCCCCACAGGGCTGATGCTGTAGGGCTGAGACGCCAAGTTCTTAAAGTGGACCACCACTCTGTCGCCAGCCTGGGCGACAATCACGGGGCCTTGAATACCTGCAAACATAAAACACCATGCTTCTTACCTGTTCAGCCATTGAATCTCTTCAGTTCAAACAATTCAAATGTGTTGGAGGTTTTTTTTTCTCTGAGGAGAAGACTTACCTGTCCAAGCTGGTCTCGGCTTGGGGACGGTATATGTGGAATCAATATATTCTCTATAGACTGCTTTGATGTATTTTTGAGGAATAGTTTTGGATTTCCCTCTAAGAAAAGAAACAGAAAAGAAAAAAAGAACAGAGATTCAACTAAGGTTCAACTTTGAGAACTCAAGACTTGAGACCACAGCACTCTCATGAACCACAAAAACTCAAAAAAAGGCTTTAAAATAACTCAAGCAATGAGGATTTTCTATGACCTACAGTAGTATTCATTTGATTTTTTTCCCCAGAAAAACTCAGAGAAGCGCTCACCCCTGATCGGAGGCTCGGTCAGCATCTCCCAGGTGGATGTAGTCCCAGCCGATCTCCACCGCCGCGATGTGGTAGTCCCGCACGGCGGGCGGGGACCAGCGCGGCCCCGGGAGGCAGCAGCCCAGCACCGGCAGCAGCAGCAGCACCAGGGCGCCTGTTTGCTCCATCTCACAGGGTCCAGAGGGCAGAATGAGTTCTGCTGCTCAGCCCAGCGGCTGAAACATTTAAAGGGAGGGAAGTGGAGGGAGGATGGAACACGTGGGGGGCTAGAAGGGGGCGTACTATAAAAATGAGACTCCAAGTGACGCAAATAATAGAATGAACTGCTAATAATGAAACAGTTGATAAACAAATAAGTTAGTAAATGTATTAACTCAATGTTGTTTTTGCGTTTTCTCTCAAAATGAATATTTTCTGGATGATTTATTATTTATTTGGTCTATTTTTCTGGTCATTTAGCCAGGGTGTGTCCTAATATTGAATTAATTTTCTATCTAGAATTCAGGGGTGGCCATTCGGTCATCTAATTTGTCCTATTTTGTAGGCTATGTGGTGGAATAAACCGGTGGGAGTCCAACTCCATGAAGACAATGCCTTCATAAGACATTAAATGAGATGACAGAAAATATGTATCCAGCCTCATAATCCACATTTACCTTTTATTAAAAACGTTGTTGCTGTAAAAAATGTGTAATGTAACTAATCTAATGGCCTGAATACTTAAACACTTAAAAGTGTTAAACAAAAGGAAGATCTATACATACAAGTGTAAGATTTGGTTTTAATACCTACCTTTACTGACTCCTAGTGGTAAAACTTAGGATGGTATTATGCATTCACTTCAAAAATGAAAAAAACTGAGCACAGCATATGTTTCTAAACTGAAAAACAAATATTAAGGGTTGTTTTATTAAAGGCATGTAATCTTAACAAAAAATGTCACTCATTTACAGAATACAGATGCTACGAAGAACAAGCAATAAACAGAAACGGGAGGTCAAAACAGACAAAATCCACAAGTATCACATCACACGTTGAAAAACGAAAATAGTTTGAGATAAAAATGTTTGTATTTGTAGGGCTCAGAGGGTAACGACAGAACGTCTTAACACACTCTGAAGCGCTGGGTTACGTGTGTTATATGTACAGTGGAGTATTAACAGCCAGCAGGAGGCAAACTGGGTATTTCACCCATTTTGAGAGTATAAAGATGATAAATTACATTGCAAATGTTATTGTTAATAGTATATCAGGCTCAATATATGGACTTCTTGTACAAAGATCTGAGCTGGTATGAATGGACACATATTACCAGAATTAGCTGAAGCAGCGTAACTTTATATTTGACTTTACCAAGCGTATCTGGCAGCTCATCAAGTAATGGAACCTTCATAAGAGGATTACACGACTTTCCTGTAGCGCAGGATTCCCGCCTGGTTCAATCAGCACACACTGTTCAAAAGAATGCGACACAAAGAACTGACAGCCATCTGCGGGAGCTCCTCATAGTTTCAGAGAGTTGACGTCTATGATCTGCTGCAGGATGTTGTCCACGTCTGCCGTCTCCAGACTGATGCCGCTCAGGTCCAGCTGGGGCAGCAGGGCCGTGAGCAGCACCACCACGTTGTTACGGATATCTGACAGATTCTGCTGGGCTGATCTGATGGAGGAAAGAACAACTAGGATCCTTAGCCGTCTGGGATTTCATATTTTGTCGTGCAAAAAGAAAAAATAGTTCAAATAAAAAAGGAAAACAGGGAAAGAAAAGACATAAAAGCTGAAACTTACTGGAAAAAGACATGAAGAAAAACTGTTTTATAACTATATACTAGTCTCCTTTCTTTTTTATTTGAACAAAATCATTTGATATATGTCAATGCACACACAAATGTAACAGCACTCACCTGCTGTTGTCACAGGCCTCGCTGTTGCCCGCTGTCATCCTGCCTTGCCCCTCACTCCGCTCCTTCCTGGGTCTGTTAGTCTCCGCCGGCTCCTTTGGATCACACACAGCTCTGTGGCCCTGCATGAGCAGCCCCTGAGGCCCGGGACCCTGAACCACTGTGCCAGTGGCTGAAGATGACCGCTGGTGGACAGAGGAGGTTCATCAGAGCCTGCTTTTAGGCGGACTAAAATAAAGCCTGCCATATTTCTCTTTTATTCAATAAGCAACAACGGTATTGTTTTTTTTTGGTGACTTCTATCATAATTCAGCATCTTCTATATTTAAAAGGAAATGCCTTTAGACTTTTTTTGTTATTCATTTTCCTAACACAGCATACTGACCTCAGCCAGGTAGGTTTGACAGCCGACCTCTCTGGATGCTTTTGGTCTAATGGGACCCTGTTTCAGCTTTTCAGCACCGCTGTCATCAGTCGTCATCGTGCCTTGGGTCGTCTTGGTGACCTCCTGGCCCAGAATGCTCCGGAGCTTCTGAACCTCCTTCTCCAGCGCAGCCAGCCTCAACACTTTGGCCTCCGTATCTCCTCCCTCTGAAGGCAGCACCCTGCTCTGTGAGGCCTCTCTTCTGCTCAGAGGGGACACCACCATGGTCTGGGTGGCAGGGAGAGACTGGACCCTGGGGTGGGAGGCGGGGATTTGCTGCAAAGTGTCCGAATGTTCTACTGGGCCACTGCTGTTCCTCCTGATTATTTTTGTCGGTTTGACGAGATGGGGATCCTTGGTGGCATTTCCTGGGTCAAACTGTTGTCCATCCACATGCTTCTTGTTGATCACACAGTAATACACAGATTCTGACTTCCTTTTGAGGCTACAGAGAACAAAGAGTTAATACACATGTTTTTTCCAACATGCATTCCTATGTAACTGTATATTCTTTATATAATTCCAAATCCATCAATTTAACTTTTATAGTTATAATTTTATAGTCTCTCATGTCAGACAGGGGCAGTTTGTGTATTTAATGACCGGTCTGTGCCTTTTAGCTCAAAGAACTGCCACCTTTTGGTGATTCCACTGTTGCTCTACATGAGTCTGAACCCACCTTAAAGAGTTGATGCGCTCGTCCTGTCTCTCCAGGCATGTGTCCCCCCTTTTGTCACTCCCCGTCGTTTCAAGCCTCTGACCATTTCCCAAATGTGTTTGTGCCTCCATGAGTTCATTCTTATCTTTAATGACGGAGTCTCTTCCAATAAGCTTCTCTTTTGGTTGTGTGGATGGCTGTGTCTTTGCATCATCACTTGTGTAGGTGTCTACATGGTGATCTGAGAGGTCTTGTGTGTTTAAGTCATCATTTTCAAATGTCTTTTCCTCAGTTTGGCGACTCATGGGTGAAGGCGAATGCTCAGGCGTATATTTAAACTGGAATGTAGGCTGAAAAGGCTCTGATGAACTGCGTGACAAAATTTTATGTTTAACCATTTCCTCTTCGTAGTGACAGACCTACAAAACAACAAAACACTCATGATATATCTCTTGTCTATGTATAAAATCAGAACTGAGAGAAAAAAACACCACATACCTGTAATGATTTCTCTCGTTTTCTGAGTTTGGATTGCTCTCTATAAGGGAAACAAATAATGATAAATTTTTTAATACATTTTTTCACTTTTACCTTTAAATTCAAGTCAACAGAACACACCATCTTCGTTCAACATCTTTCTTTTAAATAGCATGGAGGGCACATGTGTTAAAATAGTCGCAGAACCTACCCCACATCTGCCAGTTTCACTGTGTTTTAAGCACATGCTCGCATGCAGACTTATTCTGTCCTGACACTGCTAAGCTGTAGCTTGGTGTTAACTCTATTTCTTACAATCAAGAAGTGCATCGAATAATGACACATTATTAAAAAATGAGGTGCAGGCCCAGTATCAATGCTGACATTAATGCAGTTCAGCTCAGTATTTGTATCGTGTCAGCAGGATTATTGTTATGGTAACTAGAGAAGAACTTGGACAGTAGCGCACAAACAATATCTTGTTATAAAGGTTATTTTCTTTAAAAAATGTCTTTTCTAATCTAACTGACCTGGACTCTGTGTAAAAAAGGAATGAATCATATTAAAACTCTTTAGATTTCATCAGAAAAGATGTTGTAAAATACTGAGTTAAAACTGTTTTTAGTAAAACTCTACACCTATGGCCAACAGCACAAGCTAAACTTTTCTCTGAATGTCAGAAACAGTCTCTGTCACATGGACAATTGCCGGAAGTTAGAGCATGAAAGTGGCAGATGGAAACCACAAAATGCCTCTTGAGCCTACACGCACACAAAGAGGCGCGTACTAAGAGAAACCATCCCTTCATATGCGAGTTCGGGTAAAAACAGTCAAAATGTGAGAGATCTTGAGAAATGAGAATTTACGGTTTCTTGTGGTTTTTCTGGTAGCTTGGTGTTAACTGCTCTTCTCTCTCCTCTGCTTCCTCTGGTGACGAGCAGCTTCTGCAAAGACGAAGAGGCCCGACTTAGCAAGTCAAATTGTGTATAGTAAAGCAATATAACACACACACACACCCCAGGTGAAGAGAGAGCCTAATGTGTTGTGGTTTTCACAGTTTGAGCAGAGATATGCATTTTCTTTCCTATATATAAGGACAGAGGTTCCATTTCAACAAAGGTGAACATAATGAAGGTGAAAAGCCCCCCCCCCCCAGTTTCTGCATTCATTTGAAGAAACGGTGCCCCAAGTTGAGTTATTTTTTGCTTTAAACACAACACGACTGAAAAGACTGACCTGTATCGGGGATTGGGGTTCTGGCTGCAGTTCCAACTTTCAGGAGTCACTTTATAATAGTGTGAGGGGACGCTTCGCCATTTCAGACACTCTTCACACTGTAACCACATGGGGCCCCTGTAAATACCAACAAGTCAGAACCGACAGTTAAAGAAGGAATTAAAATAGCACATATCTCATCGAAGACAATCAGAACATGAAACTATCTCTCAGCAGTTCTGGTTACATTGAACTAAAACATCTTCTGTTCAACTACTTTAGATTTTCTACGCCAGAACATCATATCAGTTATGACGTTCAAAAGTTTCTTGCTTCAACAAGTTAGCTCCAGAGTCTCAAATCTCAGATTTCAAGCTTTGAAAAGTAAAACTGATGATTTTTTAGGCATTATGTTTGACGACTGGACAGGTTACAGCGTGAGAAGTTATCTAACTGACATGCAGCTTCTAAATGGGGCTAAATGGGGCTAAATGCTTATAGGGAAATAGAACGTGCACTTTCTCAGTGGTAGTTACAGTTTCTGCCACACCAGGGCAGATACACCAAGACTCAATGAACGATGACATCCTCTGAACAATATCAACCCTGCAGTGTTCAGTTTTCAAGAATATTTTAGAATAAAAAGAAACTATGACATTTTCTTGATTACATATTGCTAATAAGATTAGTCCTCTGTCCAGTCTTCAATATAGAGCATTGAGAGCTTAGCCAGATAGAGTTTCAGATCAAAGATGCAGCTCTGAATCTGCCCATACAGAACAAACCCTGTAAACATGGACACAGATCAAACACTCTGAGAGCAGGTTTCACAGGTAGGAAGATGGAAAAGATATGTCAGAGCCAAGTATACGTGTCACTTGCAAGTAGCAGGGATTTCTTCAACAAGAACAGGCTGACACTCACTCGTCAGCTTCTTCTTTGTCTTCGTTGTCATCTTTGTCTAGAGCCTGAAACTCTCGCTCTCTGGCTTTTTTCTCTGTCACCTCCTTCCAGTAGTCGTTCAACTTTAGGCCCAAAGCTCCAAGGGTGAGTCTTGAGAGTAAAAACAAGGGAATAAAAAATCATTTTCATTACAAAAAAAGCAGTTGCGGGAGAACTACGTCGATCAAATCTTTGGAAGAAGTGTTCTCCAAACCTGTATTCTTTGGTGTACTCAAAGTCCTGCTTGTTGTGAGCAGGTTTGAGAAAGTTACACTCGATGACGCCGATGACCCCAATCCCTGCTCTCTGACCGGAGGTCTGGAAGGGTGTGAGGAACAAGATGTAAGAGGGGGCAACGCTCCAGCTGCTCCAGCAGAAACCTTTCCCCTTACCTTGAGCTGGCAGCCCACTTTCTCGTATGCCTTAATGAGTCGGTTCTTGTGGTACATCATGATGCCATAGTGGTCCTTGTTCTTGGGGTTTAAGCCAAAAGTCACCTTCACTTTTTCTTTCTGGCAGACACCAGTTAAGGATGGCAGCGCTAAATGTTTAGAGGTCAGTTTCATTGCAAAGTCCAACAATTCAAATAAAGCTTAATACCCAAAAAACCTCCAGCATTAGCGTTGGTTCTAACTGCTGATTGTAAATCTTCTCTACTATCATCTTGCTTCAGGTCTATCTGGGAGCGTTTGGCTGGTTTTCAAAACATTCACGTGAGCTGGAGAAAAAAAAACTACATTCCACAATCATTATCACTTCAAAGGAAATATCGGTCAAACTTGCAGATGAAAGTGAAAAAAAAAAGTGAAATGCAACAATTTTGTTGTACCTTCTCATTTCATCTCAGTAAGTAAAGTAGTTTAATTTAGCCCCCAAAAATCACATTGCTCATAATTCTTCCTTCGTTTCAAAGTATACATGCGGCATGAGTAAAGATACACTGAACTGCGGTTTGTACACGTCATGCTCAATGTATGTCAGCCTCTTTGAGACAAGTTTGGCAAGGATCTTCTTCCCTCTCAAAATGATCTGAGTCCTCGGCTTCAGGTACAAGATACTGAGGTAGGCCTGAGATAAAAAGCAAACAAACAAACAAACAAACAAAAAGAGAGTAAAAAAGTGAGAGTTTTAAAATCTAAATTTCTACATATCTTGTTCTATTTAGTTATTTTTATCTGTCCAACGGTGTCTCCCCCCCACCCCCCACCCCACACCACCCCCCATAGCCACTGCATCTGCCACCACCTGCACCTGCATTCACCTTTCCTTAAAATAACAATTTTCTCATAAAAAATGTACTGACATGGTCAAAGTACTGTGACAAAGCGAACCCTGACCTGTAAAAATAAAACCTATAAAATGTGATATGCAGACTGACCTGATAGCTGCAGAAGTTTAAGAAAATCTTAAACTGTATATTTTGCTGTACACAGACAACATATATGTGCATTCCAGTCGATTTTTAACTGCCTCATCCCCCCCTGATTAAGATATCCTAATCAGACATATAATTAGGAAAATGTACACACAAAAGTGAATAACTTTTCAAATGTGTTTTGTAGGACTATGTGAAGTATGAAGAGCCTGAAGGTGTTGAGATGTTTTACCAACTCACCCTAAGGCTGTAATACATGTCTGGAACATTCTGCTCAGGTCTCAGGGATCCACTGTTCCTCAGACCCTTCTTGAGTTCTTCAACATGGATGTCAGGCAAGCGAAAGTCTGCTTCATCACTCTCAAAGTCGATCTCCGTCTTACCGTCTTTGGCTCTTTAGGTGAAGGAACAGAAAACGGTTGTGAGAACAGCTTGTGACAGCTCGTCTGCTTGTGCTGTGAGGCTACCCCAAAGGAAGCCCAATCTGCCATAGCTACATTTTGTTTGTTTGCAACAAATTATAATTCACTTTTTCACCCTTGTGAATTAATTAGGCCCATATCTTTAAATACCTTCCACAGGATGGGTGAATATGCTCATTTGGTCGCCTTTTTTTAATTTTTTTTTTTTATAATTTAGTGTTAAGAGGAATTTAAATAAAAGGTATGAGAAACATAAACAAATTTCTTGGACACCAAGTTTTCTTAATTCTCATAGATTAAATCTATGAAAATGAAGAAATCTTCCCATTGGCAGATGCAAATGTGGCTCTGCTCCTCTAATAATGACGTCAGTTTGATTTTGAATATGTTTTGTTCACCATTGATTTGCCTAAAGCAATGTCTAAACAAATGTGAGTCTGCGCAGTCTGTGACTGCATGCTCAGCAGTGTCGTGGGCTACATTTAAACTCAGCTCAACAAACACCTGACACTTAAACCGGAGTTTGGAGTGCACTAAAAATACAACACCATATTGCTCTATAAAAGAAATGTGTTTTTCATAACCAGGATTTACATAACTAACACAGTTTGAGCAAAGAAGAACAATTTCATCATTCATAATTCTCCAATCATCTAAAACAACATATTTTTACCTGCGGACACTCCAGATTAATATCTTGGTGCCTTTTTTGGAGGGAATGGAGTCAAAGTGAGCATGGATCTGTTCCTCGGAGTTGACGATGGAGTGTTGGAAGATGGCTGCCAGGCTGGCCTCTGAGTCCTCGGTCACAACCAGCGACTGTGATGTCAAATTAAGGTCTGGACATAACAGAGTCTGAATACACCTCGTGTCCTGACTCACGCTGACATACCTGACATACCAATTCTCAACAACAAACACACAAATGCGGAAGATGTCCAAATACCGCTCTTATGTTGACTCTGTACGTCACATTTATTTGCAAAGGATATTGGTTTGCTGGTTGAAGGGAACGATAGGGATGATGACAGCCTGGGCTTTGATGTTTTCCAGGTAGGTCTGAGACAGCAGGCCCACCGTCTGACAGCCCCCGTTCTTGGTGAAGATGAGCGCGTCGCGGCCCAGGCGCATGGAGCCCGACTTGAAGCCGTTCCCATACACCCCGATGGCCTGCAGGCTGGCCTTACCCGAGCCCTTCTCTGTGAAGCCAAAGCTACACCCAACGATGAAGACCGATTAAACGACGATGCTCATGTATATATGATGAAAAACAACTTTTACTGTAGTGTTTTTTTTTTTTTTACTAACTACATTGATTAAATGTTAGGAAAAGACACACAAATATTCCACAATGATCTGAGGTTGGGAAAATATAAGTGTGAGGCTGAATAAGTTGAGAAAAGACCACACTGAACTTTGATCCCTCCGGTGTTCGACGTGATCTGTGATTTGTTTTATGTGTGCACGTCACGTGGATCTGCTTGAGGCTCACCTGAGCATCTTGTGCAGTTTGCTGGGAGTCATGCCACTGCCATTATCAGTAAAAGTCAGACAGAGCTGGTCGCCGGCATGAACAGCATCTATCCAGATCTGTCTGGCGGACACACCGGGGTCTAACGCATTATCTGGAATGTGAAGGACAGAATGAAACGGCCAAGTGTGGAGCCAGGAGGACACAAGAAAGAGAAAAGGTTCCATCCGTAAAACTTAACAATCAAAAGGTTTTAGATTAAAATAAAAAAAAGCTTTACACAGTCTTTCACTGCAATGGCCCTCAAAAGCAGGTTTGTTGAAAATGCAACGCTCATAATAAACCATCAAACTTCAGCAAGTCAAAAACTAAATCTAAAGCTAATGCAACTAATCTAAAACTATGAACTGAAACTCAGGCCTGGACATGTTGATGCTCAGACCAAACGAGGCCGTTTAATTGCTGCAGAGAGATTATAGTCTGGTGGATGTTAGCGCTGATGCTTTGAGAATTGCCCTTTTTCTGTTACTGTTTGGCTGTTTGGCGCTTTGACCTCCAGCTTCTCACTGTGTCACTGGATCAATCACAACCTCACATAACTTCTAAATGTTTCCCCCACCCGAGCTCTTTGGACAAGTGTTTGCAACGACCACCAGCTCCTCTGCATGGTAAGAAATGAATTAAAAATGTGTCCTGTCCCAACAATATGTGTCTGTTGGGTTTGGTTTCTATGTTCTTTACGGTCTTTTTCACAACTCTGACAGGCCAGGCTGAAATGGGGGGGTTGGTTTTGGAAACACACTGTTCCCCTTTTTCTTTCCGAAAGAATGATCTAATCTGCTGAATGACTGAATTCTTTTTTCCCCCCCCAGTAGGACCAGAGACGGCTCGCTCCGATGTGCCAAGCGCTGCACCTTGTTTTGGACTGATCTCAGCAGAGGCGCCACAGGAACGACAGACAACTGGCCCAAGCGGTTCCTGCTAAAAAAAACCCTCAGGCGACAAAGCCCGTCTCTCGTGAGCCAATGAGAGCTCACAGAGTGGAGGAACCACGGCGGTGACAGCTCACACACCGAGTCACATGCAGGCACGGCCCGACCGATTTAATGGTTTAAACAAACTTGAACACAATGAGGAATTAGACTGAAAGCGAGGACAGAAAACGCTGGCACAGGAAGTGTCGTGAAAAAAAATGCATGGAAACTTTTTTAAAAGCGCATCCTGCATCACAAAAGCCCAAAACGCGCACTTGTTATTGCGTTATTTCTCTATTGTAACACCCTGAGTGGCAACAAGCGGCCCTGTGAGGCTATTTAGGGGACGGATGCTGCCACTGTGAAAGAGGAAGTCCGTTGGTCTGTTTCTGGCCTCACCAGGGTCTGTTTAACACCCAAGTTTGCTCCGTTTCTGCGCGCTGGCGGAAGAGCGTGCAAAATGAAACCATGAAAACATGCAGTCGCACGACAACAGAGTGCAGGTGCGCAGGTCCCGAGCGACTTTTTCTTTCTTCCCTTCATCAACGAGCACCCACCTATTAACTCTGCCACCGCGCTGAACGGCCAGGTGTGACTCGTGGAGTTGCTGTTCAGGAAGGACGGACTCATCTGCAAAAGAGAGCAATAACTACTCGTGAGTCTGTTTCCGCTTCCATTGCGCTGCAGCCAAACGGAGCAATTGCGCGCGGCCTGGAGGGATAAACCCCCAAAAAGTATGACAATTCGACAAAAACAAAAACTTACGGAACTCAGGCGAATCCCATGCTCGCTCAGCCTGGCCATGTTTTGTCGCTGACTGCTTTTAATGCCACATGGAGTGTGCGCTCGCACAGCGCAGGTACGTCAGTGCGCAGAGCAGTGGGTGCGTCCTGTGGGTCCCGGCCAGAGGAAGTCAGACTGACTGTGCAGAGACAGGCGCCCAGAGGCTGCGCTCTCAGCTTCCTGCATGTTTCAGTGAGGACAAACGCACCACGCTATCCAACTATTCGATACTCGTGTGTGATTTCTTTGGCGATTGTTTTCCGTGTCAGATTCTGTGTTCGTCTGAAAGCTCTGTGTTAGTTTGAAAAGACACCCAAACGGAGACGGTGTCATGCTCTGAATCACCTGCTTTATGTCAGAAATATTCCCCAGGAAGGATTACAATGATAAAAATCACTTCCACTGCCTGTCAATAGCACGAGAATTAGTTAATTGAATAGTAGAAATATCTACTAATAAATGTTAACTAACTATATGGGGCCAATTCATTGCAGAGGACCAGACAAAAAGAAATATTTTTTGTGGAGTCTTTTATTCCCCAACTGTATTCAGAGAGAACGCAGCCTTCATTTATCATTTTGAGGAGATAGGAGAATAAATCAAAAACACTTTCCCTCTCAGTAAAGTTAATTTAGCTACTTTAACCTTTAATAACAAAGACAGAGAACAGTAGTGCCTGCTCTCCTACATAAACAGAAAATAAGACACTCAGCCACATCACTAGAACATATTACAGGGATATTTCATAAATAAACAGTATGATACAATTTCATCGCTCCAACATGTTATTACAACCAATCCTGCACGAACTTAAATAACTTATTTTGAATATATCAATGAGAAACGTCCAGTGGATAGCCTGCAGCTTTGATTTATGGACACAGCATACAAACACTCCTCTTTCTCCCTTCTGTGACGGACATCAATATACAAAATATACTTTTAGTAAAATAAACTATTTATGACGCCGTAACAAGGATTTTTATCATTAAATGTGTCACTCCGCCACTCCGCCACTGAACTTTGAACTCATGGAGACAGCGCACACACACACCTGATGATGTCCTTCCACTTACAAAGTACATTTATTCGTCACACACCAGCTTATTGATATTGTAACTCTCATCTATCTACTTTTCTAACTGTTACCTCTGTGATTTACCATTTTCGGTCTGTTCAGAATAATTCAGTTGCCAATAACGGTCATTAGCTGTCACTAGCTTCCCAGTGGGCAATATTTCGCAGATCTGATGGGACTTCTGAGTTCTCGCAAGATTTGTAGGTGCTAGTCTCAAGGTAATGATATGGTATTTTACTCCCCTATTCCTCAACCAATGCACGAAAAGCACTGTAGCCCCAGTTCACCCGGCTACATTTCTCCCCTGCTACGAGTCAACGTCCTTTATGCATTAACGGTCCCTTTCAGTTGTGATGAATTTAGAACCATACCGGCTAGAGCCTGAGAGAGTACGTCTGGGCTAAAGATCACTGTGTTGCATGCAGATATAGGCAAGTTAAAAGGGTTTCTGTTTTTCCCAGATGTTGCTCTCGGACTTCTGCGTGGGGTGGGAACGGGTGTGTCACCCTGGCCAGTTCGCTCTTTTCTCTTTCCGGGAACAGGCACGGGCCTCTCCTCTGGCCCCGGAGGAGAACAGGGGAGTGGTTCCTCCTCCCAGTCCTCATCAGGACTGTCACTCACTTCCTGCTCTAGTCCCTTGTCATTCTCCACCCTGCTCTTAGCTTTACCACACGGATAGCTGTCTGTCTCAACAGTCATCGAATGCAAATCCTCTGGTTCTTGAGTTTCTTCATGGGTAGCTGTGACACAGTGGGTTATTATCTGAGATGATGGTGAACTTTGACCCCAGGAGATAACTCTGCCCACTTTATGGCTAGGAGCTCCAATGTCATGTTGCTGTAATTTTGAGAATTATTTTCTGCCCCTCTGAGCGTCCGGCTAACATAGGCTATGACTTTCTTTTTGCCCCCTTGTTCCTGATACAGAACCACCCTTAGGCCTGGACTGCTGGCATCGGTCTGTAGAATAAACGGGAGGATGAAATCTGCAAAGCCTAGTGTCAGCAGTCATGAATTTACATAGAATGGAGCTTCATCTTAATAACATGGGCTGATGAATTTATTTACTTAACTCTTCAAACTGACAAACAAAAACTCAAATGTAATGACAGATGTCTTCATATTGAAACACCTGACCTATTAGTTTGTCTCAGTGGCAATGACAGGAAAGCGGTTTTAAACTTTCAGAAGCGTTATAATTTAGTGTAATGTATTTTTAAGTATGATGTCTGTTTCATCATGCATGTACATTAACTGATTACACATCATACCAACGTGTTCATGCTTATTTTTATTTAAAAAAACATAACACAAAAAGCAGAGCAAAGTTAATGGCTCCTTGTATGTTGATATTAGGTATTAAGAATCAATGGCCATAATAACAGAGTTAATTTGTTTGAGGTGTGCGTTACACTATTTCTAAAATAAGATTACTTCCTTGTTAAGTCAGTGCCTGACAACACTGCCACGTTTCAATGATGACGTGCTATCACCGAATTACTGAATGTGTACACCATTCACAAAAGCACACGCTATTTGCCTCAGCATGTGAGATGTCCTATGATTGGAAGAGTTCTTCCACACAGCTGCCTCCCAAGAAGGTGTGTTTATGGAAAGTGGTGGTGCATGGGTGGGGGGAAAAACCACTGTGCTCACTGGAGGTACAAGACTAACAAGTTTTGAAGGTTTCCACTGGGCCAACAAACTACAACAGGTAGTTCAGTGTAACAATATTCAACTTTAGTTTTTTCAAACAACGGAATTGTGTGTTTGTATTTTGAAGATCAAAATTGGGATTTTTTGATAACAAGAAAGTGTGAAAAATAGAGGGGGGATTTCCATTTCTAATCAGTGAAACCACCATCATATGAAATTTTGCACATATGTTTCTGGAAGGCCACATCTGACTGAACTACAGGGAAACTGTTGCTCTCAGACTGCCGGTTTACTAGTTTCTAAAGGTATCGGTCCTCTGTGGGACCATCTGCCAGTATATATCCAGGGCTTAGAACTTTCCTTGTTGACAAAGCTTACATTTAGGGATGGTTCCAGTGACCCCAGTGTGGCTAATTGGACACTCCAAAGCCCCAGCTGGTTACGGCAGACAGCCACAACCAGTTCTGCCAGAGGTTACTTCCTGTTGAAAGGGGATTCTTTTTCGTTCCACAGAAACCTCATGCATGACAAACATTTTCAACTGGCTTGTAAATCAGTTGGACAAATTGGGAAATGAATTAACTGTGTGTATTACTATTGTATCACATTGAATTTTTGTAGGCTTGAACTAGATGGTTTGTTGTGATGGTTATTATAGTCCAACACAACACAATTGGAGCATCCAAAATTTCAGTCCTGGGAAGGTTTCTGTAAACTAACAAAGCAGCTGCTATCAAAGATAACTAAAGATAAAGAAATAAGGAATCTGTAATAACATTTGAAAAAATAAAAAGAAGAAGAAAAGCCATAATTTTATTTTATCCTTCATTTGTTAATTAAGTCAATTCCTTGTGGCATGAAACAGTCCCCATCGTTGGTCTCCACTGTTGGAACGTTCCAGTTTCTCTTTCCATCCATTAACTATCGCTAAATAATCCTCCTCAGAGAATTCCTGCAGGGAACAGAGACAACATTTACTGTCCTAATATCGTGTCTTTCATGGCACAAATCATCTGTGTGAGGGTGTGTGCACTTGTGCATTAACCTGGATGAATTCCTCCTTGATGGCCTCTGCTCTCTGCAGCTCAGTCTGAATGACTTGGATGAACTGGGCTGTCCGATCCTCAGCCCGAACATTAGAGAAACCAGCCTCCTGAATAAACTACATGGACAGTCAGAATGAGGATGAGTTGAAACAGCACCACCTCCTGAAGGGTCATCGTAATACAAGAGCACCAGATTTATGTAGGGCCTTTATGAAAGACAGTAGAGACTTAACAAAAATATAAAGCTTTAAAAGGAGCCAAATCCACATGATTTAAATATCTTGTACAATTTTCATATGTAGAACACATGATGAATAAACTGTTTTCTCAACTTTTCCATCCGTGTTAATGCTCATTTGCTACAATTTTTTCCCCGATTTGCTTCAAGGGATGTGGTTCCACCAGGCAATAAGTGGATAACACATATGGGCAAAATGATGAGGAACAAGATGAAAAGAAGTATTATATAGATGCAATAATTTGTGTAAATAAAATTCAGCTCAAGAACAATTATTCAAAATGTTTTTGTCTGATATATTCCCACAACATCGGGTGCAGAGATCAGCATCCTTGCATGCACGTGGACAACAACAGTATATATTAATTCTATATCGGTTTGATTAATCTGTAATTTAAGGTGAAAACACAACTAACATGTACAAAAATATTGAAACTACATTAACTATAACAGTCTAACTGGTAGACAGTCCTCTATATTCAGGAGTAGTTAAACAATTTGTTAAGTGAATAAACACAGTTTGTTCCATGACTAAAGAAAGCTTAATAGCCTCATTTAACAGTTAACGATAGAGCCCCCCTCATAATTGGTCACAGTAAAACTCCACTTAATTGTTTTTTTTTTTCTTTGTGTCACGGTTTATTTCAGGTTTTATTTGTTTTGTTCTAATCAATGTTAGGCTTTAACTCCCTCATTCTTTTAGGGTGAAATGGATGACTCTGGTTCAATGGTTTTTCATATTACTGTGGTCATGTGGTCTGGAGGGTAGCAGCCACTCTTCTAAAACTGCTATACTGTTCCCTAAAATTGTTAGTGGTTTTGTGGATGCAATCGCTTGCTTGCTATGATGTTCCTCTGGTAGTCAGTTTAAAGGTTGTAGTGGTTAATGACATTTTTTGACCGCTGCGTGTCATTTTGATGGTTTTACAGCAGTCATTTAAATGTTATTTCAACTGTCATTAGTTGTCATTTATATTTTAAAGTCAAACATTTGTTGATGGCAGCTAATGCAGTGATGTTTAAACATATGTGTTGGGATGTAAGGATATTCAGCTGATATAATATTCAATTTATTCGTATTGTTTCTCAGCTCTTCCTTTTGTGTCACTTGGATACCACTGTTTCTAAAATTTGAGTCTAAATGAACACTTTTAACTTGATGGGAGCTACACCCTATTCCATCTTGACTTAAACTCTTGGTTTTTAAAATAAAATGAGACAGAAGATCAAAGTATTATTGAAAAGTATTAGGACTGATATAGCAGTGGAAGGTGGTCATATCTAAACTTCCACGAGCCATGAGCTCTGTTTCAGGTTTACCTTGCCGTATTCAGAGGGTGTATAGAGGACGTAGCCTCTCTGTTTCACATAGGCCTCAAACGTTGGCGTCCAGGGCTTCTTCCCACAGCAGTAGTCACTGATAAGAAGCTGGCCTCCTGGCTTTAACCATGACTGGATACAAAGAAACAGAGTTAGTGATAAAGAGTATTATTTACTTTTCCTCCATAACAAATTCTGGATAAACTATCTCAATGTAATGTTTTAACACAATGCTACAGTAAAAAAATGGAGAGACTGCTCACATGGAAGCGTTTAAAGAGAGACAGTTTGTCATCTATGTGCAGGATTGTGTCTCTGCTGTAGATCACATCAAATGAACCATCAGGAAATGTCCTTTTGGTGGCATCAGCCACCTCAAACTGCACCTGAAGTTAAAGCAACATCGTTCAGATGTTTCTAACAAACTGACAAATTATTTAATCAAATCGAACAGTTTGGCGATAAAACACAATTGATGACAAAACACATACTGATGGGAGTTTTTCGGTTGCTGCCCTCTCCATGGCAATTTCCACCATGTTGTCGGACAGATCCAGGCCGAGCACCTCCACTCCAAATGTCTGCAAAAAATACGATCCATATCTACATTTAGATTCTTGTAATTATGACGTACACACTGCAGAATCTCACTGTTGCCACTAGCTGCTGTCTCTGATTTGTGCCTGTTACCTTTGCCATGTAGAAGTCTCCTCCCCCGATACCACAACCAACATCCAGAACCTTCTGCCCCGGCTTTAAGTTCAGCAAATCCACAAACACCTGTTAGCATACACATTTAATTTTATTTTCATATTCTATCCAGGATGCATTTTTGTGCACGCTCTGTATAAAGTTATATTGTTTTATCCAACCACAGATTTTTTTTTGTACATATAAAAGAAGCATCCACTTGGCTGCTCACCATAAAGGCTTCAATGATTGCGATGTAGCAGTAATCATTATCTCAAAGGGAGCTTCTCCCGTCAATAAAAATAAAGCTGGCTTCAGGATATTTTTCTGGATATTTTGGGCCCAGAAATGACGATGCACTTCACATCAGAACACTTTCTACTGGCAAAGCACACTCACAGCTGAAAATGGGATAAAATGGTTGAAAGTGTTGTTGCTCAGCTTCCCTTTTTGGTGGCCACCATCTATTATGCTTTATGTTTCCCTGCTTAGACAAACTTGATTCAAATTTAATGGCTCTAGTCATCATCTTGCCCTCAAGGTCTGCAGCAATCCTGACCAGCATGAGCAATCACTGCAAATGTCAGGAACTTTCACCTGGTCCTATATTCCTGAAAACCTCAATTGATGCCTCAGTTCCATAGATTGTTGTAGACTTGCTGTTTGTCTTGTGGATTTCCCCTATATTGGTCTCTCCTTTCATTCATTAAATACTCCTAATGTTCTCTTGGAGGGCTGCTGCCTAACCCGACAACTTAAACCTGAAGAGGTACAAAAGTTCTCAAATTGTATCCAAAAGCAGAACATGAGTAGTGGCAGGGTCTGAATACCCCCCGAGGAGCTGAATAAAGGGTTCACCTGAGAAAAACAAGGCTAGTGATTACAGTGAAAGCACCAATGTGTGCAGGTTTTCCACGTTTGTTTTGACCTTACATTCAGTGTCTTTCAAAGGATTGATTTCTTTTGCGTTATTGCCAGGTCACTGTCAGACATTTGTGCAGCTTCACAGATAATCAATGATGAACTTTGCCATTGCTGGAAATTCTTAGATTTTGTTGAAAAAATAATCTCTCGAGGGTCACGGCGTCCCTTGGTTCATGTCTCTTTCTTTGGAAAAAAGAGAGCGAGTCTTACAGCTTGTCAAGCACAAATATAATAGATGGTTTAACAGAGAACAGAGGAAGCAGAAGAGTTTCCTCTGACACAGCTGATAAGGTAAAGTTAATTTGTAAGTCGTGTAGCATTTGTTGTCTTTAGTTGGCTTTTGTGATACTTTAAAAAATGACTGAGAAATTAAAGGAATGTGAGGATTTTACCAATTTTACCTGAAAAACAGACTAAAAAGAAAGGGTTCCTTTCACTAACATGCTTGACTCCTTTCAGCCGTTTTCTTGTCTTACTGACTTCTTTCCTACCCTGGTGGTGCCGGGGCCGCCCGTGCTGACGTAACCAGCCCCGAACATCTTCTCGTAGCGCAGGATGCCTCGTCTGGTGTACTGCTGGTTGTCCAGGAACTGCTGGAAGGTGGTGAATCCCGTCTGGGCACTGGAGCAGCGGGGGACCTTCTGCAGCAGCCAACAGATCTGATTTGGATTGTTTTTCATCTGAAAGAGGAGGAGGATGAGGACAGATGGGTGTAAACCACATAGCAAAGTGCAGTATTGTGATCGTTTGATTTATTTGGCATTTGGTTGCCCTTACGGTACCTCAACATAGGTCTGGACTTTCTTTCTCATCACAGTTTCAAAACCAAACTTTTGTCCTCCGTCCGGGCCCTCCACTTGCACTGAAGATGCCGTGTGACTGTACTGGGCCTCACTGCGGTAGTAAGTGGGGTTAAAGTCCCTCTTGCTGTCACCTGTGAAGAGATTTAAAAAACTTAACCGTCTTTCCGTCTGTTTTGAATTTGTAAATAAGTTACAGTGACCTCTGTAGCTAAATATTCATGATCCTATACAGAAGAATGTCAGATTTAAATGGGATACTTGTTGAACTATTAAAATCAATGACAGTTAGCCCACTACCTGACCGATGGTTACAAGACTCTCTGAAAAAGAGAAAGCCGCCAGGCTGCAGCCAGTTTAGCATTTTCTCCATGCAGGTCTTTAACTCCTGGTCACTCAGGTACATCAGCAGCCAGTTGGAGAAGATGAAGTCGATGCTGAGGACAAAAACAAATAACACCTTTAGAAAATAAGGGATGAAATATATTTCTGTTCTTCTTTCTCAGAGACTTTGTGAGTTATGAGCTATTGCTTTGAATCCACAACCTTGTGGATTCATTGGGAATGAAATGCACTGAAACTGGTCATAAATCTCAAGAATAGAACAACCGTAACACATCAGACATATAATATGTAAGAGTGTGTAACAGATCAACCTGCACCGGGATGACTGATGGAGCTTCAACAACTCCCTTAATTTGTGTGAAGGTTGTTAGATGGCACGGCCGGGTATGACCTTAAACGCCACTGGTGTACTAGTGTTTACTGTTGATGTGATGGAACACAGAAGCAAGCTTTTTATGTTTTGCTAATAATTTATGTGCACACCCTGAAATTTAATCCAACTACTGTGTGCAAACCTAAAGTTCTCACACAGTATTCAAATTATCCAAATTTTTGGTTAAATTATCAGACCTGATTATCTGTGTTTAGGAGAGATTGGTTTTAACAAAGGTGCTCAATCAAAATGACATCAGAAATATATTGTGCAAAACACAATAAAGCAAAGCTTAATTGGTCAGAGTAGAGCAGCGGTGCAAGATAATACTGATTCACCGATAAGGGTGAAAAAATGATGATTAAAATCATTCAAATGAATCCTGAATACTGTGGAAATTAATTCATTAGGTGGCAGATGATGAGAAAGTTATTGGATCACAGAACAAGCTTCATCTCATTGGTGACAAAAAGTTGAAAATGAAAGTTTCACAATTTTTTTTTAACATTTAGTCTTCTCCATAAAACATTTCTATCATTTGAACAAACATAGAGCTACATTTAAACATGTTTATGGACTGCAGGCATCTACACACACACACACCTGTGTTGGGGGACGTCCAGCTTTGTGACATCGGCTTGGATGAAGGTAGCGTTACCATGGTGACCGTTGTTTTGCCTGTTCTTCTCCACAAAGCTCTCCATAAAGTCCACTGCTGTCACGTGGGCAGCCTTGGTCAGCAGGTGTCTGGTGTAACGGCTGAAGAGAAACACGGTAACTGTCACATATGTAAAGTCCACTCAAATGTAGAAAAGTGTACCTCATTTTACTTTTTTTTCTTGCAGGAATACATTTAGAATTTTAAAAATACACTTGGCTTTTGGGGCTATGTATTTCTGTCATGACCTAAAATAAATAATGAAATCAGTGAAAGCGTTTCGGATGCAGCTGCATTCTTACCCAATCCCAGCTCCCAGCTCCAGCACTCTGTATCCGTCCAGAGGTGGCAGCATGGAGAGGATCTCTGGCAGCTCGTGCTCAGTCAGCTCGCTGGCACGAGAATCCAGCATCATCTCCTCCACTGTGGCCAGCTTGGAGTGCTCCTTCCAAAACTCTGTCATGTTGCAGCGAACTGTGAATACAAAAGTGTGTGATTAAAGTGGATGCTAACTATGATAGTTTAAGTACCATCAATGAAGAAGCAACTTTTAATTATCAGCATATGACTGAATGATCAAACAAAAATGACAAATACTACAAATAAATCATAGTACTGTAAGCCTCTGAATGATAGTGTCCCTTTACGATGAAGTGATTGTGGATAATAAGTGACCGATTAATTTGAACTATTGAACTATCCTGTGGCAGTAAGGTAAAAACTTAAATATAATTGTGTGCATAATTAACATTTAAGTTACGTTAAATCTAGTGACATATTTGACTGTCTTTTATTCTCAAAATGACATTTCATAAGCCAGAGTGATTATTACCAAACGTTTGGGAAATAATTCTTTAAAAATAAATATCCAGGGACAGTTTGACCAGCATTCAAATTAATCATTAGACAAACATGCTGAAGCAATCTTACAGTAACGCTGTGACGTGGAACATAAACATCTAGCAATTTCCTGCGTTCCATAAATATGAAGCTTTTATGGTTCTCAACAAGTTTAGACTTGCTCTCTGACAAAAACAAATCAAGAGATTCAGCAGAAAATCATTCTGTAAATGTGGTGACACCTCTAAAAGGTCTTTTGAGATTTCTATGATGTTTTTAGAAAGTGATGTCACTTGCAAGTAATAAAAGACTACTGTGCATTTCTTACAAAATAATAAAAACACTGGACTACAAATAGGAGACAAAATTTTCCCTCTGAAAATGTCCTGATTTTGTGTTGCTTTACAAAGTAGGCTCTAAACCTCGAAGAAAAGGTGACATCCATAGAAAAGATCTGTCCACAGAGCGTAACGCACAAAAGAAGGGATAACAGCAGTGAGGCTAACAAAGCTAGAGGATAATTTGACAGCTTTAGTCCCATCACTGATGCAATCCAGCCCAGCGCTTACACTGGGATTACTTCCACCAGCTGAGTGAACAATTACAACAAAGCAGCACGTGGTAGATTCCACCAAACAATACTTGGGTGCCATCATGTGCATCAGTCAAAAATCAAAAATCTCCAAAATGAAAGTTTAACAGTGGTCAGACATTGTGCTCATACCTTTCTCCATGGTGGTCTTTAGTCAATAACTGCAGCCAACAAATAAGATTCAAAACTCATTCAATCTGGCAATTATTTATAAACACTATACTATTACTGGCCCATTTGTCATTATTTGTTCATGTGTGGGCCTTTTTAAATAATGATGGCGCACGGAGGAGGTGGTCGTCAGGTAGGTGTCTGACCATTAGGATGCGCCCAATACGAGGCGAGGGGAGGGGATGGACATGAATAATTACACCGGCACAAGGGTGGACAGACTGGGAGAGCTTTCTCCTCTACGTGTGCTTTAACGCTACGTGAGGACATCAGATAGCAGTCAGCTGAGAGAGGATGGAGGCTCAGTGACGCGCACTTACGTCTTTCTGGACGACGGCTGCTCTGAACGGGTCTCCCAGCGACAGTCAGCCTCGGTTTGGTTTGGTCTCTCCTCTTCGGACTCGCGCTGACGCGCTGGAAATGTCCCGTGGCGCGCCACAATTACGCAACATTGCCTCACATTTGTTAAAGTGGAAAGGCGGGACTGCACAGTGGAGAACACAGAATGGATTTTACTTACAGATAGTTTACAATACTGTATGTCAAATATGGCTGTTGTGGATTTGATTCCTTTCTAAACTTTAAATAGACTGTTTCGAGGGGCTGTGAAAATCATATGTTGACAACTAAACAAAGTTTTTAAATAATTGATCCAGCTTCCACATAATCAGTGCATGAAAGATGATTTTAGGAAAGGAAAGAAAAAAGTTTGAATACTAGGATTTTCGGAGAAAATAAATAAACAATGAAAACGTGATGTGTTAAAAAAAAAAAACTGTTAAAAAACTTTTAACGGTTCAAACGCACCGTCTGTTGTGACCACTATATTTCAAATAAGTGTTGCACCAACTGATGGCAGCAGGAAACACAAACTGAAATCACACCCACAGAAAAACAAAATATAAGTGACTGAAGCCAGGGATGATTTTCTAAGCAACTTCATAAGAGACCCTAAAAAGCAGAAATCCCTCCAATGGCCACACCAGCATGAAAAATATCTGCTTCATCGTGAAAAAGTAGACTTGATTCAAGTGATTCAGTCACTAACATTAACATTACTGCTGTCACTTCCTGGTTGGGTTTAGACAACAACATTGTAAAAACAGATCTATTGGCTTCATGGATGCACCATTAATCCACCTGTAGCTACTTCTACCATCACCAGAGGTAGCACATTTTCTTAGTTTGATTATATAATTGATGTTTTCAGACATTCGCTAGAAGAGGAAACTTTAGATTTTATTGTTCCTAATGATGCTGTTTGTGTAGAAGACAGAGCTCCATGTCCATCATTACGTGAGCTTGATTTAGTTTCTCATCTTGTGTAGTTGGTGTAAACTTGGGTGGGGGAGGTGTGAGCATGTTCACGCTCACACAGACTATTACAAAAGTTCTCCGGGGAGTGGGTGGGTGGTTTCCTGTCCCCACACATGTCACCACAGTCATATTGGGTTGTAAATTTTGAACATTAGCAGTGTCACCTATCTCGGCTAATAATATCATCATTTTTATTCTGTGCTCTTGTGCTTTTACTGCTTGTACAGTTGTTGAATCCTCACTGCTGCAGGCCTGCACTGTACCTTGACCCCAGTGAGAATGAGTTAGGCCCAAAGTTTGCTCTCAGTTGTCCAAATTTAGATGAGAACGGATCAAGATGTTGTAACACAGGACCATTTGCTCTAATGTTAAGCAATTTTCTGATGGTGTGTTTAAAAAAAGAATGCATATGTTTCTCAGTGAAAACTGCATGACTGGTAACAAAAGTTTAAAACTGTAAGAGGATATTTCCAAATTATGTAATGGAATATTTGAAACCATGTTTTGCTCATGGTTGTCTTAAAATTTCTTCAACAGGTGAATTTTCTCATGCTGTTTGATTTGCTACTTTAAGAAATAAAATGATAGTAAAGATGAAGATGATAGTAAAGTAAAGACTGCTGGTCATCCCATATGAATTTGAATAAAAAACAGTTAATTGTTAAAAATGAGCTCGGGATATTAAACTTAGCCAACATGTTTCCAAGATCTACTCACACAGGTAATTTATTTATTTATTTTTTTGCATAAGAAATGGTGGCATTGTCATTTAGTGAAAGTAAACCCTTTCAAGGAACCAATCTGTGTACATTTGTACAAGTTCAAGCCTGATCTCAGTTATCAGTGTGTCAGTTTAGAGTTCGAGGACAAGTCAAGGGTCACCATCTGCCTTTCTTGGAAAAAGTGGGCTAGTTGACAACTAGTTTACTAGTCTCTGAGATATTTCTGGGACGTTTCTGACTTATGTAAACAAGTTGAAAACTGGACGAAGAAAGAAAACAGTTTAGAGGAAATACAAAGTCAAAATTTATTCCTACTGTATCTTACAGTGAACACATTTAACACTTTAAAATTTAACTATTTTTAGTCCATAAGATAAATTGTAAAGCATCCATCTACATTACCATGGACTCAACAGTAAATTACACAGAGAGAGGAGGTCCTCGGCATGTAGGCTGTATTGTCAGCATGTGATCTAAAAAGGTCAGTGTGTTTGACTTTTTGCACAGTTTCGACATAACCACGTCCAAAGTTCACTCGCCCCACAAACGAAGTGAGTGAGGTCAGCCACTGCCAGTGACATATCAGGTGCAAACAGACGCTCTGCGTATGCCTTAAAAAACACACTGTTTAGGGACTTTCAAAGTGCTCTGTGTTCTCTTAATGTGTTGACCCAATCTTTGAATATTAAACAACTCCAAATGATGAATTATTACCATTTTTGTTAATGAAACTGAAGTGTTTCCAAAACCAGTTTGTTACCGTACTTTTACTTCAACTATGCGACAAATGCAGCACCCCCACCACAGTTCATTTGCAAGATCTTTTTTTATTTATTATTAAATATTTATTTTAAGGGAAAGACACCTCATCAGTTCTTTTTTTAACACAGTTCCACTGCACTCACTGATTATCATGTTGCATTTCAGCCAGTAGATAGTCCTAAATGTTACAGCCTGACACTTAGTTCTGGCAGGGTGTGGTTTGGCTCGGGGCATCAGACGGGTTGATGGAGCGGTGCCGGATGACTGCAGCTGTGGAGCAGTACCAATCATTTCCCCCTCTTTCTCTGAACTGCGTGCCGTTCAGCGCTGAAATGTGCTGTAGCCCTGAGACAGCCACTCACCAGCTAGTGGGCCTATCCTCTTAGAACTCTTTCTGTTTCCGCAGTGTAAATTGGCAGGCAGAAATTGTGTGTTTTGTTGTGCGGGTCAAATTAACACGCTGTCTGAGGGAGACTTCATGTTAACAAGCAAATGTGGAACATGAGGGCAAAGAAAAATTCATGTCCAGAGACGATCGAGCGGAGTACCCTGCTCTTTTTTTTTTTTTTTTTTTAACAGAATAAGGCTTGTCAGAATGCAAAATCTGCCAAAGCCAATGCAGCATTTTAGCAGTTTAAAGAGATGTAGTTCATTTAAATGACTCTTTGTCTGCCCATGCTCTCAATCTTAGCTGTGAATGAAATAACTTTTGTCCACTAGATGTCAGTAAGTGTTAGAACAATTCAGAGGGGACTGAACTACAGCTACACAAGGTCAGTGGTTGCAGACTGATATTTACCTACTGTAGTGATTTTTTAAATATAACAAATTATTCAGGGATTCAGAAACTCCAGTTTTAACATTTTTTTGGGAAAACATGTAAAATAACAGATAATGTGATTCTACAAATCATCTGTCCGGTCAAGTTTTAGAGATTCAGATGCTGTATCGGACCCGTCAACCTGTATGCAGTCCAAAGGGCTGGTCCGAAACTGTTTACTGTATTCCAGTAGGAGTGAGTATCTGAGTTAGACAGGATTGTTCATGCTTTTGTCTCCTAGTTTTAAATGGTTGTTTTCTGTACAGTGTACTATAATAGTATAAGAAATGTTGTCTTCAGATTGTACAAAACACAACAGGAATGCTCTTAAAGCTACCGTAATCAACAGAAGAACACATACAGTTCTTGTGTTATTTTCTCTTCTTTGGCAACTAATTATCATCAGAATTAATGTGAAAGTTGTGGATAACAAAAGCTTCTCATTATATTTCAGACTTTTTAAAACTTCAGTACTTCAGCTCTGATTCTTAAGTTATCAGAACAGAAAATCGAGAAAAGGCTTTAGGGACAGAAGACTTTTTCAGTTATGTGTTCTGCTTTTATGTTTGACTTGTATTCCTCTGATTGGAGTTTTTGTAAAGTCATCCATGATTTTTTAAATCTTAGAGGATATTACACAAAACGTGGTTTAAAATAAAACCATACACTGAAGCTTTTTCGACAAAATGTACAGGTGGAAAAAACAGTCTGAATCCAACATGAATTAAAAGATGTATCTTTTTGGTGTTTTACTCTATGAAGTTTTATACACATATCACATATGATAAAAACTAGTTTCATATGGAGAAAAAGGTAATGTCTGAGGCCAATACTAGGGTCTTACCTCATCTTGTAGTATAAGATGCTGAGAAAGGACCATGATATCATTGGGATCATGGTCCTCTTTAGCAATCCCTTCTGTAGACTCCTGGGAACTGAGGAGACCAGTTAATGAACCTTTAACAAAAAAATGTCCATTCTTGTCGGTCCTGGTACTGTTTGATTGTGTTTTGGGATGCAACAATCTTTTCCAGTTGGTAAAATCTCTGAAGTACAGGCAGACAAGTGTTGCACCAGGAACCTTTGATAGTAACAGATGAAGTATGCAGGTTAGCACTACCGTACTTAAATATTCAATGGTAGATGGGAGCATATCTATCAAACATGTTTCTACCTTTAAGCACTGATGGAGATGTGCAAGTTGCCAGTTCCATCAGCTCTAACGCACCCTCATTCCATCAGAGGTGTGGGCTCTTGAACTGAGTGCTGGTAACAAGCACAGAGGTCCCTCTCCCCTTTAGACAGGAAGATGCAGTGTGAGTGATTCTCAAAAAGAATTTAAAATTTGGATTCATCTGACCATAAAATCGTTTGCTTCAGTCCATTTTAAATGAGCTTTGGCTCAGAGAACAGAGCAGTTTTCCTGGAACACGCTCACACACGGCTTCTTGTTTGGGTGATAGAGCTTTAAGCTGCATCTATGGATGGCACAATGAGCTATGTTTTACTGATTTCTGAATGCATATCATCCATGGCAGATTCATGTATTTCTTAAAGCAGTGCTATACCGCTCTGAAGTTGCAGCGTGTTTCGCCAGCTGCAATGTAAGAGCAGCATTTCCTTTTACTTCTCATAAAAGAAGTTCCAGTTCCTGGCCCCTGTTCCAGTTTTTTTTAGCTGTGTTGCAGCCATTCACAGGCTCATAGTTTTCATAAAACCAGTATAAGATTATTTTCTTTCTCTTGTTTAGGGTCAAATTAAAAGGAAAACATGTTATGCATTAATATAAGATAATTAATAGTACCATCTATTTGATAAAATATAAGAAAAAAATCATGTTTGTTATTTGCTTTGCTTACAGAAAATGATCTGTGAAAATGCTTTTCACAGATCTATTGAAGGTGAAAGAAAGAGATTAACGTCTGTGCTTTGTCACTGAGACGACAAAAACTAACACATTAAGGAAGGAATTAAAGGTACCTTTCATTTGGAGCAGCACACACTGTATGTACAACGCTTACATTTCTTGGATGAAGGGAGGTTTAATGATAATAACCGACCAGTGCTATCACTCATAAATATTCACAAGGCCTTTTATGTGGAGAGGGTTTGTTTTGTTATGTGTGCCGAATTCTAAAATTAGCCACATCTCCTAGGACAGAATATATTTGTCCATTTTATAAACAACTTCTTCAAACAGAGGAAGACAGGTGCTTCTGCTATGATGCATTAGGCTCACAGAAACAGAAAAAATTAGCATTTTTCAGTATGATGATGGGAAATTACCAAAGACACACTATATGTGCTTGGTCCCACTGAGAGAATAAAGTAATTGCTCTTCACTTGATCTTGAGTGCAGATGAGTCGTCGCTCGAGGGAAAAAGAGTCTTGGCACATAAAAGATTAATTGAAAATCTTCAACACGTTGTTCAGGTTTTTGCATTCCCATGAGGAAAGATGGAGGGAAGCATTAGAGTGATCATGATATATAGTCTGTAAAGTCTATTTATTTATTAATCGTACATCAGGGGGCTGAGTTTACATTTTTATCCTATAAAAACACGTGAATGTCTCTACTTGTCCAATGTTTCCTTCTTTATTCATTCACCTTTCCTTCCTGTGCATCCCTCCTCCCAATCTTTCTCTGAATATGATTCAGGTCGGTGTGCTGACTTTGACTGATCTCTGTGTGAACGCTCTGTGCACCTTCCTGAAAGTCTTTCTCCCTTCATCTTTCAAGGACCAAAAGAGACTTGGAAAAGTTGTCAATAAAAAAGATCTTCTCAGAAAAGTCAAATGACAAGTCTTGGCAGCTTCTGCAGTTATCTTCCAGATATTGGTCTATGGAAAATGGAAAATAAATACTTTTTTATAGGTTGTCTTTAAATACACTTTGTGTGAACTGTAGAAAGTGACGAAATCTGCACAGGTCCCTGAACAGACCCTTCTATGTCAGGTGACTGGTAAGGTTTCCTAGGTCTGCGGAAAAGGACTGGAAGTGCAATTTGATCGACAGACAATGCTTGGATTAGAGGATTTTTCAACTAAATCTATCTGGAATACAGAAGTCACTATATGAAAAATTGTCATATGAAAGAAACCTAATGCATTTTGACTTATCTTTTATTACAGACTCTCAAGAAAATGGAAAAGATTGTACTGTATCTTTAAAAAAAGACCATATCCAATGCTTTATATAAATCTCTAACTGGAAACAGCTCTGAAAAGTAACGTAGTCAAGTTGCTGTGGCAATTTACATGACAAAAATACGTCCTCAGGATATATTTTCAATATTAATTCTCAAACTCTGTATCAGTCACATTTCATTTGTAGGGATGGAAACAGATTATTGTACATGTGAGGCATCATTCAGTACATCTAATATTTCTAACCCCGCTTTGAGCACCAACCCTTAAAAAACAAAATCAATCAACAGCCACAGTAAAAACAATTTTGCAAAACTCAGGGAGCGTTTTTGAAATCTGACAAATGTATCAACCTTTACTAATGTGAGTCATTAGCATCCATGTGAAATCTCATGCCAACAGCCATAGGACCCTCCAGCAGCAGATCACATCACTCACAGAAATAGCTGCGTAAACTCTTCTGTAAAGAGAATCATGCCTCCTTTCGTCGCACTTCAAAAACCTCCCTCATTCAGATTGGAATCGGGACTGACGGTACAACACCTGAAATTTCTAAAATGTACATGAGATGGGCTGTTTTTTAAAAAGTACCTCCAGATAAGGCTACATGTTGGGGTAGATTCTTCATCATCCAGGTCATGGTATACTTTGATAAAGGCAAAAGGGCTTTCTTATGGTCTTTCCAGACATTTCACCAGATTGGATGGCATCAATGGTGTCTGAATTTAACATGCTTATGTGCACCTGGGTTAATCACCACAGTCTGAGCCCAGCAAAGAAACCCCGTCAGCTGAAACTCAAAAACAGTTCAGAGAAGGAAATTGAACGACTCATAACTGGCTCTCTGAGTCTGCATGAGCTTTATTGGAACTTCCTGATGCACTGGGGCACAGAACATATGCTTCAGATTTGTCTTCTATCTCTTTCAATCAGTGAATCTTTCATTGTTCTTATGGGCAGGTGAGCAGTGTGGAAAGAAGAACTAAAAAAAGGCCCTCCTCCCTGCATGCAACTTTTACTTGTGTGTTTGTGATGGTAAATGATGAAATATGAATGTTGGGGCCACCTGAGAGGTCTCGTCAGAATGTGATGTCTGGACTAAATTGGAGTGACAGGAGGCCTTTGTTTGCCAGCTGAATACACTTTGAAACATCCCTTGGGAAGCTGACATGCTTTGTAAGCATGATGTGATGCATGGAATAAGTATACCTGTTATGGCCAATCCCCTATCTGCTGCAGAGGGATTCAACGCATTGAGAATGTAGGGCCATGGCTGGATGATTGTTTGTAAAAATGAGGAACTGCATAGGGAAACAGTGAACTGAAAATGCAGAACAAAAAAAACAATGGAGGACCTCTTGAGTGAAAAACCCAAGATATACAGTATGTTGAGGTTATGTATTTTTTTTCTTGATGTACTCAGACACAGACAGCAAAGCAAGAAGTTAACAGAACAAGTGCCCTCATCATAGTTAAAAGCACAATTTTTACTTCCCACTTTTCTAATATTAATTAGAAAAAGTCAGGGGAGACGGCGAAAGTAGAGAAAATAAAAAAATGACAACCAGTTGCTGTGTCTATGGATGACAGCATAATACTCAATGGCCACGAGCAGGACAGTGAAAAGGACAGTTAAAAATGAAGAAGCTCAAACAAACATCTACAAGTCTATAAAAAGTTAGAGTGAAATGCCAGTACTCATTCACATTCATGCAAGTGAATGAGTAGGTGTGAAGACATGTGATGAGTGTGTATGTGTGCAGTTTATGCCCAAGCTCTTACCTGAATTGGGTTTACTTATGTCGGAATGGGTCCATAAGGAGACCTGTAAGAAGGGCTGCTCCCAGATTTGGGCGACAAGTATCGACCACAGGCAGGCAGATGACCTCAGAGAGCTGCGATCCAGCCCAACAGGGATAAGAGGAGGGCCCCAGGGCCCAATATCAAACTTTTGTGATTCTAAACTGGACATAATTTGTATCGAACTAACTGTTCTACTCAAAATCATACAAAGAAAATCAAGACAAATAATGTATAAAGCAGAGGAAGGAATACTTGAGGATAGATTGCGAAGATCTATCTATTTTGCCAAAATTAAAACCGATTTTTCTGCTGTGTTGAAAAGACATTATTGTATGCCTCTGATGTTTATTACCCACGTACCATGTTCTGTGTTGTATTGAATGTTGTTTGGATTCTTGTTCCAGCAAACACGATGGAAAATGCTTAGGTGCAGTAGGGGGCAGTATTCACCTTAAAGTTTCAGCTGTGGGCAAACTGTTGCTTTAGGGGCAGCTGCTGACACATTAAAGTTGTAACTTATAATTTCTAATGATGATAATGTGACACAGCATGGTATTTTGTACCGAGGTGGCCTGAAGACATAATGTGTCTGAAGGCACGGCCAGCGGGGAGAGCAGTGTATTAGAAAAGAGCATGTTATTTAAATGTGTCTCGCCAGATTTAGACCTCCGTTCCCCATGTTGTCCAACACTTCGGTGACGGTACCATTACTACCAGAATTCATCCCTTTTTCTCTCCTTAGGTGTTGTTCTTTAGCAACACTCAGAATTGAGAACAAAGTTGAAGAAAAAAATTTCCAGTAAAAACACAGATGACCTTTGTCTGCTGCCCTTAAATGGAAGAAATGAGATTTAGCTCAGCGGGGGTTTCTGTGAGTGAGCCAGCGATGGCTGGTGACTCAAAAAATCTGAAAAGGACAGGTGGAGCGCCAGCCTGCCGTGTCATGCTAATTAACACTTGTTAATTTCTTAGCTCTGCTCCTTTATGTTCGATGAAAACGCAATCAAACCATTAATGCCACCTTAATTAATTTGCTCTTTATCCAGGGTTTATTTTTTATTATTATTATTATTATTATTATTATTATTATTATTATTATTTTATGGTAATACATTCCAAGAGAACAGTGGATCAGGATATTTTTGTACACTAAAACTTGAGGCTCTGCCTGGAGCTTATACACTTAAACTCTGAAATG
This sequence comes from Menidia menidia, assembly GCA_907169785.1. Lineage (NCBI taxonomy): Eukaryota > Metazoa > Chordata > Actinopteri > Atheriniformes > Atherinopsidae > Menidia > Menidia menidia. The sequence goes on from CAJRST010036666.1 coordinate 8,463,138, forward strand.
CAGTGACAGCTACCCACATTAGTAATGTAAAAACTACAGGATTTCCTCACAAACTCTTGTAAAGTATACTCTGAAGAGTCAAATTACTACTTTACCTTTAAAATATCCATCCATCCAATACCACTTATTCCCTCATGGGGTCGCGGGGGAACTGGAGCCTATCCCAGTGGTCAACAGGCGAGAGGCAGGGTACACCCTGGACAGTCCGCCAGTCCATCGCAGGGCCACACAAGGACAAACAACCACTCACACTCACATTTACTCCTAAGGGCAATTTCCCCAATCTCCAATCAGCCTAACATGCAGGTTTTTTTTGGACTGTGGGAGGAAGCCGGAGAACCCACGCAGACAGAGGGAGAACATGCAAACTCCACCCAGAAGGGCCCTGGTTCCACCCGGGATTTGAACCCAGAACCCTCTTGCTGGGAGGCAACAGTGCTAACCACCACACCACCGTGCCGCCCCACCTTTAAAATATCTCCAATATTTTTTTTTATTTACAGATAAAAGAAAAAAACACATTCAGATGTCTCCAGCCACCAGCACGTGTTCTTCTATTAAAGGTTATCATCACCCCTCTTACATCAGATCAAGAAAAGCTGCAAAACTGCATCCAAATTTGGTGCTTTATCACACCTGCCAATTTTGAAGGCTGTATTTTCCCTTTGATTTATATTAAAAATGGAGGACCTTTGCTGATGATGTGCTATTGTTATAAGTGTCACAGAATCCCATTTTTCTTGATTCGAAAGTAGATTACTCCCTTATGTACTCGTGTGTAGAAAATGATTGGAGACATTTCTTGTGAAATGTTGTTTCTATGGTGACTGTAATCCCTATCCTGGGTGAGGCTCTGCTGCCCAAACCTTAAACTATACTTGCAGTCCTCATACTGAAGTACTTTTGGACCTTCCAGTGTTCAGATGTAAACAAGTAGTTTTTTCTTAAACCTGGCCAAACACATAATGAAAGTAGATGAACAACACACCTCTCCATACAGCAACCATACCATTCATATTCATATGTTCATCCCCGACATATCGGCACAAATTATTTGCTTTGTAATGTTTTTCCATGGTGCCAGCAAAGATTAAGCACATTCTGTGGCAAGTGCACTACTGCAGCCCCACTGTGGCTTCAGTTGTCACTGTTGACGCATATTAGTCAGGAGAGACAACTGGATGTTGGGATTGTTTATATTTTTAAATTCTATTTTCATATTTTTATTTCAGGCTGGCTCTTGAATTACACAGAGGCAATTTCCTCTCCTTCTCCCACAACAGACCGGCCTTCTCTGGTAATTCACAGTGAGCCCAACTTATCATGCCCCCTTTACTATTACCTGCACCTTAATAGAAAAAATTTGCCTCATGCAATTTCGTGCAAAAAAAAAAGCACAACTGTGGATAGCTTTAGGACTTGGAAATCATCTCTTGCAGGCCAAGGCCACCGGGGCAAAAGTAATCACACAATCTGTTTAGGTGTCATCAACACATAATTTCTGAGATCACTCAAACATGAAGGAGACCTTCAGGAGTGTGTGTAAATATATGTGCTTGTGTACCTCTTTGAAAGCTGCTCCCTATCAAGGTGTAGAAATGTATTAAGCGATGCTTTTCTTAAGTTTATTGATTTCAGATGCCCTTGCAAACAAACTGTTGACAACAGCCTGATATACAAGGGCGAATTAAACTGGAGATGCTGAAATCTTACTGAAGCGCTTCCTATTGATTAAGTGACACAGTGTGAAATTTGAATCAGAAAACAAACTGTCAAGTGGAGTGCAGAATGGGCCGTACTCAATAAATCATGCCGTCGCAACAACAGCTACATATAGCTGATGTAGCAAAGGGAAATCACACACTGCACCAGATTTGAGAGTTATTTTAGTCATTTTAACCATTGATTTGTGTTTATTACAGTCTCAGAAAATATGTCAAGTTATGTCATATGTTTTTGTGATGCTTTCCGGAGGAAAAAACGTGTCTATGATGGACACCAGGCTGCTGGCTTGAATAATAAGAAGCGATGAGTCTAACTTGTCAGTGTTTGTGCTGGATCCTCTGTAGTTTTTATCAAGTTAACAGTAGCCAATATGACACTGCACAACCCCCTGTAACACCTCAACTTACCATGGATAGACCAGGATCCTGTTCATGGACTTTAGTTCAGCTTTTAAATGGGATGTACATCCTGCATCAGCTCAGGAAACAACCTGCCTCAGGACCTATGATCCTCTACTGCAGAGCAATGATACAAACTGTTCTCACCACATCCATCACTGTCTGGTTGGGATCAAACACAATGGACAGTCATTTCTGCAGAGATTATCGCTGGTGCCAACCTGCCCTTTTCTCTGGACCTAAAAAGGTCCAAAGTCAGGGCAGAGGTAATCTCTGCAGACCTGTCACACTTTGGGAACCACTGGAAAAGTACTTTCCCCCTTAGAATGAGCGTGTACATATTGTTTATGCAAACATTTAACACAAAATAGATCAATCTGCTAGCACATAGTTTTTTCATTGCTTTCTTTTATCAATTTATCTAAAATCTCTATTCAATTAAGCTTACATATTTGTACCTAGGTTACTTTTTTTCTTTACCCTATTTTCTATACATTTAAATGTGCACTGAGAGAAAAACTTGCCAGTCTGTCTCCATGTTTGTGCAAAAACACATAGCAAATAAAGCTGATATTAAATTTGTTTACTTAATTTAAAGACAATTGTCCTTGTGTTACACTTTTTGTGCTACACTAAAGAAAAGATCATTTGAACTCAAAGTATTTGATGTGGTTCCATGAAATTAGATTCATTTTTGTGCTGCCCCTGACATAGATTTCTTTCCCACTTGCCAATGTGTGAGAGGTGGGATTCCTGCTGAAAAGGTCGCCAGGTCATCGTAGGCCTTGATTGATTTTCCATATTGTGACTCATTTCACAACTCATAGAGGGAGAATATGTGCATTGTTCCGCTGTTGTCAGGGAGCTAACCATGTCAATGCCATGTCAAAAAGCACTTCTACATACACACCCCACGCAAATCACTGCATTTAAAATAACCAATAAGGTCATTTTTATCAAGTTTGACCCGGTTAAGTGATGCAAACGAGGCCAAAATGAAGAAACTGATAACCAGAAAACATAACTAAAATACAGACTAACAAGAGCTCAAAAGCCGAGTGGACCATGGAGAAGTAACATCAAGGATCTGACAAAGGCTGTTACAAAGCAAGGAGCAGAAATACTGTAGGTGGACTGATTAGTAAGCGAGATCAGTTTAGACAGACTGAATACAGGTCAGAGTGAAACTGAGCCAAACTGGGGAACTGAGGAGAACTACTAGTGAAAAGGTAGAACAAGAAACAAGACAACAAATAACTGACTCCAAGTAACAGCAGTGTAACAATATATGGACAAATAAAGAATGGACTAACACAAATGTACTGCAGTATTTGCACTCAAACCTCTGATTATAGAGATTGCAATACTAAATTCTCTGATTACCACAAGACAACTTTATACTTCCATACAGTTGTTTCAGCTGTTTCATTAACTCCCACTGCTTTTTGATCTTTACGCTACACCACTGCTGTCTTCTGCTCCTTGTCTACTACCTCAACATCTGTTTGGCTTGGTGCAACTGAGACTTAGTGGGGGGGTCCTAACTCACCACATAAGTTCACATGCACTATGCCACCCTCTTGTTGTTTTACCTGCATATATATGCTGTATTTTATATGAATATTGTGTCTTGTTGGGGATGCCTTAAAGGAGAATAGCCTAAGGTAATTCACGCTATTAATAAATTATTTCAGTGGAATCCAAGACTCTGAGAGTTTGAAAGTTATACTTGCATTTTATTTAGACAGTTATATGCACAACACTGGTACTCAGAAATGTTGTGCAGAATGATTTGATTGATTTCTCACCTTTGGAGCAGCAGTGGACCACAAGCAATCTCTTGTTTTATGTGAAAATCAATTTTCAGAGTGCACGTATGAAATCTTTCAGGATTTATTAGACTGCATTTTCTAATCACATTTTCTCCCAATAGGCCCATTTATTACTGTGATTTATGATAATATATAGACTTAGCTATTAAGAAAATTTTATCCTTACCCAACAGTAAGTGCTGCAGTATTATGTAAGGATGCTGACTTCAGTGATCACATAAAGCAAAAGCTTTATAATCATTTTAAAAAGTTTGCTAGCTCTACAGACGCAAAATTAAAAAGCAAAAGTATTAGCCCTGTTTTCAGTAAAAATATATAACCAGTAATTGGGTCTTAAGAGGGACCAGACCTGCATTTTTTACTGTTATTACTCACATCTGAGCACAGGATGCAGGATCATTTAAACCGAACTGTCTGACTACTAAAGCCAGACTGCTGCAATGGCTTTCTGAGTCAAATTACATGCAAACATGCAGCTTACTTTTAAAATTGAAACAGAATTGCAATCCTCCTACAGAGAAATTGCTCCATTGGTTCAGCAGATTCAGAGATGCAAGACTATTATACATAACCTTCTATAATTCCTTTTGATTATCAAGCAAAGCTTGTCGTGGAGAGTTGGCATTTAAAAACTGGTACAGGTTTCCAGGGCCTGGAGGGCAGCCGTCTCTCATTCTTGGCCTTGCTACATACACCATTACAAAGCTTTCCCTCATGTTTAAAGTGACAAATGCAGACTTAGGCCAGGGTTTAAAGTATAGTTAATCAGATAGGGAAGCATAGAAAAGCATGACTCTACACCTGCATGTTGGCATTAATCAAAAACCAAGCGTAATCATTTTTATTTCTCCGTCAGCTCAGGGAATATGACCCTTCAGGTGGTCCTGATCCCTGGCTTGCCACTCCTCTATATCCAAAATCATCCCTTTCAGCACCATTTCAACTCTGAACATGTATGGAACAAAGTAAAAAAATTAACTCAAAAGATAAGAAAATTAGACAGCCTCCTGTTGGGAGTAACAGATATTAAGCAGCAAATGAGCTGGACAGCTGGGTGATTCTAAGACATCCTGGAAAGCTGCACACAGTGCCTAATACACTTTGTCAGGAGTGGGGGCCCGTTTCAGGAAACAAATCCTTTAATAATGGATCAGTCCTACCTAGTGGGCAAAGGCCATGAATTACACCTTTTAAACACACACACACACACACTAAAATACTGCCATGACTTGTAAATAGTTTATAGCTGTTAGTTTACTACCAGACAGGCTCATCATTTAATCTTTGTTTCTGAAATGGCACAAAATGTTGACGCTGCAGAGATGACATAAAAAACAGCCAAAAGAAGATTAGTTACATTTAAATGCATTTTGCACCACCGCCATCTGTGTTTAGCATTTTGAATTCGGACAAGGAATTGTGAATTCTTTGAGTATGCAAATTATATAAAGGGGAGGCCCTGAGATGTCACTGAGTGAAAGAAAGTTCTTTTGTTTATGCATTTAGCAGACGCTTTGTATCCTAAAAGTATCCTAAAATCAGAAGCCATTTGGATACTTCCCCGACTTTGATAAATGACTTGTGCTACTGTTTGAACAGGTACACAAAGATTTGGTAAAATGATTTGTGTGTTTGGGCATCAATTGATAACTGGAAAGCTCTGCCGGTGTCTGTTAGTGTCTGCCACTGAAAATCATTACGTTTTTATATGTTGAGTGTCAGATGTAAAAGTAAGATCCACTCAAGCATTGTTGTTTCCATCTGCACAGAAAAATCTATTAGCAATCAACAATGATATGGAATCTGGAAAATTCTGTGTGCACACAATAAAACAGGAAGTAATGCAACTTGCTGTCACTGTGATGCAGCGGTTTGTAGAAACTCTGATGTGGTTTTAACAGCAAAAATTTACTCGGACTCTGCTTTTCCTCCATCTTTATGCCAGGGTTTAAACTAATGTCTGTGAGTTTGGCCTTTTTTAATAACACAAGATATTGAAAATCTTAGTGTAGATATACATGCCGTCAGATGCAGATATAGTCCCTCCAGGATGTTCTGGTTTACCTTTTGGCTTATGCCCTCATCACTGCTAATGATGCCCTACTCCATCTGTCTATCAATAACTCCCATGCCAAGATATTCAAATTCCTTCACTGACTCTGACCTGACCGCTTCAACCTTGGCTACAAATTGCTCCAGTGTCTGCCGCAGGCCATGGCTCTAAGAAACCAGCAAAACAAAATCACCTGAATAAATGCAGGACTATTCACAAACCAGTTGACCTCACTCTTCCTTGAGACCCTGCCCAAAGCGCACTGTAAACATGTTTAACTTCGTGCCAACGCAGGCCTTCTTGATAAGCCTACTGCAAACGTTTGAGGACGATTAAACTCCCTTGAAATGTTCAGAAAATCTACAACAGAATGAGCGTGTCCATTTTTTCACAAACTGGATGAAATCAATTTACTTTTTCTTTTCCTGAACACGATAGTCAAAAATCCATTGTTGAACAACCATTCCCGACAAAAATAAAAATAATAAATAAAAAATTACATATGAGTGTAGTGGGAGAACATGGCTGTATTTACATTATCGAGCCAAAAGCCACTCAGTGTATGCCAGGGCCATTTGTGCCTCCCCTGTCATTTCTGTGGTTTAATGGGGGATCTTCAGCTAACGAAGCCTTTTTGGTCCGCACAAATTTTCTTAATAGGTTGTTTTAATTTAACGGTGATAATCTCATTTTGTGCTGCAGCTCTATGTAGTCAGATCCATGTGATTGTTGGCGGCTGCTCCCGCTGCACGGTGTGTTTGAGAAGAGTCGCTCCTTTGTGTTACCATTGCTTGCCATAAAATTGTAGTAAGAAAGACAGCATTATTTAGTCATTTATTGAGTAGAGTGACTGCATTATCCACAGTTTCAAGAAGCATAAGATTGCAACACTCCAAACTCTGTTTCCAGGAGAAAGAAATCGAGACAGAAAGCCCCCACGGAACCAACTCTTGAACCACTGAACTATAGAGCAGCATGGGAACAGCATCATGCAAAGACAACTGAAGCAAACAACATGACCTTTAAAGCTATGATGAGAGAACATTTTCCATTCGTGACACTAACTATGAATAAGTATATCAGGTTAATATGGCTGTGCGCAGTTAAGGGCAGTCCCTAACCCTGATGTGTACCTGAAACAACAGAGAAAATGGACTGAGGACACTGTTTTTTTTCTTTTCTTTTTTAAACTGTGAATGACAGCAGTGTTGGAATTGTAAAAGGAGAATAAATACACCTATACATCAATCACTAATTAGTTTGTTGATGTTTTAAAAGATATTAAATTTGATTGGCATTCGTGGTGTCGTTTAGTCTGTTATTCAAACCTCATTGGTTTTAAGGCAGGGTTTGGATATTGCCAACCACACCCTGGTCCCTCTGTCTGAGATTACACATAAGAATGTTTTTGTTTGTTTCTTGTTGATGCTACAAAACCAAAGCAAATGGTCTCATCATTTTAATGAAGCAATCTTTGCCTCATCTGATGCCACATAATGTTGACAAAGGAGAAATGACGGCACAGACCATGGTCAATCTTTCCAATCTTTTTTTCTGTCTCTCCATGCTGTTAAGCATCAGAGACAAGGCAATCTTATTACATTTCCTTGCTCTTTCCTTCTATGTGTATGGCTGCCGCTAACTAAGACATCCATACTGTCCTTAGTATCCCCTTCGGTGGCACGCTTTTCCATATAAAGCCATAACATGTCTTGAACTGCATAAATCATCAACATTTGCTCCCTGGTCATGCTGTGTGCGTCTTCTGACTAGTGGCAGATTCCACGGTCTGACAGTTGTGATTAGAAATGTGCTCCTCCAATCTGCCATATACTGGTCAGAGGCAATGAAGAATAGAAAAGGGCCTGAGGGATACAGGGACACACCACATCCGCAGCCCAAATGCACATAATGCTGCATGAACATGCATGGCACGACAAGATTTGTGCTGGAAAGGCTTTGTCAATTTTCTCAGAAATTATACTAATTACTGATAAATGTTCGGAGCAATGTGAATTATTTGCAGCTTACAAGGCATGAAAACTACTTGACTGTGTGACAAAGAATCCTCATTAAAAGTAAAGCTAACATTTCTTTCTGAAAAAAAACAAAACAAACGAATCACCCAGATCCCAGTTTTTCAGCTGAGTTTTCAGTCATCTACAGAACGTTTCAATAAATCATTATTTGAAGCTTTTGGAGCAAAGTAAACAATTCTCTGAGCTAATGTTGCGTGATGTCTGTTTTCCAGACTCATTAATCAGTTGCTTAATTCTTCTATAAATTGTGTACAGACCAGAGAATTGGGCCATGTAGGTGAAATTCACAAAAATAGACTGACATTCCATCATGTGGGCCTCCTTCCTTTTCATCCCGATTTCATCCACTCATAACTTTTTATTGCCCTGACATCATGTCTATGATTCATTATTTGGGAGCATTACATCATATATAGAAAAAGGGAATCATCTATCTTTGAGATTCAAGTAGTGCAACTCTAGAAGTCAGTTTTATTAGTCAGTTTGAAACAGGGTTTTTAGTGTAGGCCCGTAGTGTACACTGTATAATGTAACTAACTGAATGTTTACACAGTTGAGAGCTGAGTTTTTCTGAAGCTTGCTTATTGGAATAGGCCCACATACCATGAACAATACAAAATCAAATCAAATTAAAGGTAATTAGGATTAGTCCAGGAAAATAAATGATTGATATCCCTGTCTGATTTTCCAGGACAAGGAATTGGCATGTTACACGAATAACTGAAAAAGTAGAGCAGAGAAGAAAGAAATATTTTCTTGCAATAGAATTATTGACTAAAACTGTGAAGTTTCTTGATTTGAAGTTAAACGAATTCCACCTTGGACTGAGCTGTCCCAGGGAACAGGGCGATAATCCAAAGCAGCCGCTGAGTGTATTGCGCGAGACAGATTTATTGTGTAAGAACAGACCATGACCTCGATGAATTAATTTGTGAATCCTTTAAAAACCCTCAGTGTCTCCTCTACAGTTGTGACTGGTATGCATCAGGGCTTGAACTGCCGTGAAGGGCATGGAGGGAAGATTTGTGCTGCCAAGTTTAAACGTAGCATTGAGTAGTCCTGTAGAAAAATTAAATGTCTCGCGTGCAATGTGGTAACTTGCTATTCAGTTAGCAACACGCAGTCGTATGACTCAGGGTATGTGGACGGTTGACCTATCTCTCAGCACTCTTTCTCTGACGATTTGATTTACGACCTCCTGTCAGGTAGCCTTCCCGTTCCGATGCCATGACATTGGCAGAGTTTCCTGTTTCTTGCTGAACCACAGCTACTCTGTCAGGGACCCATTAACATGGTAATAAGCTAAGCCAAGTATCCATTGCTGTGCTGCTGCTTTGTCTTAATTTATTGCTTGTGCCAAGGTCAGTGCTCCACTCTGGAAAATGCAACTTTAGGATTCACACTTAAAAGTAAAAATAGCCGCTCTGATGCAGTCTCCGGAGAAAAGTACCATGCATTTAAATACACCAGGAAAGACATTAGCACTGTCAGCCTGTTAGCATGAGAGAAGGAGGTGGACTAACCTTAGGGCTTTGGATACAATCATCAGTGACAGATCCTCCATTGAATATCCGGAGAGTGGTGTACCCAGTCAGACACCACAGAGATCAAACTCACATCTTTAACACTAACAAACTATCTTTTTTATGATTACTCACTGAAATTTATGCAATAGCTAATTTCCCTCAGATAATCCAAACTCAGATGTATTATTATACTCAAACCCATTCTTACAGCGAGCCAAGCTTTATTGCTGTTTCTGTGGATGGACAAAGTGGCAATGCCTTTTACTCAGTTTCCCCGCAGCACAAATGGCAAATAATGATAACGCCATATTGATTTGTTCTTTGACAGTTGTTGCTGTGATCATGTCAAAATCATCCATCTTTTTTACATATCTGCATAATCCAATTTAGGGACACGGGGGACATGTAGCTGGTGAGATTCATTTGAGTTTGGTTGATGATGACATGGATCTTTTTTCCATGTCGCCTCCTCAGTTAAACCTGACAACACGAGTCTCACATATTAGACTGAATTGGCTCTTATCCAAAACCCAAAGTACAGAGAAGGCTTTCATGATCTTGCTGTTTTAGTGTGTTTTGTACCTCTTGTGCAGATCGTTATGCAAACACTTGAATACCCAGACAAATAATCCATAAATCTAATGTCAACATGGCAATGTCGCCACCATATTATGGTCTCACCGCTCACGAGGTAGAAGCTGCCTTTATGTATTGCATGTTTATTTTTTCCCCCGATTGATTAATTACTGTGCAAACTATTATTGTATTAATTCCAGATATTATTACTTTTTATCATCATTGTGTATAAGTACTATTTTAAGTACTGACGGCAAAGGTCATTACACAGATTATTACCTTCCCAATAAAATTAGCAGGCAATGAGAGCCTTACAGCCAGTGGTGGTGTCTGGATTTTTGTTTCTGCTTTCTAATCATAGTTCACTATGAATGATATATGAATGATTACTATTTTTCATTAACAATTTCATTGAATATAAATACCTATCTTTAGATGTGTATCAGTAATTGCTAAGAACCAGCTCAGCTCCCTCTGTATTACCAACACATATGAAATTGTAAGTAGACATCGTAATCAACTTGACCTATTTTGGTATGTCCCTGCGAGTTCAGTATATTAACTCTTTCATTTCACACTCTGAACTGCTAAGGGCTGATTGTGTCTTCAGGAATGCTGGGTCTTCATCACGTAACATTTGTGTGAAAACCAAAAAAGTCTTCAAGCAAACATCTTTACAAAAGTACACATACATATCAATAGTTTTGTTTAGTTTTCTGTACTGACAACTATTCCTTTACATTGTGAGGAGGGCTCTCAGGTTTTCTTTGGATCTCTCGTAGTTCATTTGACATTTGAAAAATAATTTGTTTAATAAAAATGCATGACAAAATGAGTATGGGACAGAAGAAAATGTATTTATCCTGTGTAGTCAAAAGTAAAATTTACTCACAACCTCATCTTTCCTAAGCTTGTTTTAGTGGATTTGCCTTTCCAGTAACCTATCCTTAAACTTTAGCATAAGGGGGGAACTGACTGACGTGCATGCTGAGGGCTGCAAAGAAACTTTCCAGCTTTGAGGGAAAAAAAATCGAAAAATGCTTGTATTATGCATTCAGTAAATCAAGATTTTGAAGGTACTGAAGAAATGGCTACTGTATTATATTACTGTCACTTCTCCTTAAGGAATGGCTATGTGAAAATGGCAAAGAGAATTGCTCTCATGCACACAAATTAAGAAAAGGGCATGATCATGAGATCAGAGATAGGGGCACTGGCATACTAACGCTTTTTCCTCATGCAATGACTGACATAAACTGTTTTCTGAACCACTGTTAGTCCCTTTCAACATACAGTCCCAGTTATACTTCTGTATTTTCCTATAGTCACATACAATCACTGTCATGTTGGATTTTCCACAGTACCCACGTTATTTGCCTAGTTCTTTTTGAAATGGTTCCTTTTTGAGTCACGATACAGCCAATTCTCTTAATGATACTTAGCCAATGACATAAATTGGATTACTTACTCGTCTGATGGGGGACTGAAAACAACCTATGTGAATGTGTATCCAGAGTATTTTCACAATTATTTCAAGATTTGTTGTTTCTGTCTGCAAATCCGCTGATTCTCTCGTCTACCCAAAATAGGCAACACATTTTTTCAGGAAGAGAGGATAAACCAGGCTAAGCCAATCAAATCTCATGTCTTGTTATTAGGCAGCAAATGTAAACAACTGTCACGGTGTTGGCATTAAAGTGACAGACCATAGCCTAGTCACCCCTTTTACTCATCACTTGTGCACAGCTAGGTTTGTTCTTATTGCATGCTATCTGAACTTGTCTGCGTCCTTATGCTCGTCAACAACTATGACAACCACATGTTCTTTACAGTGTAGTCGGACTCCATGTTCAGCGCCATGAGAGGTCTGTGTTTAGGACGTTTATTTTGATGGCTCATCATCTGCTTGTGGTTGGCTTTAAGCTGCTGTACTCCTTCAGTTAACGCAGGTATCTCTGAATATTTCCAATGAAGAGTTGGCATAGATGTTGTATCCCATCAGAAGTAGGCACTGAAGTATGACTTTGATGTAACATAGTTGTACATGAGAACACTAGTGTAATAATCCCACTCATAATACAACAGAACAATTTAATTCTCTTCCATTAATTACTCTATGTAAAAACTGTCTTTCTGTGTCCAATCAGTGCTTACTTCACTGAAATGTAATATATATCACTCTGTCTATTGTATGAGTATTCATTAGAAACTCCTCAGATTTCTCTGTGCATTTCTTTCCTCTCAAACGTATGGATCAAACAGGACTGCCGTCCTGCCCCACCATGAGCCACATTAGAGCGGTGACACACTTGTATCATTCACAAAGTGACATTTAAAATTTGGCTGTTGTGAAATGTCAGCATACTGAGAAACGAGGGCACTTTTCCATCTTGTGAATGTGATTGCTACTGTAGCAGACAGCAGATTTAGAACTGGTTCTCAGCCAGTGTTGCCATGTTACCTGATGACTCTTTCTCCACGTGTAGTGTGCATTTTAGTATATTATACCATCACGATGATGCTCTCCAATACTTCTGCACACCAATGAAAAATATCCGTTCAGCTCTTTTCAACTCAGTCAACAGCAAGAAATGCAGCAGGCAGGAGACATCTTCCACACTAGGTCCATCATCACAGTGAAAGGCTTATCTATTTATAGAACATCAAAGGTAGATGGGAGATATTGACATGTAGCTGTGTAAAGCGCCGCAGCCTGAGGATAACAATATCATCTCCTCTCCCAGGGATCCTGCTGTTCATGTTTTGAAAGTAAAAGAGGGGATGAAAAAATAGTGAGGGCACTGGAGCATCCCGCTACTAAGATGGATGGCGGGATTATAAAAATGTTGGTTCATCCGTGTGATCTCTGATTCACATCCTGATATAATGCGAGCACTGGCAGACTGAATCACCATATGGAATAAAAAAAAAGAAGCAGCTGTTCAGCATTTCTGACACATGTTGGAAAAGACGAGCAAATACTCAAATTCAGTTTAGAAATCCACTACAGATGCCATCATAAATGAAATTGTTATATGAAACAATGATGATTTTTTTCAATCATGACTATTCAACAACCAGATCCCTTGCATCAGTTTTAAGGAGATCTATTCAATGAGATGGTTTAATCTTTGATATGAACAATAACAAAGGCTATCTACTCATTTTGCGAGCTGGCTGGAATTATGTCCACACGTCCAGCTGAAAGCATCTACAACTAATGCATAAAAGATGTATAAGTCAATTCTAAAGATGAGAAAAGAACAGAAAGGTAATGATTTGTTTTTAATGATAAAAATGAGTGTCATATAAATGGGAGGCATGCTTAGTGCTTATTTCAGACATAAACAGATCAGTGTCCCCATGGTTCACTCAACATTTCTACCAGAGTACTTCTATCATCTCTTCTCTGGGAATTATTTTGGGGGTTTAGATAATCAATCAGCAGTCACTTATGCACTGTTTACATGTCAGAGCCCTCAGAGGAAAGCTTGTTTTCGTTGCCTACAGTGATACTGCTGGAAAAGATGCAACAACAAAGCTTGAGTCACTGTACCAAATCTCTTGATGTTGGTTTAGATGTTCTGTTCATGCCGCCGAGGTTCTTGGTAGGCTTTATTTGGCAGGAAGCGGCTTTAACGGTGAGATTTAAATATTTCTGGACTTTATACAGCCTATTTGGAGAAAAAAAAAGTTATATAAGTTTCCATCAGTACTCATCTGTAATGGTAAACAGGACTCAATACTGAATTCATCCTTCTCTCTGTTTGTGACCATTAACTCTAAAATGTTCTAAAGACTACAGCCTAAGGGTCTGCAGTGAGAAAGGCCTGAAGTATTTTCTTGATCTATTAACTTGTGAAAAGGGCTTCAAGGGATGATAAATAGCACCTCTGAGACGCTTTCCCTATGACTAAACTTCAGCCTCTTCTGGATAGTTTCATTCAAATAGAAGCACTCAATCATAAGGACAGTTTTGCCAAAACGTGGTGCTTTCAACGCAAGCTGTGGTCACGGTTTGTGTTTTAAGACACCTTTATGATACTGCTGTCAAAACTATTGATAACAGGCCACCTGGGTAATTTTGTCCTCTCTAGACTTTCTTATATAAACTATCGAACAATTAAAACATCACTTAGGTGTTGGACAGCTCATAAAATACAAATAAAAAGGCTGATAAGTAAATGTATTGACTGCTTATCCCTGAGTTGCACACCATGCTTTTCAGCTGAAGGCTCCATTAGCTTTTATTATCATGAAAGTGCTGAATTCAAAGTTGGTCTTTTTGTTGATACTATGAAAAGTACATTTTTTATATAACACTATCATGTAGATGCACCCAAAGAGTTTCATAATGCTTGGTAGAAAGAGTAAAAGAAGAAAATTAATTTGCAAAGGTTAATGGATGAGAATTTCCATAATCCTACATTCTCCTTAGATGATCTTTCAAACCATCCATCCATCTATTAATTGTATATCTTATTCTTAGCAGTGTCGCAGGGGGGCTGGAGCCTATCCCAGCTGCCATTGGCCAAGAGGCGGGGTGCACCCTGGTGAGGTCCCCAGGGTCTTTCAAACCTATTCATCAAAACCTCAGTGTCTGTAATATTATCGCTGCAAAACAATCGCCCTGTCATCCGTCGAGGGAAAGATGGAGAGGTGGAGATTTCCGCTGAGATCTCTCTGAAACACCTGGACATATCGCTTCCTTTCAGCGGGATTATCAAACCACCATAGCTCTATAAGATGCCATTGGGTGTGCTGATTGATTCCACCCTTGGAGATTAATCTAGATATTGACGGTGCGTGGTGTGTGTGTCGGAGTGTGTTGGAGTCAGATATAGACAGGTTGTGTCTGATAGAGACAGAGGCAGAAGGCTTTGTGATCTAGAACCGTTTAGACCCTCCTTTCTCTGAATTCATAGCTCTCTTCCATTCGTTTACAGACAGAGAGCAAGGGTTTTCCTCTGTCGTCCATGCTGGGCTAATTCATTCTCATTTATGAGTTAAAATGAGCCTTGGTTGGTCTCAACAAGCCTACAAGCAATACATTCTAATTTGTTCTTTTTGATCAATCTTGGTTGTTTGACCTGGCTTTCATTGTTTTAGTGTGGTGCGGCTTCTTATGTTTCTATACTTCCTGTAAATCGTAAAAATTTAATAACTGCAGCCTCTGGGGAATTTCCTTAAGCAAAGGTTAAGGAGTCGAAATGGAAGCGGAGGGAAAGAAAACAACCTGAATATCACACAATTGCAGCCACCAAAATGCTAGCAGGCATGACAAAAAACACCTAATTGGGCACAATCACACACTTATTCCTGCTGTCAGACACTCTCATCTGACAGGTGATCAGTCTGGAGAACAGTCAGATTTGAATAAAGAGGCCACCTTTTCCCAATCCAGACGGCCATGGAATTACAACTTTTATTTTTTGTCTGTGTATCATCACGCAGTGAGCGGGCACCGCATCTGCAGCTGGAGCAGAAGAGTGATGGTGACACAGTGCCATGGGTTTCACACAGATCGGCAGTTCATCATATCCAGCTGCGACATAACTCCAACACACCCCAACTGTAAAGTTACATCGTTAACACACAGATGGTCAGGCAAGTTGGATTACACACATTTCCTGGACTTTAGGTTTAAATGAGTGTTGATTGCACATTTTTCATGTGAAACTTCTTGCTTATCGCAGCACCAGCAAAACAGAGGCCCGTTTAGGTTAAGTCCTGCTAAGGGAGCCGTGCATCAAAAAGTTGAAAAAGTGATAACATATGCAAATTCAACCCCACGACTCTGTGCAATTGCTCTGCTAATTATCGTTTGCACAATTCATTAGGTTATTAGTGGAATTGCCATTAAGCTTAATTTAGCAGGAATTGAACTCTAAGTGAGTGTGAGAGTAGTTCTTGATTTATGTGCGTCTGTGTTGTTTATGGAGCTTTCATGTTTCATCGAATTATCATATACATGACTTCATTCCAGCAGGACCAGAAAAAAATGCAACAGGAGTTTTGAAGCACCAGTGGTCTTGAATGGAGAGTTACTTGACAGGGAATGAGGGTCCTGAGCTGTGACCAGACCCATTAAAGAGCTTTAGCCTTGGAATACGTGAGCAGTAGAGTTATTCAGCCTCCCAAAAAAATCTGCTTTAAACTGTACAGATGGCTTAAAAAATCAGTTGTTTGAGAGGCTTATGACAACATTGCAGTGTTAATACTCAACAGTTGTGTGATGCTTGTCACTTTTCATTTGTGGAGGGAAAACGTGTAGTTTGGGAATGTAAGATAGACATTTGGTCATGGTGTGCTACAGAAATGAGACAAGTTAGTGAACCTTAAAACTATGTCATGGACATTCCCGGACATTCAGGATTTGATTTTTTCTAACAGGCATCAATGGACAAAGTGATGTAATAACAATAATAATAATAACAATAGTATTTATGTGCAGTAAGGAGTGAATTGCGTCCCACCTTACAGTTTTTTCGGTATTTGTAATCTCTGAGTTGTTGTCAGCCATATTACAGGTTTTGATGACAAATGATTTAACGAGATACACGGGGAGTCCTAATTATTCTGCAATTAGAAATGTAATTATGGCTTGCTTCAACAGCTGCTTCCGAGATGGCAAGTGGCATGAAGCAGCAGATGCTGAGCTGATATCACCTTCTACTGCAAGATAATCGGTCATGGAGGGGTAGATAGAGCTCCAGTCAAAGGCCTAACACTCAAACGGGTCTACTTCCCTTCAGAATAAAATTGTTCAGTGGTGTAACGATATGATAAAAACTTGGTTGAAAAGGTTTAAACTACTCCCCACCTCCACAACTGTCGTAATAAACAGTCTTCAGAAAACTTTACCAGATCTTACCAATCTTTCTTTAGAAACAAATAAACCCTGCTCACAAACTAAAAAATGTCAAACCAGCAAATGTGAAAACAGCTATGACTGTGTTCAGAAGGAAACCTTCTCATACTTTAATACATGCTATTTTTCAGCCAATGCTGTAAATCTCTTAAGCTTCATTAAGTGACTTAATGAAATTGATTTGTAACTAATTTATGCATCTAGGATCTGGCCACGCGAGTGTTGACTGAACTCTTCTTATCCACAAAATTCATGAGATTTTAGAGGCTTATTTTCCAAACACAAAGAAAATATAACATACCAGCATTTTGTGCTGAACTCTTTCTAAAGCACCGACCTTTTCTATTATTTCTCATGGTGACTGACAACAATTAACAATGGCATCAAGAGACGGAGATTCCTTTGGAGCCGTCATGATTTGAATCATCCTCCTCTGAAAATGCAAATTAGTAACAAAACAAGTGAGCATATTGTTACTCATCTCACAGTCAGTGTGCATGTGTGCCATGCTCGCAGGCAGTTTTTGGACCCTGTGTTGAAGTGAGGATCTTGTGCCACTGACAACAGATGAAGACTAAGCGGGTATAACCCCTTTAACCCCACCCTGAGCTGTGGTTGACCTGCCAGAACTTGGCGGCCTCGCTATGCTATCAATAGACTGCCCTTTGGGACACTAAATTATAAGTGCATGGAAACTCTCAAGTAATTGAAAGCACTGTTTATGTATGAATTGCCTTATATAGGGAGTTTTACTGTGGATTTTACGCCCTTCTGAAATGGTTTACATGTGAAGAGTAACATCCTTTTCACTGAACACAGTTTAGGTCCTTTGTGCTGTGGACGGTTTCTAAGAGTGTATTCTTTATGTGGGAAGGCAAAACAGCTGGAAAGAATCTCGACTCAAACACTTTTGAGATCAGACTTTTAATTGGACTTAAATTCACATAAATAACATTGGTTCTTATATATTTTGTACATTATACAACTTTATATAATATATATTTCCTCCTATGATTTACATTCCTCTCTGGCTAAAGTTATCTCTGTTATATCTATGGAAACAGAAAGCATTTCATGGAGGCAAAACCGCTCTTTTTGTGCTGTTTATCAAGGTCCCAGTGCCAAAAAGGAGAGGAGTCTTTTGTCTTTGTTGTACAAAAAAAACAAAAAATAAATCCCCTAATTACACAAACAGAAAAGCAAGAAGGGGAATCTATTGCATTGATTCTAAGGTATTAACACTGCACTACGAGGAGTGGGAAGCTACTGAAAATCATTCACCATATATATTTAACTGGATTGACTCGTGACACAAAAAAAGAGCACTGCAAACGACCTGATATGCATGGCAATGACAATTTTGTGTGTTTCTGACATGTTTTTCTATTGTAAAAAAAACAAAGAGAGAAATAATATATTTTACTTGATAATAAATCTCACTGTGAAGAGTTATGAACCTGCAGCAAGGTCACATAATCATGCAGTGACCCGACCAAGGAGGCTCGCACAGATGAGTTGAGCTTGTCCGCCCAGATCACAAATCAACCCACGGTCAAGCCTGAGACTGATATTATTCAACAAGATCTATGAATATCTGGAAGCCAGGTGACATTCTGTAATCTTCCGAACAGAAATGGAAAAAATGAAAAACTCTTCTCCCACATCTGGCTGTTACCTTTGACTTGTGGATTATCTTTAGCCCTCACCGCTGTCATCCACTAAGCCTATGGTTTCCCTACACCAACAGTAGCATGCTGACATTATGCAATGTGAGATTGTGATTGCCCACACACAGCTGATTGCTCGCTAGACGCACCAGCAAATGATTTACCAGAGCGTGCCTGCTGGTCGCTGATTTTATGTTGATTTTTTTCAAGGCAATGACACCATTGCCTGCCAGAGGAGACAAGTTTAATGACTGTCAATATTATGCACACAACATTACATGACAATAGAAGGGTGATTAAAAAAGAGTTATGAGGTGCCATGTTTTGTCAAATCTATGTTTAAAAGTCTTCAACTGTCTCTCTAAAAGCTACGTCCAGTGTCTGTTAACTACAATCTGAACTTCTCCTTTGCAACCTCGGCATAAACTACAGTATAATACACATTTGATTGTCTGAATCAGGGCTGCTACCAGTTTGCCAAAGCCGAGACACCTTCACCAACATGAGTAATTGAAATGCAAACAAAAAAAAGCATACAATGTGTCCAGCTTCAGCTGCTTGTTGAATAGCGAATAAGGACAAAATGAGCTGGAGATCAGGTCTGAATTGAGCAAATATTCAGTGGAGAATAGAGACAAGATTTAGTGAACCGTTGCTCAGTGAATCCCAGAAATCTATGATGTGTCATGCATCACAATCAAACCAACCCGAACAGAACACGGCGCCTACTGCTGTGCGCGTATGTGCGTGTGTATGTGTGTATTAACAAATCACAAGAGGAAAACACGACCACGCCATGACATTTTGACAGACATCAAATTTAAGGGTTAACCTTTTGAAAGGCCCGAACAGCCACCCAAAAGTTAAATGTGTTTAAACAGCTATAGTTTATCATTATATTGTCAACATTTAAAATGTCATAATTGTCAGTATAATCACATTTTTTTCCAAACCAGATAATTTCTCTGTATGTCTTTGGAAGAATTGAAATGGAGAGGGCAAGTTCTTGGCTGTCATGGAAACCTTTATAGTTTGGACTGTTTAATGTTACAAAATGCTGGTTGCACAAAGTTTGTATTGTGCTTTAATGAAAACTAATTCCAGACTAGTAATTATTTTCTGAATACTTGCAGAAAAACAGAATGAGTTAGGAAATGAAATGTTTCCTCCCGCTCCCCATTACATCTCTGCCACTCAGCTCCATCTATGTCACCACAAAAAGAGGGTAAAGAGTGTTCATTCAAAAGTGCATCTTAAATATGTTGCCATCAATAACAAAAGTAAACTTTCTTTTTGCCATAAATAACATTACACTTTTCTTTCTTGTATATTCAATATATCTCTTATTACACAAGCCGAGTAGTCATACGATGCAAATCTTCCTCACATGATGTTGTTAGTACAGTATCCAGGAGAAACATCTAAGAGTCCTGGAATGTGGAAGCTGTACCCCACCAATACAAACTCTGCTGATGAGCCAGCTGTATTGTAAAGCTATGGGAGGAAGACCAAGGAGAAGACTTCAGCAACAACCACTGAAAGCTGCCACAGACACACGAGCAGTGACAGCAGAATATTTACAAATCTACTTGTAGCATTGAATTTAAATGCTGGTATTCCTCAGTCTGGTGAACACAGTCTGTTTGGAAAACTTTACTGACACATAATTTAATATGTCTGTAGTCTCAATACTGATCACAAATGACCTGCAAGGGCCCAGAGCATTAAGTGTTACGGTGCATCAGCACTCCCTGAACTGGAGGAGCTACTTTGGGAACATATGTTATGGTAGTATGATGCAACGGTTAATGCACAGCTATGTTTCCAAGCCAGTCAGGCAAGTAACATTTTCAGTTCAACATCCTTGGACAGTTGTACCGGAGATATGTGCATGTGTTGTTTATTGTATGTAAAATAAATTTACAGATCAAAACAAAAAAACTGTCAAGATAACGCATGCAGATATCGTGCACCCCTTTACGGCCTCAATCATGCTTAAAGATTATAACTGCTTAGCTGCTAATCTTTTGCCATTTTGAGTTGAAAGTTGATTTCTATGGTTTGTTTAAAAATGGGCGAACTATGCCGGCCTAAATCCTTTCTAATTGTAGCATCTTGAAAGTGAATCAACTGAAATATTAAACCTCCAAATGTTAAATTTGTAACAAAGCACCAAATGAGGCTTTATTCTTTATGTTGCCAAGCAAAACCAGATAACGGCACTTGCTGAACATTTTGCAGTGAATATACAGAATCACATCCATTTTCTGGATCTAACTTCTTTCTATGAACTTAAATTAACTGAATACCAATCTATTCATTAGTAATTAAGTCTAAGTCAGCCTTTGTTTTTATCTGTTCACCAAACCTTTCAGTAACTGCATTAAAATGAAATGAGAACAGAAAATTGGGAGTTATCTTCAGTAAAAGACTTTCACTTTAAAAATATACAGCATATTTTTCAGTTTTGATTTTTTTTCACTGTTCGTATGTTGTAGCTTTAAACTTTAAATGGTAGGCATGAAGATTATCACCTTGGTCTTCTGCTTAGGTGTCAAATCAGGAGGAAAAAAATGAAAAGGGAAGACCTAAAATGGTCCTGGAAACCAGGAATCCAGCCCTGCCCATCACTGACCGATCCTCAGCCAGTGAGCTCAGGGCGTCAGATGAAATGTCACACACTGTGATGCTCACAGTCAACACGACTTCTCCAAATCCACTAACAATCCTGCAAAACATAGGATGACGACAGCTGGTGGCGTGCATATTTCCAACGCTTTTCTAGATAGAAAAAAAAAAAACCTGCTCTTGTGCGAGGTTCGGACCTCAGCCACGCGGCATCTGTCGGCTCTCAATCAGCCTCTCCGTCACTGGCTCAGTCAGTGGCAGGACTTCATCCCTGTCAGGTACGGCGACTCTTGACGGCACAGGCCCATTTGCTGCTGCTGCTGCTGCTCCTGGAGGTCTGAGGCCACCCCGTCCACAAAATCTGGGACAGGCAGCCCTGAGAGGATCATGACTGACTTGTTCCAGATCATGAAAGTGGGTACGACGGGCAGGAGGAAGGAGATTTCGAAGGTGTGAATGTGCTGGGAATTCATGGCGTCGTGGAAGGACAGGGAGTTGTTGTCGTAGTCCAGCAGAACCCCCAGCCGCCGCAGCTGCAGGCTGGCCTCCACCAGCATCTCCTTCCCATCGTGCCGCACCATGAAGTTGTTGTTGCAGCGGGACAGCACCCACGAGGAAGAGTTCTTGCCGCTCCACTCGTTTTTCGGGGCTGATTTGTAAGCCACGCCGATAGCATACCTGCAGGGGGGGAACGTTTGGAACACATTAGTCATCTGAAAGTAGTGTCCTATTTAACAGCTTGCACTGTCAGATTACCAAATGCTGATGACACACAGGATAGGCAAAGACCCTTTGGGTCTTTCCTCCATCTACTTCACAGCCAATTAGTCGGGGAATATAATTAGACTGAGTGTATTCGCTGTGGTGAATGCGCCCTGTTGTGTGTGAGCGAGTACAGTTTGCATAACAGCCTAAATTTAAACTCCCAATAGAAAGATATTTCGGTTTACCTCCTTAGGAGCTTATATAAAGCACCCATGCGTGGGTGTGTTTTCTTACCATGTGGAAGCTCCCAGCAGCACCTCCCAGTAGTGACACCCACTGTCAATAAAGACATTCCCGGCAGCTCCGTAGGAGCCCGTGCCGCTGAAGCGCTCCGGGGTGTGGCTCTTCTTCAGCGAGCTCTCGTCCTTCTCCATGGTGAGGCAGTCATTGGACAAACGCAGCTTCTTGTGGGCTGTCTTCGGGTCCAACTTGAAAGGCTGACCTGGGGAGAGGAGCACTCAGTTTAGTAAAAAAGCTATGGGTCGATTTTTTAAAGAACAAAGGATCCTTTTCCAGCTGTTAAATCATAAATATGACCAAAACATTGTCAGCAAATATGTTCAGATTTTTTAATACATAAAATGTTCTTTTCTTTTTAATGTACAGACCACAGAAATAAGCACATAGTAGATTATCATTCTAAAATAAAGAATGGATATACTGGCTGCAAAGCCAATGGGTTATGGAAAATGGACTCTCAATTTCAAGATGAAATGGCTTTTTGGAGGTAGTCTTAGTGTAAGAGCAAAACATGGAATCGACTCAGATTTATTACCTCCTTACAAAATCGACGGGGCAAATGTGTCTCCAACAATGGCCTGCTGAGAGTCCAGCAGTTCCTGAGCGACATTACCATCCATTTAAAGTCAAGTTTCCGCAGTCTCTGTGATCCCCTGAGCGAATATTCCGGGCTTTTAGCTGCTGCTTCACCACATTCGCAAGTCAGTCACTAACTTTGTGTGTCTGATGCTTTAGTTCACAATAATTCAAAATTGTTGAGCGTCAAAAGATACCCCGAGATCAAAAGGACCAAGAGCTGACAATATGAATGGAAATTAGAGGAAGACTTTCAGTTAGAGCAGCAGTAACTTAAGTGGATAAATAGGATGTGGGGTGAGAAGTGCTTGCAGAGAACTCACAGGGAGAGACAGACGAGGAGACTGTTTGAAATACAAGGGCGAGAGTCTAAACTTCAAAGCCTCCTGCTCCCTTTGGTAAAAACATTTCATAACAGTGAAGGAAGTCGCCCGGCACTTTCTTCTCTTCCTTCAATCACACAGACTGTTAAATTAGCCAAAGGAAATACCCTTCACTTCCACTGCGGCAGGTAAAGGTTGGGACTAGTCAGTGTTAAGACTCCTATTTGTCTGCCGCGATTCTGTTTGCAATTACACCAGTAATTTTACTGTAATGGGTGCAAAATTGAGAGGGCAAAACTCGGTGAGTTGCGTGGAGGAGGAGACCCAAAAGTCATGGGCAGAGAAGAGGTTGAGGGGATAATATGGGACAGTCCAATTGGTGGAGGATCACCTCTCAACCTCTCCAAGACTGTGTCAGTGAGTGTGTGTGTGGCTTCTTGAAAGTCAGCCACATCCCTTTCAGACCTGACATTTAACTCTGACACCTCTCGTCTCATCACTCAGCCTCTCTGAGTCTCCCATGGCTTAATGAGCAACACAATGAGGACCCTGACTCCTCCTTCCTTCTCTCTATCTGCCCTACCCTTCATCTCTCTTACTCCCATTCTTTCATTCTCATCCTCTCTATCCTCTCTCCACTCTCACTCACCCCTCTCCAATAATCTGCGGGGTGAGTGTGTGTTACTGCGTGTGGAAATGAGACGATGAGGCCAGTGTGCTGCTGGCAGCCAATTACATTAATGCGCTCTCTTTGAACTGCTTATCGCTGCCAGCGCAGCCATTTCCAAACACTAGGGCTCTGTCATGCCTTTCCAGAGGATGACTCCTGAGAGCCCAGGCTGGGCTCGGGGTTGGGGAAGGGGAGACACATGTGACAGTAGAGGACAAGCAGACACACACACACACACACACACACACACGCACACACAAACACATTCACACAGGACATGAGCTTCAGCCGCCACAAATGCAGGCGTATTACAGTAAAGTGACAAGTTTTGAATGGGTTGGAAAACGGAGAAAGACAGGCAAGAAGTTTGTCCTGCAAATGAAACAAGCTAAATGCAACTAAAAGAGCTGCCGCGCCTCTCCTTTGGGTGGTTCCATGCTTATGTCTGCACCCAGACCTTGTCCTCTAAATACCGTACAGTTTTTTTTACTCCTGCCATCTTGACTATGTAAATGAAGCACAAGGAGCACTAACTACTTTTAAAGCGATATTCCTTGTTTTTTTAATTTATATTCTAATTGAGGCTGTTTTTGAGCACTTAGATGTTGACAGAATGTAGGGACAGAGTAAATAATTGCAAAATGATACAGTAGATCCACAACATAGCTATTAGGCCACTAATACATTTTTGTTTCAGGTGGTATGGTCCTCTGAAAATAATAAAAAAGCTCCTCTGATACTTTTAAGAAAACCTCACTGTAATCAATCATTAATATTAATTAAATACACTAACCCTAACCGCCTCATTGTGCTTATACATCCCTGATGAAGTGACAATTAATTTAATTGTATGGGAAGTCCTGGGAATGTAGGTTTACCTGAGAAAAATGTGCTCAACTTCCAACTACCCAAAAAAGTCCTTTTGCAGTAAAGCAGACTGTGGTAGTCTGTGATCTGCAGCTTTACCACTTAATGAACTTGGCAAAATCTTCAGAGGCAACTGCCAGAAAAAAAAGGCTTTTGTGTCTGCTCAGAACTGCATTGTGATTAGGAAGACAGAGACGACAAGTTTAATTGAAACACAACTTTTTAAATGTATGAGTCATTGGTAGGGCTTTTGTGTTTGTGTACGAAAGATGTAATCGTTCATTAAAACGTCAGACAGAGACAAAGTTCTTCTTTTTCATTTCAAACAAATGTGCTGCATGAAAGAAATAAATACAAACCATATTAAATGGAACTTGGAAGGACTGTTAATCAATATAAACCTTTACTTGGTGAGATACTAAGGTTTCTGCTTTTCAGCGATCACATTCACAGTGTTTCGTCTGACATGAAAATAGAAACTTCCAGCTGAGAGCTCCACTTACTGGCATTTTCACCTGCTGTGTGAATACAGGACGGTGCTTTGACTGAGCAGACATACAGACAATTTTGTTACAAAAAACCCAAAAGGCAGACGACAAAACGCACTGCAAAACCTGGCTTTGGACCCATCATGACCATGCATGGCTTGACTTTTCAAACCGGGACTAATACAAACACCACGTGAACATTTCCATGAAACATTGTTTCAATAAAATAAAAAGAAAATGACAGATTAAACAGAGGCAGCTCTTTCCTCCTGACCCACAGCCGCACATATGACATCAATTAGAATAAGCAGCAGATCTGTGACTGTTTTTTAAGCTTTTGGTAAGACAAACATTTGATAGGGAGCCTTCCTTCCACACAAATGAAAGCATTCACATCATCATTTGACTGCTCAGAGAATTCATGCAGATAAAACAAATGAAGTCATGAATAATCCATGGCAAGACTTATCGTTCATGTTGTTCCAGGACATTTATTTTCACTATTCTGACTCTCTGCTAATACTGCCTAAATACAAAACTGCACAAAGGTTTTAATCTCTAAAAGCTAACTGAGGATGATTTCAATCAGAATATAACCCAAGCAGAGCTCTGAGGTCTGCAGTCAGCTGGTAGAACCTTCAAATAGGACCAAACAGGGTGAAAATACATTTAGTTATGCTGTACAGAGATGGGATAAACTTTCTCTCGATGGCCAACCTGTCTTGGGTTTTATTCATTCTCAATATCTTTGTTGCCATTTTGTATAAATATGCTATAAATAACCTTATCTTAATTTCTTTCATTTAGATCTGGTATCTGTAAGATACCTCTAACTGTATAAGAACATAATTTCCCTTAAATTTTGTGTTATAGTAATTAATTTGAGTAAACATTGAGTTGAAATAAAGAAAAAGAGGGAAATGTGCAACAAGCAAACCCCGTTTCCTGCTCGAATCAGACACGGGATATTTTCAAATGCACAGCATTCAGCATTCTACTATTTCATATGGAAGCCGGCACTGTTCTTTTTTTAAACCTGAACCGCAATTCTTCCCTTGCTCCCAACACTTGTACTCCCTCACTTCTTCTCCACCTCCATCGGTTTACTTTAGGGGCTCTACGGTAGCTTGAGGGCTGTCATCAGAGATGTATGCGGGGTAAATATTATTGCAGGAAGAGAGATGTGCACCCATTGGGCACCTTGACGTGTGATATTTCCAGCTTGGATTTTAGCTGCTTACCTAGCCCAGTGACTAGAATCAGACAGAATGCACACATGGTGCAAACACACACTCACAGAGGCTCTCTGGGGTGTTTGCCCACTTGCTTTGTTCACACAATGTGGATGCCCAGAATAGTTTACCAACAGAATGACGAACGCTGTGAGCCGACAGTCAGTGTTTCCTTGTCAGCAAAGTAGCTGCTCAAAGAAAAGCTTGCACATATTCAAATGTGCTTTTGTTTGGACACAATGCGCTCACTCAAAAGACAGGCTTGTTTGTAGTTGCAGACAATGGAGCTGCTAAATGAAGGCATATTTAAGACTGAATTTATGATGTTGGTACTCCTCCGTCACACTATTCTGCAGCCTGGAACAATAAAAGGACACGATGTGGGTGTTAATGTTTGCAGGCTTTACAGTGTGAAGGGCAGTGAGAGTGTCAAAGCATAGGTCTTGACAATCAGAACAGGTTAAGGTGGACAAACCCAAACAGGTTAGCAGCTTATCATCCAAATGTTGGAAGCTCCGCCTTTTAGCATACAGTGGGAAATTTGAACATTCATTACAGAAACTTTGAAATTATGCTAAAAAATGCTAAATCAGACCTGAAAGCCAGAGGCCCAAAACGCATGAAAAAAACCCCACGTCACTGCCATCTTAACAACCATTCACTATTCACTTTAATTTCCTGACCAGTTTTCTGTCACTACAGTCCTCCCCCACTCTGCCTTTTGTTAATTTGAATTAATTAGTGAAGAGATAACCAATTAAAAAGCACAGACAGGGCACTGGCAGATGAAAGCTGCCCTCCGTGATGCTCATGCTCTTTCAGTCACAACTATGATTAAAATGTGACCAAAATAATTTGCAACTTCAAGTCACTCAAGCTTAAAAACGCCCAAAAAACATTATCAGCCAGTGGTGCTTTAGGTATTTTAAAGAGTAGGTGGGGCAGAGGTTGGTCTTTGTTTTTCTTTAAACATTATTGCGGGAATATTTTTCTATAGTGAAAAAGCATTGAGCTTTCTGAAAAGTAAGCAAAATGCTTTTACTCTCAATTTTGATACGACTCTTTCTCCTCTAAATAAATGACTAAAAAGCAGTGGAACAAGGGGACTGACGTCTTGCACACATTCCTCCTGCAAAGAGCAATCCGGTGTCTTTTATTTACGTGTCACTCTGCCTCTTTCACTCTCGACCTCTCACTTTTCAGGCACTTTCAAACCCCCTCCTTCCCTCACAGGTGCTTCTGTTAATTTCTGAAGACGGATCCGTAGAAAGGTATCCACGGTTCACTCAGCGGTAAATGCAGAAGTGCGGTCGTAGTGATGAAAGGTCACACGCAATCACAAATGCATGCGCACAGCCTCCTCTTGATCATGCCTAATTCATATGTTTTTCAAGAAACTGTGAGTCACTTTACATGTTAGAGGTGGGCGTCTGAGAGCACGGTTCTCATATAAAGAACGGCATCAGTGCCACTCCTCACTTTTATGGGCTCAGTGTTCACAGAATGGTCGGCCTGGAGTGACCTAAAAAGATTGAGAAAGCATCGAGACGTGATTTTAAAAGGTATCAGACAAACTAGCTGCCATGCCCCCGCCACGATGCGAAAACGCTGTAGGATTCCACTCAACGGCCATGAAACCAACTAAATACATGAATAAATAAGATGCGATAAGATCAAATAAAATTGAACAAAAAATAAAAACCATAAATGATGAGTACATTTTTCATATGACCTTTTGCCCCTGCTTATCTTGTTCTTCATGAACTACAATCGTAATCAGAAAGAGACTGAATGATAACACAAACACCTCTTAACTGTAAAGCATGAAAAGCTGCTGATTTGGGTTTGTTTTGCTGCTACATGAACATTTTGTTCTTTAGTCAAATGGAAAGTCCTCTATTGCCCACGAGACAATGATCCCAAACACAGCAGCAAATCTATGCATCGAAAAATACATGGAAAACAATGTGGGGGTCTGATAGCGTTGAAAAGATGATCAATTTAAGTTAATATTGCTGAAGGAGGTTCTTCTGTTATGCGTAACGCTTTCTGGTTCATCTGAGGTCTAATGGATAGACCAGGTAAGAACCAAACATTCACTTTGCTGCGTCCTGATATGTAAACTCTGGAGCTCATAGAGAGTACTTTCTTTTTCACATGGCTGTATCACTTGAGGCATTTTATCAGCTTTAACGCAGCTCCCACTGGAGCCTTAAAATGACTCCTTTCCTCCACAGATGGAAAAAAAGATCTTGTAAACAAACCCTGATGTGTGAAATTGCCGCGGCTCTCCTTTAATGTTCCCCGACTGCATGATATACCACACCTTCTGTGCACATGTGCATTTTTTATAGCATTTTAAAAACGGCATGCTTTGCGGCAAAGTCTGCCATGGTGTAAGGTCAAAGCGAGTTGTAAGGTCTCTGTGGCTAACGTGGCTGTCTGCCAGCCCCGAAAGGTGTAACATCTTAAGATCCAAGGTACTACCATGGTGATAATTTGACAGATGGCACAGAATTAAAACAAGAGGGCACCAGATGAAGAGACGAGTCATGTGTTATAGCTGAGGGTAACAGTGGATAATGTGCCAAGTGCCAAGTATATCTCCTTTATACGCAGAGATATAAAGGAGGGGAAGGGGCACTTTGAGGACATGACACTGACCACACATTGACAGAGAAACAGACAAAAATTACTCCACTATCAAAGACCCTCTATCATTATTCACTTCCTATAAGGTCCTATAAGCAGTAAGTTATCTCAGATTTGATTTGTGATCATTCTGAAAACTTCAGATGAGCAGAGTACACGGTGTGCATTCCTCTGCCCCACCTTTTACCTTTTAGTAACACAGACTGCTTCGTTCACGTCCCTCGACTATGTGCGTGTGTAGGGCAGCATTGTGGTTATATTTAGGAGTTACTGATGGTTGTGATGTGTGCCTTTCCAGGATCTCGTAGTGCTTCGTGTCATAATATTTGCTCTGCAGCCTTCTACCTGAAATATGATGAGTTGGGGCAAAAAGCTTCCTGGGATTCTCATCCTGGAAAAAATGAGAAAGTTAATCCTTTCAATCTATCTGACAGATGGAAAGAGAGACTAAGAGCGCAAAGAAAAATGAAAATAGTTCTCAGCTGAAAACTTTGCTGTTACTGCACAGCCTGCAAAGCAGCAAAAAGGGGGAAGAAAAACCTAATGAGCCTGTCAAAGGGAGACATGTGTGACCGGTTTTCTCGTGGCTTATTTTAATCAAAACACTGCTTGCTATCAGTGGAACAGAAGCTCTTTGAATAACAATTTCTCTGACAAAAACAAGAAGGGCAGAGTGGGAGAGAAGAGACTGGAGAAATAACACGTGAAGAGACTGACAGAAGCACACAGTGCATTAGTGTCAGGAGGTCTTATCAAGAAAAATTGGGAAATGGGTAAAATGTCTTAATGTTTTGTGCCGTTTTGATGGTGTGTCTAAACATCACAGCAGAGGGGAAAGCTGACGGGCAAAAAAAGGCTCAGAATCTTGACCAAGTGTTGGCTGTGGGTGGACAAGCTTTTCCCATCACAATACATGCTGGCAGGGAAGGCCAGTTATAGGGAATTATCCTTCAGCACACCACTAAACAAGTATATGTCTGGACATCTTAGTGTTTTGA
Source organism: Menidia menidia (assembly GCA_907169785.1). NCBI lineage: Eukaryota > Metazoa > Chordata > Actinopteri > Atheriniformes > Atherinopsidae > Menidia > Menidia menidia. The sequence continues at coordinate 8,493,264 of CAJRST010036666.1, forward strand.
ATAGAACTGTCACTTTATAATACATATTCTTACACAGTGTGCTAAAATGCTCTGTTGTATCTTACTGGCAAACATGGATTGCTTGGATGTGTGGGTGGCCCTTTTGCAAAAAGCCACTCCCACCCATTTTCCTTCTGGGATGTATTCCCATCAACACAAAGACAGCAAGCTTTACTTTATGTCGAACTAATGGCAAACATCCTAAAACAAATGCCTTTGTGTATCACAATAATTCAACAAAGTGCATCCAGGTCAGAACAGGCAAACTATGATGCTTCTCAGTTGAGCTTCTTGTTTTGTTAAGAAAAGTGATAGACCTAACAGAAGTTAATCTCTGTGATGTTCATGAGATGAGATGGAAGTAACACATTCAGAGACTGAAAGGCTACTGAATATGAACAGATATGAACAAAGAGATGTGATAAAACCTAAATCCAGCCCTTCTCGCATACATAATGCAGAATTATGCCTTGTTCTAGTTCCCAGTTTGCTTGTTTTTGCTTGTTCACGCTGACCCAACAGTGGAGCTGGAGCATGATGCAATGTGATTCAAGCAGCATGTCCTTGTAGCAGACTGAGAAGTGTGACAATAGTGTTGCTAAGCCAAGTCCCTCTTCTCCAACAATGACACTCTGTTGAAAGACGTACGTTTACCTCCACTGTGCGACCACTTCCAACTTTGTACCTGAAAAATACTGCTGCAAAGTGGAAAAAAGGTTCACACCCAGAACAAACAAAGTGCAACTAGGGCGTATGCTCATGCTAGACGTTATTTAAAATGAGTTTTTCGCCTTCAGGAAAAAAACACTTTAATGAGGGGAATCTTGTTTTTTTTTAATCTATCACAGCTTCATTATTTGTCTGCTTGAAGGGGGCAGGAGCATCCTGAAAACATGACACCAAATCAACATTTGGGCTTACATGGCAATCTTGCTATCGACCATTAAGTTGTTCACAGGTCTGAGTCTGCTTTTATCAGGTATTGGCGGTGATACACCGGATATGTCTGAATTCCAGTGGGATACAGACGATTAATAGCTTCTCACTAACCTTGAAATGAAGCTGCAGCGTGTCTATGGTTTTATCACCCTGAGTGTCTGTCTCATCATTGTGATGTTGTCATCTTATGTTACTTTCATCCATGCAGGAAGGATATCAATTTTACATGCTTTCATCGACAAATTGCTTTCCACAAACAACCCAACATAAGTCTTTGGGGGACATTTTAGCTCATGTTACGTTTCTTTATTCACCTTTTCGTCACCAGATTACATCTGTTTACAATGTTTACTGCCTCTTACCTGAAGTAAAGTGAGGCCGTATTTCTCTCCTCTATGACTCAGTTTTTAGGCTTAAAGTCAGAGCCTCAAAGTAGATGATAGCAACTGAATAATAATCAGGAGAGAAGCCCAAATCTTTTAAACGTGTGTGCTGAACTAGTAATGCGTCCAAATAAGAAAAAGCGTGTATGAGAGGAAGCGGGAGCGATCATCCTGACTATGTCAACTTCCACACGCCCATTTTGCCAGGCTATGAGTATCCAGATTACAGTTAATCCGAAAAGCCACAGTGAGACTCCTGACAGAAGCTGGGGGGAGCTGGCATATCAGCCCCGTTCGAGTTTCAGAGCAATACGATCGCAATTTAAGACCAATTTTGGAACTTTTGTGAACCCCTTAGGGGAAGTTTGAAATTAGCTTTATGGCAGAAGAGTGCCACAGTTGAGGTGGTGTGATCAAGTGGACACAGCCATCTTGCTTTTTATCCTGTTATGAAGGTAGATTTAAATGCATTGTCTTAGCCTAACATTTATTCGGTAGCATCATCAATATGATGCTCCTTTATTTTCTTTACTTGACTGTTAGAAAGAAGGGGGAATATCAAAGAAAATGTAGTTCAATAAAAGGATGGGGTTCAGCAGCAGAGAAACCGGCTTCAGGGGGAAAACAGAGGAAAACAACAAAAGGAGACCGGCACCGAGGCCCAGGCTCTGTGCGGTGAAAAATTTGCATTCACCTCGCAGTAAAAAAACAAACAACCAGCACCCCTCCCCTGACCCCCCAAAAAACACAAACAAAATCAAACAAAAAACTAAAGGGTGAGTTCAGAAAAGAGGAAAACAGTCAGCAGTTCTTTGGCATAGAAGTGACAGAAAAATGAGTGTTTAGAGTCCTGCAGTTTAATCCTTGAAGCTTCCTCAGCTGTTCAAGTGAGTGAGGAAGTGAAAAAGCAGCAGCATAAGTCACTATAAGCTGACAGGTGAGCGGGAGGAGAAAATAAGTTAAGACGTGCTGCACTGCTTACGAGCATCTTTTAAATAAACCATGGCAGCAAAACCTCAGATAACTTAACGACGGCCCAGGAACCCACAGTTTTTCTGCTCTCCTGCTTTCACATGGCTGAAAATCCCAGTGGTCTTGCTATTTTTCCTTGGCTTGTATGGAAATCATAGAATGATTTAGCTTAGGTAGATGACAGTGAGAAAAGCTCACGGGTACCACACGGGGGCCTGTCTTTTTAAAATACACAGAAAGAGAAAAGCAATTCCACATACTTAGCTTACTTGAACTACAGGTGTGCCCATATGAAAGATAAAAGCTAATTATTTCACATGTAAGATGAACAGTCTCTTGATTACTTTTAGTTTGAGCAGAATATAAATGTGTTGGATAGACATCTGGCATTAACTGTTTATAAAAAGTGATTATACAGTGTATTTGAGAGTTATAGCAGAATGAACTTTAAAACCAAATCACATCAGTTCATGCACAGCTGAAAGGAACAAAAGATTGCTGAAAACAATGTTAAAACATTGTGACATCATGACCCCAATTATTCAAAACAATCCAAATAAGATTACAAATGTCCTAAACAAAAATGAATAAAAAAAGAGCCTGAAGGGTCATCAAACTGGATGCTTTTCCTTGAACTACTGCACACTTTGCTAATATAAGTAATGGACATTAAATGGGTGAAGATGAAAAAAACTGCTGGGGCTCCTATTGGGAAAAATATGACTCATACTGGACATGGTCTGTCTCTGCTGGCCTGCTCAAAGAACATGTGTGATTGACCAAATAGAAATGACTCAGTATCTGTTTTTAAATGTCATTTATGCTAAAACTAAGATTATGCTTGTGAATTTGTCACAAAAACTGTAAGGACGTGTTTCTGAGATGATATTTTTACACTTGAGAGACAAAATAAACCCCTCGATTTTGAACTTAAGCATGTTATTAAAGAAGCCGTTGGAGGCATCGCATGCGCTCTCACTTACTGTTGGTTTTGAGGCGGGCGGGTTCACTGTTGCGGCTTCCAGCCTGGTTGATAGCCTTGACGAAAAAGATATACCGGGTCCCACTCTGCAAGCCGTGCACTGTGTAGTGGTTCTGCTTGATGTTCGGCACAATCATCCAGCTGTCCGCAGAGTTGTACAAACCTGGCAGAGCCACACACACACACACGCACACACGCACACACACACACACACACACAGAATACTAGTATCATGGTTCTGGTGATGCTTTCAGGGTGTGCAGAAAGAATGAGCCTGGCTGAGAATCCTCTCAACGTTGATGTTCAAAAAAAGAAAAACCCATTTTCCCCCAAAATTCAAATGGAGCAGAGTGTTATTTTTCTCCTTGAATTCTCAAGTGAGTCATCTCACACTAAGAGGCTAGGAGACCAAACAGGCTCTTGATGTTTTGCAACATTTATGTGTACCTAGAGATCCATTCCATTACCCTGCCATCACGTTTATCATGAGTTCCCACAGGCGGGCCAGTGCATTCACAAAGCTGAAGCCATAAGTCCCTTGGAACAAGGTGCTTTCCATATGACAAGTACTGTTACTAAGTGCCTCAAGGCAATAGAGTACAGCATGCTTTATAATTCAAATTTTGAAAATGTGAGCAATGCCAAAATGATTGTTGTTGTTGTGAGGGACTTTGAGTCAAGGCAGATGGAAAGTGTCCCTGGCTTTGCTCCTCAGTCACCAGTTTTAAAGGAGTCCTCTCAGTGGAAGAGATGCAGCAGACTGTTAAGTATGAATAAGAAATCTAGGCTCAGGGTAGAGGGGGGAATTGCCCATGAAAGACTGCTTCTTTGGCCTCAACTGCAGATGAACTACTGCGATTTACACATTACGCAATCTCCACTCCTTAACCATATACGTTAGGAGTAAATATTGTTCTCAGATCTTAAATTACAGCTATAACTACTAGTTGAGACTGTGGGGAGGACAGGGATCTATTTAAAACTCTTGTTGCTGCACAAGCTGTTTTTGCCATTCCTAACAGTTACACGCATAGTTATCGTCTCACATCATCTCATCTTCACTTTCCACACAAAATTACAGGAAAAAGAAAAAAAAACTCAGAGGTGGATGAGGGGTCTCTAAGGGCCATGCTCACCTTATGCCTTCTTGTCAGGATGTGTGTTAAATTATTGAGCAAGATGGAAACTACATGCATAAGTAATAGCAGAGACTCTGCTTGTAAATATAAAAACTACACAACACACAAATAAGGACTTTAAAAGTAAGGCGGTTTTAAGAATGAATGAAGGAAAGGGACTCTTAAAGGTGGAGTGCAAGCTGTGTTGTTACCTGAGCTTTTCTCTGGCAGAAAAGCTTTGGAAAGGGCTTCATTTTCTTTACAAATGATGGGATAACTCAAGGGACTTTATTGAGGCCTGGCCTTACAGATTTTCGTGTTTGTTCAGCAGAAAAACTCCCAAAGTATTTCTCTATCAAAAAATAGATGCAAAGTGTTCTGCTGTGAAAGCTGCCCATTAGTCATCTCATCAGCATGTTGTAGGAATGAGATGTATGTGGACTGATTTCATGGGGGCTTTCCAGATATACAGGGGAAGATGAGGGAGAAGGGCTTCGTGCTGTTTTCCATTGTTAAACCTTTGATCTTGATAGAAAGTCTTCATTTTTGCTAAATTAGGTCAGAGCACAGCAGTACACTGTTGCTAGTTTTGCGGCTGAAAAGGGGTTTTTCTGACAGAAGCTCTGCTGCTTTGGAGAAAACCACAACTTCAAAGTAACGGGAGGAGTAAGAAAATGTGCCATTGCGAGGGGAGGAAAAAGAGGGAAAAAAAAAACGGAAATCAGAAGGGAAAAACTTGCATCTAAACATTGTCGGAGTGTGTGTGTGTGCATGCGTTTGTACATTCATATGTACTGTGTCTGTGTGTATCTCTGAGATGGGAAGTACAGCTCACAGTGTCCTGGGAAGGGAAGCGGGCTTGTCTTTGATGATGCAACGCAGAGTTAATAGTGACAGTGTATGTCTGCCTGTGCGCCTGCATGGGTGTGCATATGTGTCACTCTTTCCATGTCCTATGGACGAAAACAGGCCGTGTGTGGGAGCAGCAGTACATGTAAATTCTCTTGTACGTCTGTGTTGGTTTAGATATGCAGGGGCTGAAATCCCAACATCCACTCCAAGGTACTTATAAAAAGAGATTTTACCATACTCTCGGCTACTCTAATGCTCACTGTGATTGTGATTTTCTCCCGTGATAGCCATATTTACATTGCGCTGCAGGACAGTGGTGAATTAGTTTCCACTGACTATGGGAACAGAAGGAAGCGAAAACAGGCAGACGTAGCTGGTGTTATGAACCGAAAGACATCTAAAAAAAAAACAATGCAACAAACGTTAATACTGACGAAAAATGACTGCTAAAAATACAACACATGTACTGTGTTTGTAGTACAATAAAAAAACCTCTTCATTGAAAGGGGCATATTATCTATATAATTTCACGATCTCTATTTATGACTAATGAAAAAATTGGTCTAACGGACTAATGTCTAATAAAAACCTGTTGGCCCCCCCCAAAAAAAGAAATACTGTATTCGTAATTAACTAATCACAGGCATTCAAATCCTAACATATTTGTTGACTTTAGGAGTAGAGCATTTAACGATTAATTTGGGACCCCCATGCTCAAGATGCCGAAGATACAGAGGCGCCTGGAGTTGTTGCACCGGGGAGCTATTCCCAGTGAGTCAGCATGACATGAGCCCCTTTACCACAGCTGCCGTGCCATATATCACTCTCCTTATGTCCGTCATGCTCTGAAAGAGCAGGGACTGTTGGGAAGTTTGAATCTGCCCCTACATTTTGGGTGTTCTGTTCCAACTGTCCCTTTCAAACTGAGACGACATCCCATAGAGATTATTGTCAACTTTGCCCCCCTCGCTCTGTCTCCCTAACCTTAGCGGCTTTCACTGGGCTGTGCTCGGATGCTACAAAAGTGCAAAAAACCCGAAGTAATTTTAGGTGTCTTGACATTGCTGGAATTTCTCCACGGTATTTGGTCTCATTGCCAGCTCTATTTTCTCCTGCCATGCTTGGTTGATCCTGCAAAGGGATGGCTCACAGGACCTCATAACCCCCTTTCCACTCCCACTGAGAAGGCCAAGCCGGAGGATGTAACCAGGGGGAGAAAATATATAAATATATAACCAGGGAGATGGGATGGCACTCCTCTGGGAGCGTTTAGACAGTTGGAAAGTTGGAGGAAAATACTACAGAAGAAACTCAAGTGGTATGGCAGGCTAAATGGGTTTCTCTCTTTCTCAGTTTCTGCTATGAATCTCTGAGGACTCTGTGGCAGCATGCTGCTGAATATCTGAGTCACTCAGGCTATCAGAGCTGAAATGAATCCTGATGTTTCTAATGGCTGTGGTTCTTGAGTTGCAGGGTTAGTTGGAGAAATGTCAGGCCGCAAAGTGGAGAGAAGAAGAGATGAAAGATCAAGACTAAAGAGGCCCAGGTGTGTGTGTGTGTGTGTGTGTGTGTGTGTGGGCACGTTTATGAACATGCACAATTATGAGTATGAACCCCGCACTCCTCATATCAGTAAGTGGTAATTTTCACTTTTCCTATATACCTATTATCCAGTGTGATTTTCACCTGTTCTCCATTTCTCTTCCTCCTCCAGTCTTTTTGTTTCTTTTGGTTCATATATACAGCAATCAGCTATTGTGTGGGTTTGCTAATTTTGGACCAAGCTTATAATCTTGGTAAATATAATTGTACTCATGAAAAAACAACTGTGGAATATAAACCGTCAGCAATTCTTGCTATTTAACTTTTTTTTCTTTTGTGCAAACTGCTAAAATAGTTGTGTTACCAAACGTTGCAAATTACATCTGATTTTATCTAAAAATGATAACGAATATTTTTAAGAGCCTAAAAAAAATCTTTCAAGATAAAACAGCCTTTTCATTCTGGTGTTGTGATTAAATAAACACGGCTTTTTGTCTGAACCTTTGTTCTGGATGACAAATACAGCCGTGTGCACCTAGTGAGATATTGGAACTGAAATGTGCTCTGAAGGGTAACATTATATATGGTACACCTCTAATAACAAGAAACACACTCAGATACTTTTACCATCAAAGCGCATCGAAGTCAGATCACTTCTGTCAGATTTGAACAGACATTGATTTGGATTCAGGTTAGTGCTTGCAAAACAAATCACCCTGTTTTTGGAGCCCCACATCGAATATGAAACAGACTGCAGATAACAAGCTAAGAAAAGAGCAGCTCTGATCTAACTTTTCTCCCTGCAGAGTGAATCTATCTGTCATGCCTGGAAGTTTTTTGGTTTTGCTTTGTCATGTCTTGGTCTTGTCATTTCCTGTTTTCGTTTTGAGAATGAACTTTCCTCTCGTTTCAGATCTCTTGCCCTTCCTCATGTGTCACCAGTCCGTCTTCCCTGATTCCTTATTGTGTCTACCTGTTACTCGTTTCTCCTCATGTGTAGTTATAGTCCGCGTCACCCCTTGTTCTGGTGCCAGATCCTTGTACCCTGTCGACTGTCATTGTCCAGTCATCAATGGTTTCTGCCTCAGGTCTTCTTGCTTTGTTTGGCTTCTTGTTTTTGTATTTATAGATTTTTTTTCCCCGTCCAGTTTAGGTTTGGGATTTATCCAGCAATTCTTGCGTTTTTTGTTGTTACCCCATAAATAACAGTTATTTTATTCCCCCAAGTACTTGATCCCTGTGTCTCCCTCTTTGGTCCCGCACCTGGATCCTTCCTAACTGTGATCAGCCTTCGTGACACTATCTTAAAAATATCATTATCACATCCACTCTCTGCCCCATATTCTAAATTTCTATAAATACAATTACTGATGAAAAAAAAAAAAGTAAAGTTGGATATGAAATCTAGGTTATGCAATTTATATAGAATATTATATATGTCATAAAAAGGTTGTAAATAATGGCATTGCTTATTCCTCTTTGTTGTCCTTCCTTTTATATGAGTGTGTGGGTGCACATTAATAAACCCTATTAACATTTCACAAGCTTGAACATTTTTATGAAGGCGAAAATAATCACGACTAGTTTTTACATGTGAAAACATAATCACTTCATCACTTGTTCGACAGATTATATAGTCTGGTAAACACATCAATTTTCATTACAGTTATTAAATAATACCTTTTTATTTTCATATATAATATGAGCCATCTGCTACAAATCTCATTTGACTCGAACTTATAAAAAAACCTCGTTGTTTCTAGGTTACTGATTTGCTCCCTAATCATCAATATATTCAGCTTATTTAAATACAGTCAGTCGGTCCTGACCTTGAATAAAACATTCTGAAATGTACCCAGAACTCAGTTAACATGAACTTCCTTGCAAATGTATGTGTCCATGTGCACTTTACTCACTGATGAAATTTGTCTGGCCGGTGTAGATGGTGTACTGTAGCTCGTAGGAGGTGACACTGAACTCGTCCTCAGATGTCCAGTGAACAGTAATGGTATCATGGGAGGCGGTGCACAGCTCATCTCTGATGGATGGTGGGTTGGGAGCTGCGCGTGGGGGAATGCAAATGGTCTTTTATTGCATTAAAAGTCCAGATTGATAATTCAGATTTCCAATAGATTCTATCCTCAGAAAAAAAGATAAAGAATCACCTCAATATTTGCACAGTACATCAAAAAGATGAATGGAGCAGAGAATGGTCGGCTGTGCTGTCTACAGCAGCCGATCAATTTACCGACTCCAGTAATATTAGGTCTTTTTTATATGATTTAAAAATCACTGCATGAATTAAAATCACAGCAAAAATCACTGCATGAATTTTTTGCATCATAAAATCATGCCAAAGATGATTTAAGGGGGACATATCCCCCTTAACAGGAGACCTATTGTACATAATTAACATGATCGTTGTAAACGAGACGTTACGGATGCTTTACCTGTGAGGTAATCTAGTCCTTCAAGAATTTTCTTCTCTCGGGAAAAGTCAAGAGCAAAGTTGTCAAAAGCCTCATTCAGGTTGACATCAGGAATGAGTACCTGGGAGGAAGCCGTCGCCATGGCAACCCTGTGGAACGATCAGGACGGATGTAACATACAAAGGACAAGCCAGAGGTCAGATGATGTGTTGAGTGGAATAGAGGAGCAGGAGGAGGGGGGGGGGGGGGTGGGGGGTGAAAAATGAGGCAGATGGGATGGAGAAATAAAATAAGCCAGGTGAAAAGGGCAGACATAATCAGAGAAACAAGAAAAGGTGTGTGGAAACACCTCGCTAGCCTCAAATAAGGTGTCAGTCTTCCAACACACCTGAAGCACTGACAATGCTCCAAGAATCCACAGCTCTAGCTCTATGGAAACCTTCTGATTTCAGCAACAAAAAGCAGCCTGGATGAGGGCTTTGGCAAATTTACAGAGTCTTCAGAGAAGCACAAAGAAAAGCCGGTTTGCAAGACTAAAAAAAAGGAAAAGGACGAAGCTAAGATCAGCATTTAAGAAAAAAAAAACTGAAAAAAAGCTCAGCAGGGGCCAAATAAAAGATGATACGCTGGCTACCGATTTTCCTAAAAGTTCTTAGTCTCAAAGTGAAAGAGTGAGAGAGCCTCCGGCTTGAGGCGGGAGGAAAGGGTGAGAGCAATAAAGCGGTGGGAAGAAAAAAACTGCAGAGCTGGCCCTTAAATGATATATGATTTTCAACAGTGGACTGACATTGATCACAAAAGTAGGAGACGTTTGATAAAATGTTGATTTCACCAGCAGCTCTTCAACTGGATTTCAGAGGTACAAATCAAATATAAGGGAACTCATTCCAGAGGAGAGAATCAAATTTAAAAAGTCAAACAAAGTCATGTTGTCAGACACACTGAAAGCAAGACTTTTTCACCATAATTTATAATAATTGCATGCACTGCAGAAAGAGGGGCAAGAATGCCTGGATGACTTAATCTAACTTTATTGTAGCTGCTTTTGATTTCATGACTGGCAACATGCTCCAAAATTGAGAATTTGATAGTGTTGATGTTGGAATGTGCAAGCATTTCAGACTATTTAGATATTTGTCCAACCAATAATATAATATTTTGCCGGACCAATGATCAATTTTTTCCCACAGTCTGCTCCTAGAGCCCATCATTTTAGTAGAAAACAAATAATACACAAAAAAGAGGGAAACAAGTGCAACTTTAAAAGTGGAGATACAGATAAAGCTAGAGATCTACTACTACACAGCAGTAGCTGCATGGACTCTGTTGTCCTGGCAGGATTTCACGCACCTTTCTGCAACATTCCTGGCAGACTGGAGGAAGCGGGCGTGGTCATTCTCCTTCAGGCTCTGCTCGGCCTGCGTGATGAGAGCACTGGAGCGCTCCAGACACTGGCGACAGTTTGCGATCTGCTGGGCCAACTTGCGCAGTTTCATCACCTGGAACCGACACAAACACGAAAGGTGTTACTGTGACACAGTTTATAGTAATTTACACAGCCCGGGCCTCCACGGAAGAGATCCCTGCTGTGATTACTGTTCAGGCTCTTCTTAATGGTGAAAACACAGACACTTTGCTATGGAAAAGTTTCACAAACACAAGAATTTGGCTGTTAACCAAAGCTTGTGCCTCTCAGCTTTGCACAGGCATATCAGTATGAGGTACCAGTACGCTGCAGAAACCACTAATCCACAACTGCCTCGTGTCCACACAGTCTGCTTCACAGTCAAAACTGCTGTAAAATATTGACACAAGCCCCTGTGAGCCCCTGTTCTGTTGGGTATCTGTAACAACTTTCCACATTCGGGACTACAGTATCAGTGGCCGAAGCTGAGTTACAGTAAATGGGACACACAAGCCATGTGTGAATATCCTGGATCTTAATCCTGCATTAATTTGTCAGTGGAAACTTGGCTGAAAAACAAAAATTAAAAAACAAACAACTGACAGTTTATACGAGGGGGAAGCTATTCTGCACAGGGAAGTTATTTCATACGAGGCATAACTAAAACATCTGCCTTTCCGTCCAAAAAACTTCCAAGAGATGGCTGAGACCACACGCCGATGCATCTGAAGATCCAGAGGAATGGACATGCAGCAAAAAAGAGGGGCAGGAAGACAAAGAATGCAGCAGAGAGGAGAAAGGGAGGGTCAGGGCTGATTGTACCCATTGCTTCTTCTGCTGCTAAGCTAGCAGACGATGCACAAAATGCTGGCTCGCTATAAACAATCTGAGTGTACCTGACTGTCCACTAAAGACTACCCAGTCTAAACACATTTGCTATTTCTTTATGCTCTTGATGTGCATAATTCAGATGTCCCGCCATGCAGGAAATGTGATTCTCTGCCACAAATATGGATCCTCATTAAAACCAGGTCAGGGATCAGACACAAGTGCGCACACACACATGCAGTTTTGTGATCCTGTCCCTTTTTAATACAATTTGTCAGTACATGTGCTGTAATGTAATTTCCATCTGAGGATAGGAAAGCCATTCTCTGTTAATTCAAAATGAAACTCATCTGATTATTTTCATTGCAGCTCATATCCTGATTCTGCCTATGAACTTAGTTTGATGAGACTCGCCATGGTAAATAACAGAGCCTGCTTGTAAAAATTGAGAATGTTAATAAAAGGTGAGCAACAGAGCAACATACAGTACCAGCTTTATGACCCGTCCCCACAGCACAAACATCATTCACCACCAATAATCACAGGGAAATTAGAGGAAATCATGCGGCCAAAGGGACTTTTCCAGGAGACCTTGTGCATTAACTTGTAATATTTCAATGTTCCCTGAGGGTAACGAAACAGCAAAATCACCAATGACTTTCTAAGCTAAACACATGGTTAGATGTGCCAGCTCTCAGTTTTTTACTTTTCATGGAGTTGAAGGGCACCATTTAAATATTAATAAATGATCTGAAATTTTTTTCCAGTTTCTTTCTTTAAGTAAAAAGGCTGCTTCTCTTAGATGTCTCTTAGAGCACAAGACGTAAAGTTACCTTTAACTAATCTAATCTCTTCTTCTAATTAGTACATGACAATGTGTTTTCACTACAAACAACATTTAAGCTGGCTGCTGACTGCAAACAGAGATGAAGCGAGATGGCTTTAATGGATGTGTTATCATTTGGCAACATATGCCACAAACAACAATTATAAGAGATGATCGCTGTTAGAATAACAGACAATATGGCACAGTATGCATGTGTCTGTCTCAGGGCTGGCTCATCTAAATAAGAGAGTGAATCCCTGGACGGTAGAAAAAAGTGGTGCAGATAGATGAAAAATGTGTGCAATTTCTGTCACACGTTTACTTTAATTGATGCAATCTTTAGTTTCTGGTTTGGAGGCAGAGTGCCCTATTGAGCACTGTGACTTTTTCTAGAAAGTTTAAACAAAAAGAGACAGTCTGCAAGTAATTTTAGCTACAAAAGCAACAACAAATCTGGAAGTAAATTTAGTTTTTTCACCATAAAAAATACTATAACAATCAAAGATTGTTCAGGGCCCGCACTTATGATCAAAGATGCAATATACTGCTTTTGGCAAGATGGTTGGTAAGATTTACAATTTAGGTCACGCTGCATTCTTACGCCATAAATGCATACAAAACCAAACAGGAAAATCGTTTCAAAGGATGAGACGACTGCTCCAACAACACAAAAATGTGCATTGCTGGCCTCACAAGTGAGTTTGTTTCAGACTAACAGGAACTTCAAAGTCATATCCAAAGCACTTAAGTCCATTTGTTATGATAGCTGGAAATGTTAGAGATAACAGAAACTCCAGATCAGGACAAAGTCTGTAGTCTCTGCACAACATACTGCATCATGCAAATACTTATATTCCCTCATTCTCTGAGCTGTGTTAAAAACATACAGTTTCATGTGAGAATAGCGCAGTCAATAACCAGTAAAAGACCTGATCTTAAATTGTATCTGAGAATGTCAGGTTTTAGCCTCTCAGAACTGGAATGCGTAGAGTATTCAGAGGCTTTTCTTCAGTAAAAAAGGCAACACTTTACAAATATGCACATAAATGTTGAAAATGTAAACTGTTGAGAAAGTAAAATATTCCAATACTCACTTAAATTACAAAAAAAACTATTATTAGGATATAAACATGTAACGTATGTTACTGATGCAATGAGTTAAATCAGTGTCCAGGTATTAGAAAGGAGGAGGAGAGGCTTTGGAGACAGTCTGTGGCTCTACAAGTACACACACGCATACCAGGTCAATGGAAGGTGTGTTTTGGTGTGGCAGTTGAGAGACTAAGCATGTAGCCTGAGTTCCCCTCGAGAGATAGAAAGCTCATTGTGGGGAGGTAAGAGAGCGTATGGGAACACCTTTCCCAAAACTGCCTGGAACAGGATCAGTGGTGTGCACAACAGCATGAAGTGAGCTGCGTTTCCCTGACAGGGTGGTTGTGCGGAAGCATGATATTGTAGCTTTGTGTCATTTTTCCTGACCCTTTAAATCTGTTATTTTGCATGTGCTATATTTCCATCTCAGTCTCTTGCATTCCCGCAGCCCAACAGGCTTTTATAGGTCGAGACTCTCAGGAGAACAGAGTCTTGCTTTTTGGCTGCAATCACGATGGACACACCAACCCATTTCCTCTCTCTTACGCACACATGCACACCAACACTTGTGGCTAGTTCAGTTAAACCTTTCTGCTGCTGTTATGTATCCCTCAGTTCTCTCACACACATGCTAACGCACACCCACATATACAGTAGATTTAAATTTAGTTATGGTTCTCTCGTAGAAACATCACTCATCTTGACATTTCACGCCTAAAATTGATTTCCACTCGACTTTAAGCCACGAATCATGACAGGCTTTAGACACAGATCTACAGATGGAGCATGCACTCAAATACAGACACAAACACAAAAAAAAACTTGACTGATCATAAAATGCATGGAACAAATTATAAGAAATTCTCTGTCAATGCCTTATTCAAACCCACTTTGAGCATTATAGTGGAGCTTTTAAGGGAAAAACTCCAACACCCTGGTTAAGCTTTTTCCTCTAAAAGATAACTTATATTTCAGATAATACTTAAACAATCCTAACTGGATATCTGTGTTATTTCATATCAGCTCAGTGCTCACAGACACTCATTTGGTCAAACACATGTTGTCCCACCCTCTTTTGCCCCATCATGTCCAATTCTCAGTCAAAGTTACTGTTACTGGCAGAAGTCCTCTTAAATAATGTTATCCTACTCTAAAACAAAAGAAAGAAATCCAGCTAATATGTTACCTTGGACTCTTTGATCTTCACAGCGATGACCTGTTTTCTCTGTCGGATGATCTCCACCAGCTCATCGCACTCCTCCACCAGCTTTGCTTCATGCATTGCTGTGTTCACCTGGATTAGATACAAGAAAGCAAATTTCAAAATGCTTAACAGGCTCACTCCTAGAACTGTGATATGCACATTTTCATATAAAACAAAATCTCGTTAGTTCACTCCAACTTAATTGTACACCATCTCATTTTTCTGTGAAAAAAAAGCTTCCATTTTCCAACATGTTAATAGTTTTGTGCGATTTCTGAACAAGAATGATTCATATGATCGCAAACAGAATTTAATTCATCATTCCACTTTGTAATGCCAGGTGTGTTTTAACACCTGGGCTAACTTGAGATAAAATTGGGAGAGAAGTGATTTCCTATTCATTAACTGTGTCATCGAGAAGTCTGTTAATCATTCTGAAAAGCGCACGCTGGTCAATGGGGGATAAGAACCTATATACATGAAGTGGGCTCACTGATTTGTGGTGAAATGTCAAATGAAGCCCTCATAAAAAATACCACACAATACCACAACGTCCTTTTCATAGGGTTCCTGTTTTGTAACTGGCAGAACATATTTCTATCATGCCAGTTTAATAAATTCTTTAATTACATTAGAGCCAAAGTTGGCAAAGCAACTCATCATCGCCCCGCTTTTTCAGGCCAACATGATTTAAAAAGCCAACTTCAGACTTGGGTGTTGCTGAGACGACGAGTATGTTTGCTGAATTGCAACAACAAGCCCCTACCAAGAGGTCTGCCAATTGCACAATATAATTACGGCAAATGCCTCTGAAACACTTTCAGCAGGGGTTCAAATGAAAAACCGCTCTGATACAACTTTACTGCTGAGGAAACGAACAGAGCAGAAAAACCCCAAACTGCAAGGCGTGCAACTGGGAAAGCTCCCTTTGTGCAATTTGACCCATCACAGTTAGGAAGGATAGTTTACCACCGAGTTTCCTCTGGTTCTTGTGTCATCAGGAAATCTTTTGGATAGGAGCACAAATGTGTGAGATAGAAACCACATTCATCCTCTTAATGAAACAAAAACTTTCCAAGGTGAAGTTGCTCTCTGCATATAGAGAAACACTTTCTCTGTTCCAGGAATTGACGTTTCATTTATACTGGAACATGCAAACTAAACTCTGGGTCTATGTGACGATGCAAAAACTCAGACAAAACGCACAGAGCTGTACTCAGCTGTTTGGATGAAGCCCAAATTGTCACACTTCATATGTGAAGTTGTTCTTTGCCACATGAACTGTAAAACACACATACACATAAAAGTGACATGTGGATCAATATTGTCAGCTCATAGAAGATGATACATGATAACATGAAAGTCAGATAATAACGGCTGCAATACAGATGCTCAATGGTCAGTGCTCTAATGAGTTATGCTTACTTTGATTGAACCATCCGTATTATTAAAGCTCTAATAGACTTTTTACCTCTGATTTAGTGGCATGGGAATAATTATTACTTGGTAAATTCACTTATTTTGGATTTGTTGCCTTCACTTTCGTCTTCACTGTTTATACTCAGTGTATGCCCAACCCAAAACTATTTACCCCAAATTCACCACAGCTCTTGTATTTATCTGGGTTCTAACAGTCTAAAAAGATGCTGAAGCATTGTGCTGAATGATGATAAAGAACTACGAAGTAGGAAACTATAGAGAGCTGTGGCATCCAATTTTCCTCAAAAGCATCATACAGTATAACTGGGTATGTGCAAATGTTATGGGCCCACAGAGTGGAAAACTATTCTCAAGAGGGATTGTTTCTGTTACGCGAGTGCATGGAACTAGCAAAATGTCACATTGCCAATCATCCTCTAGTGACACGGCTGTGCCTGACATTTGCTCACACACAAGTGGAAGGCTCTCTCCTGAGCAGTTTTCTGCTTAGTGGTACTTTTCTTTACACTTATATCACATGCACACTGTTTGGTGTGTAGGCTATATTAAAACCGCAAACTCCAGAGTGATGTACATGATAAAACAGTGTGTGGATAGCTCTGTTCATATAGCAGATATATGCAGATCATATACCAAACTGAGACTCAAGATTACAGTCAGGGGTAGTTGTGGAAAAGCACCAACGCACAAACTCAGACACCGAAACCTTCAGTCGCAGTTAGAGTCTGACGAGGGCTTATAAAACTACTTACTGTAACAACCAAGTTCCCCTCATCGCTCCACAAAGCTCATTACAACACGGCAATCCACTTAAGCCTCATTATTCACACTCACTCACTCGCTCACTCACACACACACACACACACACATTTTGTGCTAGTGTCTTTGTAAGGACGCTCATTGTAATGATGCCTTCCGCCTAACCTTGACCACAATAAGTCACCGTTTAATCCCAGCCAAAATCTAACTCTAAGCTGAACAGTAAAGCCAAGTCCCAAGAGTTTGACTGTTTTTGTTGAAAACTGAGAATTGGCTACCTTCCATGAACATCTATGACCTAAAAATCAAAGGTGTCCTCACAAGGATAGAGAAAGATAGACGCACACACGCACAAACAACACAATTAATACTGCAAACAACCACGTCATGACTGCAGGTTAGTAATTAGGCAGGATAAATACAGCCATCCAGGATCACAGTCCATCACAAGTGGGCTGCTTGACAGTCACGGAAACAGAGCTCTCCTCTGTCCTCCTTCCATTTCCCTGCACTAAAACCCTCTACATGCTCTTGACATTATTATCCACCTATCGCTACTCAAACATTGTCACCCTCTGCATATTTCCCTTTTTACTAGGCTATTCAGCAGGTGCATTGACATCACTGTGCCAGCTGGGCATGAGGCATGGCTGTGTTGCTGGAATGTGTGAAGAAAAACCACAGCCGACTTGAAAACCCCTTTCATTGTCAAACACTATCCAACTGCTTTTGCCATGAAAATAGCTGAGAAATGTGTAAAAGGCTGCCCTGCAGGAACTCGTGAATTTGCAAAAAGCAGAGCAAAAATCATATAAATCATGAATATCACAGACTAAGATCACACATTCACCTCAAATTATTACAAATGAACTCACTCATGAAGAGAACATCATTCATCCACACCAGTAACTGAGTTAGTCACTATGCATGCATATTCTTTATAAAAGAAATTGATAACTAGTATCTAAAATGAATGGAAAATTCAAATAACTGTCTTTGCAGACCAAAATGTTTAAACACAAAGCAAACTCTGCTCATATCTTTAAATAGTGCTTGTTTATTAATTTATTTGTTTATTGACTTATGTGCAGCTGAAGAGGTCCGAGCTCATTCGAAAGAATTCCAATAACCATTTGCAAAAACTCCATGTCGACTATCAAGATTCAGACTTCACCTGCACACTGCAAACCGGCAACACGTAATCAAATCTACAGTGTTGTATGTAATCTTTCACATCTGGGTTTCTTACAAGAGCATTACAATGTAAATAATAAGTCTAAGAATTAATTTATTCACACATAGTTTACACAAAAAATTAATGCAGCTTTTCTTACAAGCCAAAGTGAAATAAATATAAACAGATCAGATATTTTCTTCCCTGGCACTCTGCAAATAAAGACAATGCTAATACGCGTGCAGCCGAGAGGAACCACCAGCCAGCCATTCAGATGTTGCCCACCATGCTGAGGTGAATTAAACAGAAAATAATTCAATGCTTCTTAAATTACCCTGACAGTGTGATTCAATATTGTCATTTCTTTCCATGCTGTGGATGGAGAGCATCTGTTCTTTTCAGAGAAATGTGGTGAATAGTGTCTATCAGTTTTAGTAATGTTGCAATGCTCATTCATGGCTTAAAGTGCTATATGCATCATAGTAATAACTCCATCACATATGTCTTTTTTTCTCACTCTGAATGTATTTTTTGCTAACGCAAATGTTCACTCCAAAACAACTTTTTGAACTATTGTCCAAATCCCAGAGGCAATCCCCATGCAAGTGTGACAAGAGCATAAAGCACTACATGTTTTTTTTAATGATAAAAACAGTGGTTATGGTTTGAAATATTTATTCATGATATTCTATACACTGCAGATAGTTGGTGCATTTGCAGCTCTTTCATATCAAGCTTTTTTCTACAGCGGGTGTCAATAAATAATCACAATTTTGATATTTGGTGGTGGCATACTGAACAAACTAAGCTGGGAACTGTGAGATTTCCATCTGGCTTTAAGAAAACTAGAACCATGATTCAAAATTTGGTGAATGTTTCTCATAAAGTAATGTGCATTTATATTGAACCATAAAGTCCAATAATCCTGATTTTGTCTGTTGCCCACATATGTTTGAGGCAAAAACAGCTGAACTAGTACAGAGGAACTATGCACTGCTCTCTTTGTAAACTATTCTAGCCAAAATGGTTTCACACCACAATAAAAAATGTTTGGGTTCAGAAAAGCTGTTCACCTCTTTTTGACACCAGAACTTTGATCTTGAATCAATTATTTCCCTCAGTCTCCTGATTTGCTTATTTTCCTTCAGATGTCCTGATGTCCTCAAACAGATGCAAGCTTTTAGGGTGATGTCCACAGTATCAGGACACCGTGTGGCACCTGGCTCTTATAATGGAATGCCTTTCAACACCCAGACCAAAATGATCTACTTTTTGGACAATTATATTATTTATTATAAAAAAAACCTCGGTAAAAAAAAACCTTCTGTTAAAAAATGTACTAAACACAATTAAAGTGAACTGAGTACTAGTTGTCATAAGGCAGTGGTGTTAAGGGTGGCTTTAATGTTATTCTGAACGTGTAGTTCATTAAATAGATTTTTTCATCTTTGAAATGATTTATTTCCATTCTTGGTTTGTGACCAAGAATCAGAAGACAATGAAACACTGACTGTAACTCAATCAAATTACTTAAACTTTCAGGAGCTGTAAAAGTTCTAAAGCTTATAATGCTTTAAATTTGAGTAGAGGGTTTGACAATAGATAATTGCAACCATAAACACCTTTGAAGAAACTCTTAAGATTCAAAAGGCCTTATAAAATTAATTATGAGCTTCTGGAAAGGGCATAAAGAAACAGTGCTGACTCTGTGAAAGCAAATATTTAACTATGTGCCATTAGCCATTGAAATTACGTTCCTGTCTTTTCTGTTAAGGGAAAACTGCAGATTATCTCCCTTATGCTAAGGCAGGAAGGTCAAGAGAGGAAGTATGAGACTTTTTAGGAAAGATTCAGGCAGCAGTGCAGCCACCTTTACCCAGGTATTTTAGATTCTGCACACACGCTCAGCTCAGAAAGGCAGAAGGAATTCCACTCGCTTCCATCAGTTTCAATCCATGCACAACTTCAACACTGATCCTAAAGTAGGAAAGAACTGGCTGCTAAAGCTGAAAGCTGCAAAATAAAGGTTCCAAGCCTCAGGGCATAGGTCTTTAAGGGGTCATAGTTAAAATATAAAACCACACACAGATGCTTTTAGATACTCTTTGCCAGATGACAGTGAAACAATTTCAATACAACAAAATGAGAAAAAACAAGAAATAAACTTTACCAACTAAAGTTTTTGATTTCTCAAACAGCCAAGACCCAAATGTTGCATGAAATAATCAAGCAATTATCCTTATTAAAAGCCCATTGGAGATGATGGAGGCAAACACTGTGCAGGCATTAGCATGGCTGTGAGTACCATTTCAGCTTCCACTAAGGCTGAATCATTTATCTCAGTATCAGTGTCTCTTCAACATTAAAGTGCTTTTTAGGGAAATGCTCTCCAGCAAACAGCCTCACTGAGTGTCTCTGCTCTTGTTGACTATTAATAATCTTGTTCTGAAAGAATAACACTAATGTGTGTCATCTAAACAGAGATCCTTTGAAATGCTCAGTAATCACACCATTCGTTCAGTGTTTTCAAGATCACTGATCCTTATTCTGACTGTTGTGAAGTAAGCACAAAAGACAGAGGCCTTCTGAGAAAGAAAGCAGCCGAATCATCATCAGGTCAGCCAATCTTTTCTAAAACTGAATAAAAGATCATTCCCAGAGGAAAACCCCACACTGGTGTGTGCTGACACACTGGAAAAAAAAGACCCACTGCATCTGATCACATCTTTGGCTTCAAATGAGGGTGATACAAACAGAGACAAGAGGAATCCAGGTCATGCTCAAAACCCTCACTCATTTTGCACACACTCGCCTGACTCTATTAGAATTCTCACTTTCTTATTCCCTTTTTGTGTTGTGCTGCATTATTGCTGAGCGCTTTCCCCCCCCCTATGGTGCCTGTGCCCGTTACAGCCCCAAAAACCAGCAGAAGTCACGCTACCATTTACAGGATGTTCTTCTTACCCCCCCGCCCGTCCTCGGTTTGCCCTCTCAACCCCTGCTTTTGTCTGTCTTTTATCCTCCACGTTTCCCCTTGTGTCTCTATTTCTTCTCCATGTTTGCTCTCTCCCCTGCTCTTGTCTCCTCTCTTCCCACTACTCATAAAGAGCCACTGTGCACTTATCTGGGTTCACGCAAAAAAAAACCTCAGCCCCTCAAATCTCCTGTAAATAATTAACACACCGGCCTTTTGTGACTGAGATCACAACAGACAAAAGCTGTGAGTGAATGCAAACATGCTGGGGGAACATAAAGGTTTTGCAAAATAATTTGTTTAATAGTAACTGGGGCATGTCCCCACCCATGTTGGTGCTCCTACTTTTTGATAAATAACTGATGGGATTACTCTAATGTTGCTGGAGGCACAACAGCAGTTTGCAAAGACAAAAATGCCTTTTTTCCTTTTTTCCATGCAGTGTTGATGAACAGTTCGTTTGTGCTCAGTGTCATCCCCTCGTAGGAAAAAAATGATCTGAGCACAGAGCACCGACATGCATGTCGTCGTCAGCCGTTAATGCCGAATCCTTCAGAGAAATATTGCATTCATTAAGAGTGAGTGTGCAGAGACGGAAAGCCTGCTTGTGCATACGCTAGTGATTCTTAACAATCAAAGCAACATTCATCTGTATATCCATTTACTCTAAACCACGACTAAAAAGGAGAGGTCAACAGTGACAGCTGAGGTGTGAAACAATAATAAAGTAGCATGTGATGCACCACATAAAAAACATATACCGTTATCACATCAACTTATTTTACTTGATTGTGTGGAATATGAATTTCTCTTTAATTGTTTATGCATTTAGGAGAAGCTTAATTAAAACAAATCTAAATGATTTCTCTAATGATTACTGGAAAGAGGTCATGCCAATGTTTGGAATTAATAAATGACATGAGAGTGTTTCCCAAAAGGTTTCCCAATAAGGTTTCCTGTATTTGTTATTTATCATCACTTCCTGACCACACACGTGACAATAATTCAAATGGCAGATAATGATGCCACATGATTCAAAATGGACTCAAATGAGCGTACCTCAACCTGCTGACAGATCTGGATAAGTTTGGCCATTTGGTTCTCCAGTTCACTGTTCCTCTTTACCAGGTTGGTCAGGTTGTTCTCCAGGGTTTGCTGTTTGGGGATGGAAAGAGGAGAGAGGGGGGGGGGAATTAAAGGGAAAAGATAGAGACCGTGAACATCAAATTAGCTCTAGAATTAAAAATTCGCATTTTCATTCATTTGTTAATATACAATAGAGGTTGTCATTCATTACTTTGAAAGAAAAACAGTCCCTCGCATTTAGAACTGGTGCCGTTTGGAGGGTTTTAAAATGGAACAGTTCAGCAAATGGGTCCAAAAATCATGAAAATGTTGGAGACATAATAGGTAGAAATAATCCTGGCTGTAATAAGGTGGAACTGGGCTGGAGAGAAACGTGGAGATCACAAAAGAAGAGCATTCTCCTTGAAAAGCAGCATGCTTTTCTAAATTTTTTTCTGATTTCAAAGGCATTTCATTCACTGATATGTCATCATAACAAATAGAAAGATAGCAAAGTTATAACAAAGTTTATGTAAAATTAATTAAATGGCATAATTGATTTTAACAACTTTAAAATTAAATTAGCTTTTTATGAGCTAACAAAGATGTTTTTGAAAACTAATTTAACCCTCTAAACTCATCATACTTTATTTGAAAGCCATGACAAAACCAATATAATCCCTGTACAGGAAACCAATAAACCTCAACGAGCAATTCTTTTAATGATCAAACAACACTCAATTACCACCTACACTTGACTTTGATGGCTTATCTGATGCAAAATGAAAGATGCAAACCCACATGAGAAACCTCACTCAAACACACACGCCTGGAAAAGATGAAAAGTGAAAACAAGGAAATAAGAAGCCAAAAATATGACTGCTATTCAAAGAAATAATGACGGTGGCATCAAAACAATATCTGCAGCTGCAAAAAAAAAAATGAAAAAGGCAGCAGAACAAAGCAGCAGACGAGCGGTGGTTCTTTGAAGTATCTACTTATGGATGTGACGGCGGGTTGGGGTGGGCCGGACGATCTCCTGGCCAAAGGTCTGACTGTCTGAGAGCACCTGCATCTGTCCCCCTCTTCTAACAGACACCCTCTGTGCTTTCCAATATCTCCCCGACCTGTCGCTCAAACTGATTTACTCTGTGTGTGTTGTCCGTCTGATTGACTTTGACTCACTTAATTACTTATCTCCCAGCTCCTTCCTTTCTGTATCTCTCCCTTAACTGTCTGGGGTTGTACCTAAAGGCCTGCTTGCCACCCTGCGTTCCCGCAGTGGGAATAGATGAAGACAGGGGTGGGGGTGTGGGGGGGGGGTGGTTAGAGGTTTTGGGCAGGGGATGGTAAAAGGCAGCCAGGGAACTCACCGCAGCGCTTGTCTTTGAAGCCTCCATTACAGCATCTGACACTCTGCCCGGGCTCACCTGATAAGCCTACAACACACACACACACATACACCTACGTAAGTGCACACATAGACACACGGGCAAACTTGGTCACGCAACGTCTGCCACCCTAAAAGCACAACGACCGAAAGAGGGGGACTCCTATTGCTACAAAACCGCAACAACCTTTTTGACATTTTGCCCCCTTGTTCGTGAATACAGATAAAAAAGAGTTGCCATGACATCTGCCTCCCTGAAACCGCTGTTAGTGTTGCATCATGGGAACACAGTTGGGTTGCTGCGTCACATTTCTGTTTGTGCAAGTTTATATCTGACGGAGTTTTGAAGTCGGAGCTTCAGTGAGGGGGGACAGATGGGTCATTAATTAGCAAGCTGGAGACCAAGATGATTAATACATTAGAACACAGCTGCCCCCCCGAGACTGCAGTGAAATAAACTCCTCTGTCCTCCACATGCAAACACTTGTGCCTCTGTTTTACATATGCAACTCAGAGGTTGTCGGCTTATAAATATTTGCAACATATTTCAGCATGAATATCATCAGAGATGTTTTCGGTTTGTGCTCAGATGATGCTTATGGACACTTTCTAGGGTGAAAAAAGTAAACAAGAAACCTTTGTGGGATCAAGTCCAGCAGCATGTAGGTTCAGACGAAAGAGTATGAGCTAATCCCTTAACAGCTCTAATTGGATAGACAAAAAAAATCTATGAAAAGACTGGTAAAGAGACAGATATAATATAACAGCTATAATATTCCCACTTATCTATTACTAGTCTGATAACACTAAAAGTCAAATTCATGTTGAAATATTATAATAAAGCCCTCACACACAGCAGCTCATGTATTCACTTAAAAGTCTAACTAAAAACCTTGTGGGAATGCATGTAATTCTGTTATTCTAACTCTAGTGGTGGTGGCCACCATAAGCAATGCCACACACACAAAAAAAACAACTTAAAAAAAGAAAAATGAGGAATGGGAGGCATGCAAGTGAAGGTGAAAACACCCTTTCCATTTCACAACGCACAACCTCACAGAGGTGCAGACTGATGGTTTTGCTGTGGCCCTCATGGCCTCCCAGTCTAGGAATGATCAAAATGCAAAAGAAAGACCTTTAAGCAGCAGCATATGCAAGACAGCACAACACATACACATCACAGCACTAAAGTTTACCTCTCAGTCGAAAATTTAAGGTCTGACCTAAACAACACAGGTAGAAGTTTGAGGTAAACAGCTCAGACCTGAGGCAAATGAGTGCTAGAAATACGTCAGCTGTGAAGTTTGTGGAGACATTTGGGGATAAGGCCGAGTCTTTAGTGTGAAATTTTTAACGGGTTTTAAAGTGTGGGAGAGAAGATGGAGCTATAAGAAGACAGCTACAGCCAGTGGGGGCACGAGAGATGTGTCTGTCAGACAAAAACAAACATGGACTAAATGTGATTGAGAGCAAGGGGAGGAATTCCGTTTTTCTAAAGCAACCTTGCTTTCATAGTGGTTAGAATACCAGTTTACATGAGAAGAACTTGTTTACAGCTGTATTGGCTTAACAAACATCAGTCAGATCAGTAGAGGGGGGAAGTCTGGAGAAAAAAAAAAACTGTAGTGTTTGACACCCTGTCACAGACTACCTTTTTAGTGTGAACATACTCATACTTCAGGACTCCAAACCTCAAGAGAAAGAAGTCCTTTAGTGAGTACAATACAAAAAGATAGTCTGACCTTTGCCTAATGGTCCTTATGGGGACACAAAGGTTGAGAGGAACCTGTATGACAGGGTCTAAATGGCCGGGTGCAGGCCCAGAAGTCCCTCTGTAGGAAAGCATTAGTCACTTGAATTTGATTCAGGCAGCCATGGGTAGTCAGACCAGGTCATCTGGTAATGGAGTGACATGTGCCCTTTCTGCTTGATCAAACAGCGCATGCACAGCACACAAACACCTGTAGGGCTTTGGCTGAACATGCTGGCAGCCACGATTGAAGTGTATTGCAGTGCTTGAGCGGGGAGAAAAAACCTTGCTTTTGACCATGACTCGTGTGGCCTGGTGAGTCAAATCCACATATGTTCTAGCTTAAAATCAAAAAGCATTCTTTAACTTTATGACATAGCTATCAATGTTTCTTAGCTATCAAAAGTGGAAAAAAAAACTGTGGATCCAGCCTAACCTGTGGTTCTCCCCCCCAGGCAACAGGCACCAAAGAAAGCTAAAACCACCTGGAGACAGTCAGCAGATGTAGAAAGAAAATATGAATAAAACAGTACTGCGACCATGTCGGATGAAGGGTGGTTGGCATGGGGTAATGTCACCCGATCAGTGATTGAGCTTTGGACATGTCGTGAATGGAAAGCCATGGAGACGGAAGGGGTTGATGAGATGAAAATGGGTCTGTGCCCTGTGCTGAGAGACCTAAAATGGCAGAGTTTTTCCAGTCTGGTCAGCCCTCAAAACCCCGTCGTCAGTCAGCCTATTCTGCTCTCCTCTTTTCCACTGCTATTTATCTTTGTGCCATTCACTGACTACTCCTCCATTCTACAATATATGTCCTCACTGTCCCCCACACCCTACGTCTGACTGAATCAGACCCTCTTCTGTCCGTCCTGGTGCAGCCACAAACCACAGCTGCCGACAGCCCATCAGCCTGAGTTAGATCAACACCCCTCTTCGGATGGCATCATTGTGTTGAGGGACTCCTGGGCCTCATCCATTTACAGATGATCCATTTTTCTCACTGCAGATCCGTACTTATATTACAGCGGCTCCAGTGACTACAGAGAAGGACCGTGAAAGCAATAATGGACACCTCTTTCTTGATGAAGGGGTAACTGAACAGCTTTTGTCTCAAGCTGTCTGAGACTGCTGTCACACTTTTATCTGTCATTACTACAATTCA